>JAPERM010000046.1:0-310655 GCA_030411635.1 Fusarium sp. MBC 119 | reverse complement strand
TTATATACTAAAATAGGGAAAGTTTAGTATATATTTTAGATATTTCTTATAGAGTGAGTATAGGCTAGATAAACTTACAGGGGATGATCTATCTCTTCAAGCGGCACAAGGCACCACTAGGTCACTCGACCCACTAAACCCCACGTACAAGAAGGCTACAAGAGTTTCGCCGCATACACAATTAGAAAGGATGTCTTTTTCTGTAGCTGGTCTACCTCCTTTGTGGTATAGTTACTCGATTTAGCTATTTTAATTGGCTGATGACCTTCTATAGCAAGAAGAGTACAAGCTGGCCTGTATCCTTATCTTAATTGGTTAGATACCCTTGTCGTGACCCAAGTGGTGCCTTGTGCCGCTTGAAGAGATACCTTGGTATCGTATATATCACTACTCAGTCACAGTATTAAATCTGTATCACATGCTGGGTGCCTTTAAGCTAGAATCAAGCCAATCCCGAATCACTCTAATGCTCCTATTCATCCCTTAATTGCTACTTGTTTACTATAAGCTAGTTTCCGATAGTGAATCAGCACTACATCTCCCAGTACTTCTAACATCAAGCCGCGATCATCTTGAAATTTCGACAGGGAAGTTCTGGCTTGCCTGTCGGGCGTACCCCAACCGGCGTAGGTACCTTACCTTGATGATTTCCCCGGAGACGAAGGAGCACCTGAAAGATGCATCTGTACAATCGCAGTCGCCCAGGACAGCAGGTACCTAGAGCAGAGGGCAGTTGTGAAAGGCCGAGGGGGGTCGCAACTGATGGGTCCTACTGCCCCAGGGTCCAGAGGCAAGACCCAGGGGGCGAGAGAGATGTGACTTCAACTAAATTCCAGGTCAAGGAGATAAGCACCATGAACAAGCACTTGCGGGAGTCTCCCATGGCCAGCCCTTGGCCCAGCCTGCCGCTTGGATAGACTTTCCTGCCTGAATTGTTATAGATAGAAGGAAAGGAAGAATAAAAAGCCAACTCATGGTCTTACGGATGAAATTTGATATGGGGTGGTCTGCAGTTGGTTCTTGCCTTAGCTACTATTCTAGCAGGTGCATCTCGAGTGTGAATCATTCTACCCTCTTCGTTTCTCTTCCCTTTCTCTGCTTCTCTTTTTCTTCCTTTCTTCGCCACCCAGCAATACAGAGCTTTCAAGATACGCATTAAAACAGAATCCAGTCTCGAACCCTTTTTGGTACGAATCAGTATTCACGATAACCTCTCTCGCACTGCTGAAGCAAATCTGCTACTCCCCCGTCTCTCTCGCTTGCGGCTAGTAACTCACGACGTCTTCTCTTCCCACGGTAAGTCAAACTCGGACATCATGGCTCTATGACAAACTTAGACTGACACGACTGAACAGAGTCCGATGGAGGAAATCAAGCAGCGAGACGACTCAGTATCCGACCAAAATGCGTCGCTGCTCAAGGCTGGATTCGAGCTAGGATTCCCTTCTCAGTTCTTGGAAAATTTCAGAGCATTTTACCCTGAATATGTGGATTTAGAAACATGGATGGCATCGTTCCGTATCCACAAGACCGATGAAGGTCGGCTTGTTCTCAAGGTGCCCGCCAGGGGCCATGTCATTCCCTTTGAGGACGCGTCTACCAACATCTTCTTCCTTTGCAGAACGTCTCTTCTTAAGCACCTCTTCTTCAGCTTCGACTCAATTCTTTCCCTTTACCGCTTTGCTGACCTCGTAAAGTCGACAATCTGCGTTCATATTCCTCCGCCTGGGGGGGTTGATTCCGCGATGCCCGACCCAAGCAAGGTCCTGACCTTTAACGATATTTCTGCTGCCGGGGCGCCGGTCTGGGTTCCACCAGCGGAGGATGAGGCTCTTCTCTTGCGAATTGAGCTGCACATTTTTCATCCTGACGAACTCCCCGGCGCGGACGAGCTAACTGAATGGGCTGAAATCGAGGATCATCATGGCCGCAAGCAAGACGCCCATGGTCACCTCAAAGCCTGGATGGAAGCTTTCGAGAAGCTCAGGCGCCTCCCTCTCAAGCTTGATGTCAGACTATGCATGGAGAACCCTTTCAGATCTTACACTGCGCTTCGTGGTGAAACATACCCACTACGAGAGGAAAATGTCACACTCGATGTTCAATTGACGGAAAGCAGCTGGGAAAAGGTACCAGAAAAGAGATTTAACATGGCAATGACCAAGTTTGCCCTCACAGAGGAAAGGATGGAGGACGTCTATGAGAACCAAAGGGTAGGTTACAGCAGGAAAGAGATGAAATGGTTGGAGCGTCATGGGACGATTGGTTTGCAGTATCATACCTTCTCGATGTGATGGAGGCGTGGTGGGTCTCGACACGAAACAAACTTGAGGGAGCAAAAAACATCATAACTCCTTCCAACTCTCATTTATTATTCCGCTTCACTCTTATCAACAAGGAAGAAGAAGAGATAGCAATCAAAGAAGTTCAACCTTAAATCAAGATCAAAAACGGGCTGTGAATGATATTTGATGGTAGCTGGGAGACCAGTTGCTAGTGCTCGATCCAACAGCCGATATCGACAAGCTCAGGGCGTTTCTCTGATAAGAAAGGGTCGGTCAAGTTCACGAGACGATGATGAGAACCTTGGCAGACAGCCCAATCCTTGGGGGGTTACTTCAATAAATGCGCTATCAAACTAATTTTGAATGCAAGCCTTCGCCACTTAGGATGTTTCTACTTTTCTCCGTTTAAACTTGCCCCTGGCCTCGATCTTACCCTCCACAGGCACCGCCCTCCACGCCGTGAGCAGGAATCCATCCGCACCACCCCGACCCATCATGAAGGGATGTGTCCGGCCCGGGAGAACCTGCCATCGTCGCGCCCTACTGCTCTGGATTGTAACGCCAAGCAGAAGTGTGGGGTTGATAGGGAACTCCTCAGTTCCCTCCCATCGCTCAAGTTCCTCGGCCGTCTTGGTCTCTACCTCGGATGGAGGTGAGGATACCCACGCGGCTCGGCGCGCTACACTGAAGCAGTCGGCGAGTTGTGTCAGGGGCTCGATGGTGGGAGAGTAGATGGCGATGGGAGCGCCACCTGCTAGTAGGGGAACAGTACTGCGAATAATGGAGATAGGATCCATGGTGCTTGCAACTGCAAGACCGGAGAAGCCACCGGCGCGTGTCGTGTCGACTACATGTCGGATACGCGCCCACCTCCGTCGCTTGCGGTGGTAGTTACCTCGACGATTCGTCTTCCATGTCGAGATCTCTTCTGGAGTGGCCTCGGGAGGCTTGTTGTTGTAGGCGTCATCTTCATCAGGGGCCAAGAGCTGTAGCCACGAGATGTCCATGAGGTTGGTATCGAGAGGGTGGTAAGGGTATGAAGGGTTGGCGTTGGCGGCGTCGTAGTTGAAGTATCGTAGGAGGGCAAGATTGGGTTGTGTCTGGCCGTGGATCAAGGTGAGGGTGTTCTTGTTGACGTATGGGACGTTGAAATCGCTTCTCTTAGGATGTCGCTTTCTTTCCGGCTTCTGTTCAGGGGGATTCGTAGCTTCTGATGTCGTCTGAGGCTGATCTTGTTCCATTGCGTCTGTGGGGGCGGTGGTTTTTTCTGTGACGGCTGGTGCTGTAGAATCTTGTTCGGGGACTTCCTCCTTTGGATGGAGGATGTCCATTCTCTCGGCCAAGGAGGCGACGAGCAAGCCACCTGTATCGTCAACCACCAACCATCTTCCACCTTGCGACGCGCTAGCATCTTCAGTAGGGACGCCGCCGAAGTGAACGTCTGCCCAACATCCAACCAGTGCCATCATCTCCGGCCTCATCTCGAGGATCTTGGAAGCATCGCGGTCTTCCAGAAGCCATTGACACAGCATAGGTACGTCTAAAGGCAACACGGTGAACCGTCGAATGTACTTTTTCGTCTTGAGAAGCTTGTACTTGGCCAGCGAGTATGCCGTCTTTTGATCAATGGCAGTATGTGAGAGGAGGAGCTTGGCGATCAGCTCTTTTCCAGCCGATGCGCCCTTTTGCTTGAGCTCCTCGATCTCCTCTGGCTTGAGCGTTTGTCGGGCCGAGTCGTCGATAATCTCGCGATTCGATCGAATGAGAACCTTGCCGCTCTCGTCGACGAGAGTCAGCTCCTCTCCGTCTGCAGGAGCAATCACATCGTCGCCTTCTGCTGGTTCTGTCGCTTCGGCGCTGGTGTCGGCCAAGTCGTCGGCATTGAGCTCCTTAGCGGGAACTACGCGTAGTCGCGCAAATGTCTCGCCTTCGCGCTTGTCTTGGACCTCGTATGTGAAGTGGTACGGGCGGTTGATGATGAGGTTTGACGGGAATGAGCCATACTTGCCCAGGGAAATCGTACTGGTCGCAAGTTAGTCGCAGCGCATTACAGCGCAAGAGTAAGTATTAACTTACGTGTTGGGTGTGACTTGTAACACGCGATATGTCTCATTGGGAAGCCGTAAGGCTGCCCATGAATCGGGCTGTACCGTTTCATCGGCCATCTTGCGTGTGTAGAAGCGGGATTGGTTTGCGACTCCAGAAAGAAAAAAATAAGGTAAGGCAAGCCACTCACCGAGGTGAGCCCCGCCACGGCCCCCACTCTCCGATCTTCACCGAGATCTGGGGATACCAAGATGTGTAAGTCAGGGCTTTTATTATTTTTATTACTTACTATGAAGATTGCTATAGAACAGCTATTATCGGAGGCGATCTGGCCGGCCTTATCAACCTTACGCTCTTTACATATGCCTATGTATACTTCCCTATCCCTCTTATCGAAGTTAGACTCTCTTCGAAGCTGAGGCTGGCCCAGGTCAGTGTACTTCATATCCAATCTTCACTTGATCTATTCGATAGTGAATAACTAATAACCCGCACTACTTAATCGGTCCACATATCTAATCTTCACTTGATCTATTCGACAGTGAATCACGAACAGCCCGCGCTACTTAATCGGTCCACATATCTAATCTTCACTTGATCTATTCGACAGTGAATCACGAACAGCCCGCACTACTTAATCAGTCCACAAATTTATCTACATGGGGTTTGAGGAAAGATCTATGTTGGGGAAACTTTTGGGGCAAGGGTTTGTCTTAGTAGGTTATCTAGTCAATGGAAATAGGGTTGATGAGGTTATCTATAAACCAACACGTTGACCAATCGCTCATGCAATTCTATCCTCACTCGTCTCGGTGGTACTTGTGCCAGCTTGAGTACGTCGGAAGCGGGTTGCGAAAAAGTCGCAAATGCCGTACCAAGCATAGAGAACCATGCTCATGGTTCCAAAAGCGAAGAAAGGCACGAGAGTGTACGTAAACAGGTCTATCAATTGGTTAGTAATCATTTGGGTAGAAGTGTTCGCTGTCACTTACACACAAGACCGCCGGAACGCTTGACCACGTTGTACAGCTCGTTACGCATGATGTTCTCTGCGCCTTGTTCCCATTTCCAAGGACCAACCATTCGGAATTTGGTGTTGAAGTTGGAGCCCATTGCCCAAGTGTAGAAGACCTTCTAGCCCTTCTTCATCACGCAAAGTGCCTGGGGCGCGGAACCGATGTCGAGCGCAAGCTGGTAGGCATAGCTTTCATGGTCGACAGCTCGCTTGGTTTCGAAAAAGCTGTAGCCACCTCGAGAATGAAGCTGATAGTCAAGCTCATAGGACTCGAGGGCGTTGGGGTCGCGAGTAGAAGATACCTCGTTAGGATACTGGTGCTGGAGTAGACGAAGAACCCACAGCTGAGCCTGTAGCTCAGCAAGGGGAGGGATAGCACCTATGATGGTCAGTTTTGGCTTATTATATTGATACTAGAACTTACCAATGGCAGGACGGATGAATCCAATGTAGCCCAACGTTACATCTCCTTCCTTGTAGATGCCTCGGACATTGGCCTGCGGGACACTTGGGTAGTCGTTATCCAAGAAACGAAACTCTCGGGTGTAGCCAGTGGCGAAGATCAAAACATCAGGTTTGAGCTGTTCCTTTGGTAGAACAGAATCACTCGGAAGCTTCTTGTTGAAGCGCATGAGGCCATCCTGATCGATACTCTCAGGCCAGGTCACCACATCGATCTTCTTGCCGTCGGTGTCTTTGATCTTGACATTCATGAAGAATGATCGGATGCGGTTGGTCCAGGAGTCGGATCGCTTTCCGACGTTCATGTAGGGAAGTGCCTTGTCAGACTTGCACAGGAGAACTAGCTATGTTAGTTACCGTAACGACTAGGTTTGGGTTGACTTACTAGAGTCCATGTACTTTCGAGAAGCACTCATTTGGCCAACCCACTGATCGGGCCCCTCTTCGGTGCCTGAGATGAACTTGTGCATCTCCTTGATCCAGCGGTCGTAGTAAGTCCAAAGCAGTTGGCTGCTCTGGAGCTTGGGGTGGACATATGCCGTGTCGAACAAGCTAGCGACCGATGTGTCAACTGGCTTGTTGGGGTTGCTGGGCTCTCCGAAACCCATGATCTGAGGCACTGGAATTATCTTGGAATTGTCAGTAACCAGGCGTTCCTGCAAACAGTCGAGATATCCACCCAAGCTTAGGTAAAGGATAGCACAATAGACTAGGCGCTTTAGGCAATTCTTAGCCTCAAGTATGCCTAAAGTATGCTCTAATCATTATGGTAACTTATCCTAAAGCTTGGTAGATCTCTCATACCTAGCTGATGTAAGTTTGATAAGCAGAGATGTACTAACCTTTGGTGCACAGAAGAAGCCATCGCGGTGGCAAAGCGTAACAGACTTAGCAGCAGACGTGACTGCAAGATAGGCGAGGTCCATGCCAGTTTCACCAGCACCCATGATGTAGACGTTAGTGTTCTCACCAAACTGGGCTCGAGACTTGAGGCGAGATGAGTGGATGACCGAGTTGACTCTCTCGATGCCCTCAATGTAAGGGATGATTGGGTTGACGTTGATGCCGCTGCAGACAGCTACGGCGTCGCACTCCCACTGGAATGGGCCAGATTCGCTAGTTAAGTTCAGGATGTGGCCGGTGTTATTCGGTCCGCGGTGGACTTTCTCAACCTTGGTGTTGCACTCGATCATAGTCCAAAGATTGAAGTTCGTGGCATAGTCCTTGAGGTACTGGACATAAACTTGGGGAGTAACAAAATCAGGGGCGTCATCTGGGAGACGAAAATCCGAAAAAGCGGTCAAATACTTGGATGAGACAAGCTATGAAAGAGTTAGAATGTAGCATGTAGTCAAGTGAAGTTTCATCCTACCTCAGCGTCTTCGTAGACGCGATAGGCAAAAGTGCCGCCAATTTGGGCTTCAGACTCAAAGAGTCGAACCTCGATAGGGGGGATAGGGAAGTATTCATGGGCGTGAGCAAGGAATTTGAGGGTGGCCAGGCCAGCTGGGCCACCTCCGATGATAGCCACTTTCATGATGTCCTTCGTAGCAAGTACCGATGATGTTGATATTCCAAGAAGTGATGGTTTGATAGATGGAAGGGGATGTTGATGAACCAAAAACTGAGGATGTTTTGGTGTTGGTGCAGGTTGAAGGAAAGAGAAGAAGAGAAGAAGAAAGGTAAGAATCAAGTATTAAAATATTAGTAGGGTCTGTGAATGGAATCTTGTGAATGCGGTCGCTGGCAGTGCCAGTTGTTGGCAGCTGGCGGACTAACTGGCACTCGCATCTACATTCTTTCTATTCATCAGGGTGAATAATGGTATAGGTTGCTAATTCTAGTCACTCATAAAACTTATGAATAGTGATAGTCAGTTTATGTCTCTATTAAAGCCAAGGAAGCCAAGCATCATGTCAGGGGCCATTTCCCTAAAAGTGAGGTTATCGTGAGTTTAACACTGCAGCCCGTTCCACAACAGCCAAAGTAATTCAATAACTAAGAGAACCCATATTACGGTTTTCTTAAGGTCTGTTGCTGGGAACATGAAATTAATTTATTTTAATAGTCTGTGGCTTTGGCATGTTCAACGATCTACACTTGTATGTCCAGTTGTCCTTGAACAACCCTTCTTCTTTGTGATGAGACCATTTCACATTGATGTTCTACCTCCCTGCCTTGCAAGAGTCTTTTTCGCTATTGCTCGTACCTGTCAACCTCGACTTGTACCCGGGTCAGTGGGAGACCCCGTGGGGGAAACCCCACGCTGCCTCAAATCGTAGATCGTTCATCAACATCAACATTAATGGCATATGTCAACCGGGCATCACCTTGAACCCAAAATGTCGCTCTATCACGCCCAGCCTTCGGTGCTCCCGTTCAGAATAACGAACTGGCTGGCAAGCTACAATCCCCTCATCAGGGACAGTTCACGTGCTTTTCGTTATCCTTCCTTTGCCTATTCGTATTACTCGTGTTGTTCGACCTATTAACGATTCCCAACAAGTTTTCCCCTCATCGTATTTCTCAGAAACTATCTTCAGAACCCATTATGGCCGAGTCGGCCGATTGAACAGATTTACAGCTAATATCGTCGATGCCATTGACTCTCCTACATCGCCGAACATCCATTGGATATTCCCCTTAGTGTGGGGAGGACGCATCTTGGAGCAAAATATCGAGCCGGACCGAACCTGCCATCTCGATGAGGCTCTACAAACCACCAATGATGACCTGGTTTCCGCCTTGCCCCAACAACTCCCCCCGCATTACCAGCCATTCGTTGTGCCGAACTGTAATGAGACCATCGGCCGATGGACATTGCAGCTAGGTACCCATCTATTACCTATCGAGAATCGCAACCCCCTTCCTTCCAGCTACCTTAGCTAGCCATTCTATCTTCGCTCGCATAGCTTTGGAGCTCATGGACGCCTCTTACGGATAGACGATGCCTCAGTTAGCTCTTCCTGAGGTCTTGTCAACATGCAGCGCGCCACATGGTTCGACGAGCATTCACATGTGTTTACTCCCTCTACCACGGAAGCTTCGTTTCGGTCCCAAGGCTTACCTAACGGTTTATGTACACTCTCTCTGCATCTACTACCCATAGCAGGGATCTCGTCAAGTAAGGGGGATGGGATTGTATCATCTACTGACATTGAGGAGACGAATTGTCCTTCTCATTGTGGCAGCAGCATCTGGACTTTTCTGGTCCACTAGAATCATGTTCACATACCTGGCCTACTCCATGGACCTGTATCACAAACTGACATGGTTCTTCCTAGCCTTGCAGTTCTGACAATCTGGTCATCATAGATCTCAGAATAATCGCCTTTCTGCACGACCTACCTCCTTCAAAAGCTTGACCTATTATCCGCCGAACATGGAAACTTTGAATACAGCCATGCAGCACAACTCCCCTTCCAGCCTCCCCTCCCGAGGCATCTCCTTAGCAACCTTAGCAACCTTGTGGTTGAGGAGCAATACATACAAAAGCCCTTGGGGACCTCCAGGAATTCATCATCCCAATCAGATCAAGTTCACACCTCATTCGTTTCCTCCTCATCTCTGCTCTCAATTCTGACGGCAGGTATGAGGTCCACTTTCTTTTACGCCCTTACCGGCAGCGCCCTCGGGGCTTTTGCCCACGAGTCGCTTGACTACTTCAAGCTCGACCCCGGCAACGGAGAGCATAACGCTCTTGACGGTTGTGGAAAGCATGGCAAGCATAAGTGGGTTCCTAACCCATCGACCTTTGTCTTTCCCCAGAACGACTACAAGCCCGGCAACTCCTGGGATCTCTGCGTTGACACGCCTCATTGTGCCCCTCACGAGGCTCTGAGCAAGGTGTCCTTTGATTTCCAGGACAACGGCATCGTCTTCAACTTCAAGCACATCGACCACTACAAGTATGAGGATGTCGTCGTCTATATCGAGCGTGGTAGGCCTCCTACCGAGGACTCCTTCAAGTACAGCAAGGAGAGCGACCACTGCAAGGCCAAGCACGACTACAAGGAGGTCAAATGCCACATCCCTTACTTTTCTCTGACCGATGGTGGCTCCTACAACGAGGTTTGCCCCATTGAGGACAACGGCGGCTGGCGACTTTACATCAAGGTCAAGGCCATCATTGCCCACGGCCACAAGAAGTACGAGCTCTACAGCCGCTCTCCTGATGTCGAAGAGAAGTACTTCACTCTTAGCTACACCTGCTCTGAGTGCAAGGAGTAAGTCCATCTGCCTCCCTATACTACCTTACTCTGTGTTAACGCTCTTTAGCTACAAGGAGAAGGATCGCAAGATCGAGTTGATTGAAGCCGAGGAAGTTGAGGCTGAAGAGGAACCTGAAGAAGAGGAAGACGAAGAGAAGAAGAATAAGAAGGAGAAGAAGCACAAGAAGGAGGAAGAGGAAGAGGAGGAGGAATCCGAGGCTGAGGATTCTGAAGAGGAAGAGAACGAAGAGGAGGAGAAGAAGCACAAGAAGGAGAAAGAGGAAGAGGAGGAGGAAGAGGAAGAGAAGTAACCCACCCATCTTGCAAGTCTCTGAATATCCACAGCTAACGCCAGTTCCAGGAAGCGTAAGCATGAGCGTGAGCACAAGGAAAAGCAAAAGGAAGAGCACCGTCATGAGCATCATCACAAGCATCATCATAACCATGGCCATCGCCACTCTCACGAGCATGGACATAAGCACGGTCACCATCATCGTCATGGCCACCACCATGGTCATCTCCACAAGGAGCACCACCATCATGGCCATCATCATGATCACCGCCACAAGGAGCATCATCATCACAAGGATCATCATGGACATGAGACGCGTGAGCACCACGAGCACCACGATCCTTCTCACCACGAGGATCATGATCGACACCATGAGCACCATGACTACGATCCCAGCCGTGACCATGAACACCACGATGAGCATCGCCACCATGAGCAAAATGATCCTGAACATTATGACTATGATAGACACTTCTTCGAGGACTTCTTCCGAAAGCATGGGTACCATCATGAGCATTATGACCCTAGCCGCCACCATGAGCACCACAAGGAGCATCATGGACACCACCACGGACATAATCATGGCCATCATCATCACCATGTTGAGCATCACGGTCACCACCACGATGAGCATCACAACGAGCTTCACGGACATGACCACGGACACCACCACGACGAGCATCACAACGAGCACGACGGATACCATCACCACCATGCTCGAAGCCTAGTTGAGCGAGATAGCAGCGACCATGATGATGAGCACGATGACCGCCATCAACACGACAACAAGCACAGGCACCGTCACGGACATCGCCACGGCCACCACCATGACCACCGCCATGATCATCACCACAAGCATCGCCACACCCACCATGAGTACCACCAACACGGTCACCATCACGGACATCACCATGGACATCACCACCATGAGCATCACGATCACCGTCACGGCCATGACGATCCACATGGCCACTATGATCACCACTACAAGCGAGCTTTTGGTCATTACCGCAACAGGCCTATTACTTTCTTGTTCAAAGAAAAGTACGAGAACGAGAACGCTACTGCTAGGCGTGTTGCTCTTAACAACTTCGACGGTGAGAGAGAGCTCAACCATGCTCAGTACAAAAAGCTTTTGGAGGAGGCCCGCAAGAACCAACATCTGGACTATAAGAAGAGAAAGCACTCCGGTGACGACTACGATGAGCATGATGAGTATTCCGAGCGAAAGCACAACCCCAAGAACTCTTATGAGAATAAATATGAACATGAGGAGCTTGAGAAGAAGCACCACGAGAAGCCTTCCGAGGAGTCTGAGGAGCGTGAGAAGTACCACTACGAGCCTTCTCCTGAGAAGCACCACGACGAGCCTTCCGAGGAGTCTGAGGAGCGTGAGAAGCACCACAACGAGCCTTCCGAGGAGTCTCAGTCGCCCAAGAAGTACTATCATGATAATCGCAAGGAGCCTTCTGAGTACCACGAGCAGAAGGACTACTCCGACCACCACTACGGCAAATCGATTGAGCCTACCAAGGAGGAGAAGCTTAAATATGATGAGAAAAAGGACTTTGAGAAATATCAGGCCTCTGCGGAGAAGAAGAACGAGAACCAGCACGTCACCTTCGATAAACTCTTGAAGGAGGAACTCAGGAAGAACCGCGAGCTCCATGAGAAGCTCTTTGCGATCCATCATCATGATTACCACCATACCTACCCTCATGGTCACTCCCAGGCGCTCCACGGCGAACACGGAAGACACAACCACTACAAGCGCTCTGGTTCGCTCAACTCTCACGAGGAGGACGTCGTAGAGGTAAACACTGCCAAGGTCGAGGAGTACATTGAGGAGGCTGAGGAGAAGATCTCCGAGGAGATCGACAAGGTCATCCGAAAGGCTGTTAAGGCCGCTGGCGAGAAACCCAAACACGCCGTTGTGTACAAGTTCGTCAAGAAGGTCGAGAACGCCATCAAGTATATCGTTGCCAAGAACCTCAAGCATACCATCGCCAAGATCGTCAAGATCGAGGGCGTTGAGACACCTACTGATGAAGAGACTATCAAGTACATCACCAAGGCTGTTGAGTGTATCCTTCATGCTGGCGATAAGCTCTTCCAACAGACCCTCGAAGCTCTCGGCGATAAGCCTAAGACCGCCAAGGTCGAGAAGGCCATTGAGAAGGTTGAGGAGGCCCTTGACGAGATTATCGACAAGTACATCCGAGGGGCCCTCATTGAGCTCTTTGGTCTTGAGGACGAAGCTGAGGAGTCTGAGTACCCCGAGGTTGAGGAGGCCGAGGAGGCTGAAGATGACGAGGCTGAAGATGACGAGGCTGAAGATGACGAGGCTGAAGAGTCTGGCAAGCACGGTAAGCACGGTAAGGTTGACAAGCGCTCTGTCTACAGCGATGTCAAGGTGGAAAAGACCATCGAGAAGGCTGTTGAAGAGGCCGCCGCCAAGGCTGTCGAGCACGAATCTTATTCCGAAACCAAGTCAAAGTCCAAGTCAAAGCCCACCAAGCCCGTTTCGGTTCGCCGCTCAATACTCTCCAGACTACACAGGCTACACAGGGCCAAGTACTACAACGGATACGTTCCCAAGTGCAAGGGCAAGGCAGTCAAGGCATACGGCGCCAATAGCAAGTCTCGTCCCTTGGAGGAGCTCGCCGAGACCACTCACCCCAACACTTGCTCAGGGCACCAGGGTGACTATCTCGCTTACACATACGAAGAACTCAAGAACACTGTACACGGAAAGCTTTACGAATCTGGCGGTAGCCATGTCAAGTATGGCAACTTCTTCATCGAGGTCGTCAAGAACCAGCACAACAAGCTTGAGGATATCGTCATCTCCCTGGATGTTAATGACAAGTACAAGTACGATGCCACCGAAGCCAAGGTCTGGATTAGCTGCAACACAGGTGAAGATCAGTTGGATAGTGACAACATCTGCGTCTCCAAGTCATATCCTTACCTCGCTGTTGAGGAGAGGGGCTTCAATGAGTTCGTCTTTGCTGCTGCAGACAAGTACCAGTGCCGCGGAGGTCGTTACTTCATCGTCATTGAGGTCGATGTTTGCGACAAGCACAATAAGCAATACTAAGTGTCGGGGATTTAACAAGATCATCTGGGCGCAAGCCTGAAGATGACCAGCGCCAGGCGCAAGACAAGTGCTCAACCGGATATAATAGTGACGCAGTTCCTTGGCGTCTCACTGCGGGTTGAGAAGGGATTAGGTACAATGTTTTAATCATTCAGATAGCCATTCATTTAATAAAAGTAACCTGTCTCTCATACTATTGTTTATTTCATGCATCAGGCCGTATCAAATGAATGGAGTCGATGATTTACTATCCAGAGACTATAAGGTTAATCGTGTTGTATAATTTACACTACACGTATGGTGAGATTATAAATACCATCTAATATTTTAAGATTTAAGAGTATATATAAAAGATATTCACTTAGATTAGGCACTACGTGGATCATAATTTTAAAGTAATTGGTATAAATTCTATCCACTAGAATATCAATCGCCTATCAACATCAAATCATAAATAACAGTTCTATCGCAATGTAATCGAGCTCATAAAGACATCATACTCTAGCTCCAGTTGGGAGCATAAGTGATAAAGGCCATCAAACAACCGGAAATAAGACCGGCAGTGGGCACAGTAATGAACCATCCAAGGTAGATCCAGCCGACCATGCGCCAGTTGATGGATCGCCAGTCACCGTTGCAAAGGCCAACACCGACAATAGCACCAGTGATACACTGAGTAGTAGACACGGGCAGCTCTGCAATTTGGTTAGTATTTTTTTCAATAAAAATGATTGAAGTATAACTTACTAAGACGGGTAGCCAAGATGATGGTGATAACAGATCCAAGCTCCATGGAGAAGCCACGAGCAGGAGACATCAGAGTGACACGGTTACCCAGGTTGCGCATGATGTTGTAACCATATGTCCAAAGACCGATGACAATGCCAGCACCGCCAAAGGCAAGAATCCAGAGAGGGACTTGGGCCTTGCTTCCAGGAACAGCACCAGACTGCCAGATTTGGTAGATGGAGGCATAAGGACCGACGGCATTGGCAACGTCGTTGGCACCGTGGACGAAAGAAGCAGAGGCCGCAGTCATGACTTGGAGGAAAGTGTAGAGGAACTCGGTACGGTTGTCGTAGTGAGTGGCACGGGCGTGAATCTCCTCAACATCGCCAGCAACAACAGACTTTTCGCTCTGGGAAGAGACGATATCCTTGTCGACACCGTGAAGAATGGCGAACTTGAAAGCCCACCACATGAAAGCACCAGTGTACCAAGGAGCATCGGGCTTGGGACCAACCATAGACTTGTGCTGAGGGTGGGAGCTCGCTTCAGGCTCATCGGCAGGGTTCTCAGCAGCAGCAACCTTCTTCTCGTGGCCGGCTTCGAGATCTTCACCGACAACAGCAGCGCGTTGAGCATTGCGCTCCTCAAGCTCCTCACGGGTAAGATGACCCTCGTAGAAGTTACGGACAACACCTTGGAAGTTGTCGGGGGTAGGGGGAACAGGGCCGCGGCGGAGAAGGAGAGGGCCGAGGAAGATGTGGTAGGCCTTGAGCTGCCAGTCTTCCTTGATGACAACACGGTACAGCCAGGGGACGAGGAAGATAGCCATGAGGAGACCCCAAGCAGCACCAGCGGCGACAATAACACCAGGAATCTGGGCTTCGGTGAGGTTGACCTCGTAGGAGCCTCCCTTCCAGATGAGAAGCATGACAATGAGAGAGGCGGTAACCCAGAAGTAAAAGGGAACGAGGATGAGACCCTTGATAGCTGGGCTGTTGCGGAGGAGGACACAGTACTTGGTGAAGAGGAAGATGAGGGCACCAAAGATACCGGAAAGCATAGGGGCGATGATCCAGGCGAGGAAGACCTAAGAGGAGATGTTAGTAAAGCTGTATTGATCAAAGGAGTTTGTTAATCACTAACTTGGACAACACCTTGCTGGATATCCAGAGAACCATCGTCCTTGTAGCCAACCCAGGTGATACCAGAGCCACCAAGGGCACCGACACCCATACCCAAAACACCACCGAGGATAGAGTGGGTAGTAGACACAGGGAAACCAAAGCGAGTGGCAAAGGTGAGGTAACTAGCAGAAGAGATAACAGCGCAGACCATACCCAGCATGAGAAGAGCAGGGCTGTCCTCAAAGGCATCGACGTCGACAATCTTGGTTCGAATAGTATCGGCAACTCGACCACCAACACCGAGGGCACCGGTAAACTCCATAATACTGGCACCGATCATAGCCTGGAAGTAGCTAATAGAACGGGAGGAGACAGATGAAGCCCATGAGTTGGCGACATCGTTGGCACCGATGTTCCAGGCATCGAGGAAGGCAAAGATAGTGCCTACCGCGAACAGGTAGTCGTACTGAGAGAAGACTGCCATTGTTGCGGTTGTTCTAAGAAAGAATCTAGGAAGGGAGGAGGAAGAAGAGGAAATGTAGACGGTCTGGAGAAACAGAACAGAACATGTCTAGGAGAGACGCCATAGTATATATAAGTTTCTGCTTGTGGAGAATAGCACAAGAGAATATTTGTTCAAGACGTGGGAACGTGGGTTGAGGAGACTTACTCACACGCCCCGACAAGAGGCATCGCCAAGACGATTCCACAGTAAAAAAAAAGGTCTCACCAGGGTTATGATCCCGGTGTCAGGGCTTGCCACGGTTTCTTTGAATGCCAAGAGTGAGATCAACAGGACAAGTGTGACCGACCACCCAAAAGAGGCGCTTCGGTCGACGAGGGATTGGGTCTTGAATAAGAACTACAACATGCACCGTTTGTCTATCCGTTTTCTTGGGTCGTGTGAGCTATATTGATGCACGACATGCAGTAAATGGCATCAATCTATCTACGGCATGTCTTGTTCCCTTCAGCTCCTTTCAATACTGAAAAGGCGTCGAAGAAACTGGAGACCTCCACAAGAAGAGGAGCTAAACTTGGGGCAGCGGAGACAAACAACTAAGCTTGTAAAGTAACCTTGTTTCCACGACTAACGTCGCAGCCTGTAACTGTCGATCTGATAGGTATTGCATTGCAGGTAGCAAGTATACTAGGCTGATCAGCTTCGCTTCAGGAAATAGCGCACACGACACAAGGGAATACGGCGGCTGGGGAGAAAAGTGAGCACACGACACAGTTCCCAATCCGTCACCGAAACCTGCCATGGTGATGCAGATGGCTGTGCTAGGGGCCTGGACTCGCTGTATGCCAAGCAACAAGCGAGCTATGGCTTGACGAATCCTGGGAGTAAACGAGAGCTACCGGGCTGGAGCTTGTGATGGTCGGTTGAGATACCGAGGATTTGAGCATATTGTCGGCTCGTCACTCAATTCTTTTGTGAGAGTTGAGTTATCAACTTGTGGCCTCATGAATGACCTACGCAACCCATCCGTCAGCGAGCAGTCTGCTCAAGTCTCGTTGAGTGCTCGAGGAGGTACATTTCCATGTCACACGAGCGAGACATCAACGACGTGAGATTCGTCGAGGATGCAGCAGCACGGGCACGCGACTCATGCCTCCATTTGGCCATGGCATTAGAATTCGCAAACGAACGAAACGTGCAACGAATAAACCGACCAATGGAACGGGCACCATGCGTTGAGTCTCGGTACACTAAAAGAGAAAATCTGCATGGATGTTGATGTTAGACGGACCCTGCACGCCGCAGGCCAACTTTATCGTGGATAAAGCCAAGGAGCTTGGCCTCTTTAAGCTTAGATCTGCGGGTATTGCCCGAACCAAGCCTTTAGCTGCAAGCTTGATGGGGTTTGCTAAACCAATGAGGTATGAGGATCTCTACACGTGGAAGAAGTGAATGCAAGATTGGCTACTGGAGCCTCAAATACGCGTCAATGCTGCAGTGCTTCCCCCACGGCTTATGCCCGCCTCGACATGAAAAGTCGGACCAACGCATCAGAACTTGATCCCGCCTTTGATCAATGCTTACACAGGAGGTTGTTCTCGGTCGACATTTCGGTATCCGAATTCAGTATATCCCACTCGACAGTCGGTGGTCTGAGGATGTGATTAAGAACCTGAGACAATTACTATGGCATTTCATTGCCCAGTCCCGCGGAGACGACTGGACAACCACTTGGCATCATGCCAGTGTTGAATTTTTTATGCAATAGATCGATACGATGGCAAACTGATATGTTATGATCTAATAGACCTTGGCTTGCCACGCCTACGTAAATCAGTACCGGAAAAGACGTTGTTTTGATGGCCCACTGGTGGGTGATCCCCCTGCAATTGAGGAATCATGCAATCCGAACAGATACGATATCGAAGTTTTTCCTTTCCTAAGATATAAGAGTAAAATAAGATTACATAAAATTTAGGATAAATCTTTAGTATCTTAATCGACCTTTATTTCATATTAGACAAAGTCCTTCCCAAGTATACTAAAATACAACAAAGATGCTAAGCCACCTGGGAAGGTAGGGGTGCAGTAAGTTCGAATGCATTAGTAGTAGAGAAACTTCGGATTGGTTACTTCTGAAACTATGTATCCCTAGCTACTGACAAACAGCATGGTCTTTACAACCGACTTGAAACTATCACAACGAAGTACTACGTAGTTAAAGAGTGATCTGTTTGCAACCGTATCACAGTCGAGGCATAGGGTAGCAATGGTTGGATACGAAAATGAGACATTAGCTGTAAAACAATAAGCCGCCGACAACTTTATTTTTAGACTCTGGTACCTTAGGAAATAAGCTTCTATGTCTAAACTTTTCTTGTTTCACAATTGTTGTTTATATATATCTATGAGGCGTGTTTGTTTCAACAGTAGTTACGAATAGAAGTACCGAGTACTCAAATGTATTATGTGCCGACTACCCTAATTGAGCATAAATCCCGGTTGAGGCGGGTCAGCAACATCCCATTGGCTCGGTTAGCTTACGGCCGTTTCACCCGCCCCGCAGCCGCGAGTGGCGCTACACGCGGAAAAAAACTTGCACTCCACCAAATTTCAGCATCGTGAGAACAAGGACCCTATTTTCAAACTTCCCTTCAACAAGCAACAAGCGTAATTGGTTTAGTGGTAAAATTCTCCGTTGCCATTCGAGCAGCGTCGGGGAGCCCTGGGTTCGATTCCCAGATTACGCACAGCTCGCCTCAGCGAGCTTTCAGTTGTCTCTTTCAGCGTAATTGGTTTAGTGGTAAAATTCTCCGTTGCCATTCGAGTAACGTCGGGGAGCCCTGGGTTCGATTCCCAGATTACGCATCACAAGGCGCCTCACGGCGCTGTCAACCTTTTGCAAGTCGTATCTTTTGTTCCTATCGTGTTCTGGATGCGGGCGCGCGCTATATACAGATATGATATACCCCTAAACGACGGTTGTGGCTGTCTCCTTCTCCTCAGCCGTAGTGCCCTGGATCTTCTCTTCATCGAGGGTTCGTCCTGCAAGACCAATATCCGCCTCGTAGAAAACATCAACAACCTTCTTGTATGATGGGACAAAGTTGACGCAAAGCGGGTATGACCAGGCCGCCACGAAGAACATCATGGGGACAACCATAGCAACACCAACGTCATGCATATCTGCAACTGCTCCTGTCAACGGAGGAACACAAGCACCTCCCACGACACCAGCAACGATAAATCCACTTCCTCGCTTGGTGTGTCGCCCAAGGCCCCTCATGCCCAGAGCAACAATGGTAGGGAAGCAGATAGATTCGAAGAAGAGGACAATATAGAGAAAAGCGACACCGGCATCTCCGTGATGAACGATGGGAGGTGCAATGAAGACGATACACATAGTCAAGAAAACCAAGAAAACTTTTCGTGGTTTGCAAAACTTCATGAGAAGTACACCAAAGAAACGACCGACTGTAAAGGCAGCCTGTGCGCCAGCGAACAACTTGGAGCCTGTAGCATCGGATGTGTTTTTGCGCATCTCAGATGCATAGTTGATGAAGAAACTCGCGATGGCAACCTGTGCACCCGTGTAGCAGAACTGAGCGAAGGATGCATGGAAGAGCTTGTATTGTTTGTAGAACGGTTTTTGGTCGGCTTCCGAGTGTGTCTCCTGGGCTTGGAATGCCATATCTGCAAACTTTTGTTAGTACAGCGGTACTGATGCATAGAGGAGAGACGTACCAGCGTCGGTGATCTCAGGGATCTTGGAGACAAAAAACAGAAAGGCCAGGATCAAAACGAAAACGGCAATGGATAGGTACACCCATTGCACGTTGTCCAACGCAGCCTTATCGTCAAGGTTGTTGAAGAAGACATACGAGCCGAGCACAGGGGCGATAACTGTGCCGATACCATTGAATGCCTGAGAGATATTGATGCGAATTTCCGAGTATCGAGGGGGACCGCAAACTACAACTGTTAGATATGCGCATATAATTAGAAGCAATTTGTCGTACCGGTGATGAACGGGTTCGCAGCCGTTTCAAGAGAACCAAGTCCGTTTCCGATGATGAAAATAGACATGCAGAAACCGGCAAAAGACTTGGCCTTGATACATGGAATCGCAATCAACGCGCCAATAGCATACAAGCAAAGTCCCCAGATAAAGACGGCCTTATACGAGTAGTGACGAAGGATCCACGCGGCGTGTCCCAGAGATGCAAGTGGGTAGGCTCTGAAACAATATTAGTTCTGATATAAGAAGCCCGAAATAGCATCATGCGTACCCGAAATATGCTGCCTGCAATCCTGCCGATCGAGCGCGGTTGATGTCCAGAACTACCTGGAAGTGCTTGTTCAAAGTATCGAGGAGGCCATAACTGAAACCCCAGAGGAAGAAGAGCACAGTGACCAAAGCGATTGGCCAGATGGATTCTCGTAAAGAGAGCTCGGCCGCCTTTGTGACCTGGCTGTCCGAGACCTTGAGCGAACGGCTCTTGAAGAACTTCTTGACGCCCATGATGAACGACTCAGTGTAGCATACAGCGTTTCACCAAACTGGAGAAAAGAGTTTTGCATCAAAAAGCTGAGGGGAAGGCCCGGTATTTAGTTTAATGTTGATCAAACACGCCTATCCCTATCCATCTTCCCCCTCACGCAGTTCGGCTGATGCAGACCCGAGCATGGGTCACACTGTCCGTCGTTTAATAGCCCCCGTTACAGGATGTTTATTACGCGGAACCGCAGCCATTCTCGACTGTTTGAGGCTGCGCTGTAACCCCATGGGGAAAGGGAAGCGTCACTCAGTCTCCACAAGGGTGAGGGTGTTTTGTTGGAGAAAACCTGGGGATTGCGGGGGAGGGAACCTGACTGGGTTAGATGATTGGCGATGAACATGGATTGTATCTAGGTTTCGCGTCTTGAATCAGGTTCTTGTTGGTCGCCGTAATGATGGCCCGAATGGGAGGGCATACCGGTACATGTACGAGGTTTATTTGGGATTGGAGATGAGTTGATGCCTGCAGATGATCTTGGCGGTAAGCAATAAGCCTTGTGTATTTTGAACAGTTACCACTTGTTAACCATGATTCAGACAGGTCTATAACCCTTACACTGGCGGTTTCTGTTAGATCTAGGATATCCATGCCCAAGTCTACACTTAGGCAATGCCGTACGTGGCGGTGATCGCGTCAATCGGTAGTGTACCTCGGCAAGTGAAATTAGGTTCTCTCCTTGGTTTCTAGAAATGCGGGGGAAATGAAACCACTAACTTAAGTCAACTCAACTCAATCGAATGAACTCGTGATACGAGGTACAGTAGGCTATGTCGCATGCATACAGTCGCCTGCTTCTTTGGGCTATTTCTATGCTCATCATCGGAGATTATTGACTATCATTTGTCCTTTCATTTATCCGGCACGTAAACCATGTCAACTAGTGAGACTGAAGGAAACGCACAGAGCCAATGGGAAGAAGAATCCTTGACCAAGTCTGACTTTACTTGCGTTGAAATAAAGCGACGGTTAAAATAGAAGCGACGGTTAAAAAAGGTGACGGTTGAAACAGAAGAGACAGGTGAAATAAAAGCGACGGTAAATAACTAAGTTTGGAGTTATTTCAAAATACAATAAACGAGTCACTGAACCTCATCTCCTTGGCACATAATTCCGCAAACGAGGGCTATCGCTATGACCTCTTTCTTAACCTGCTGTCTTGTCACCCCTAAGTTGGCCAAGGCATTATCCTGACCACAACGTGAGAACACATCAGAACAGGCCAGTCTGGTTGTTCTATTTTCCAGGCCAGTCACGATGTCTCAGATCTCACTGTTCATGGAAAACAAGAACACGGACTGTTCTGTTGCTCTGTCCAACGTATTCACTCACATTCCTGAGCTATATCCACCCGTGAACCAGCGACACGACCAACTTGACTCCTTCAACAACTCAAACCGGACCAAGACTCGATATCTTGAGACCTCCTGAGTGAGTTAACCTATCTCCTCTCCCATATCCTCACTATGCCCGTCAACGACAACGACTCGTCTGATGCTGAGGCTGTCAAGGCCGCTCAGATTCTCATCGCCATGGCCTCGGGTACCGCTGACAAGGAGCCACAGTGTGACACGCCTAACTGCACCAACAAGACTGTTAGAAACTCTGTTTGTTGTGCAAAGTGCCTGGCTGACATGAATAAGAAGTAGAGCCAAGTATAATCCCAGGGACATTGTACATATCATAGA
This sequence comes from Fusarium sp. MBC 119, assembly GCA_030411635.1. NCBI lineage: Eukaryota > Fungi > Ascomycota > Sordariomycetes > Hypocreales > Nectriaceae > Fusarium > Fusarium sp. MBC 119. Next base: position 288,684 of record JAPERM010000046.1, on the reverse strand, counting down.
CAAGTAAGACCATCAGAGATCAGAGTTGCGTAGACCAGAAGCATAGACGTGGCGACGAGAAAATAAAGTCTTTTGATACCCTCAATGCACGCTGTGTCAATAGCACAAGTGATTCTATCTCTATACCCCTTTTAACCCACTCATTATGTTCCGTTCCGTCTTCTACCACCTCTAGAACTCCTATCAACATGCCCCTTGAGCACCTTTCTCGTCTCAACCAAACTCCTCTTATGCTTGCTTTTCGCCTTACCCATCGTCATGAAGATGTTCTTGTTTCGCTGCTTCTCCTTGTTGCTCGTACTCTTTCCTTGGGCCTGCATCTTGGACTTGCGGATCGCCTGCGTACTCTTGTGCTCCTCGCGGTCTGGCTTGCCCTCCTTGGCGAGCGCGACACGCTCCTCCTTGGTCAACTTGCGAAGACGGGCTGGTGCTTCAATTTGTTCGGCTGTTAGACCATCGTCGCGGTGGCGGTCTTCAAGCTCCTTCTGACGCTTGCGACGGCTGCCCAGGGCTTTGTCGACTGAAGCGGACATTCGGAGTTCTTGGAGTTTGGCTAGATCGGCGGGTGTGAGGATAGTTGTGGTGGCGAGCTTGGAGATGCGGTCAATCTCGGCTTCCTTCTCCTCCAGGGCTTTCTTAGCCTTCTCGTCTTCAACGCCGTCCTCGTCTGTCTTCTGCTTCTTTGACGCAGGCTCATCATCATCTCCCTCCTCGTCTGAAGAGTGATAAACATTGATCCACTCGCCTGAGTCACTGCTGTCGTCAGAGTCCACCTCCCACTCGTCAGACTTGTTTCCATCATCCTCTTCATCCTCGTCGCTGCCAGCATCCTCGGGAAGACCCTTGGCAAGTCGTTTCTTCTTCTTTTCCTCCTCCTTCCACTTCTCCAGGAGCTCCAAGCCCTCGATACCACCGGCATCCTCCTCACCGAACTTGCGCTGGGCCTGAATACCAGACTTTAGGTTGATTGTGGCATTCTTACCACGGTCTCGCTTCTTCAATAGCTCTGCACCGACCTCTCGGTACAAGGACAAGAGACCCTTGGCAGCCATCATAACACCCTTGTCCTTACTCTTGCGGTATTGGACCAAATCTTGTAGTAGTGTGTCGGTCATAGCTAGAGGCTGTCGAGCACAGATCTCGCGAATTGAGTTCAGACCAGCAGCCGCAACCTCGGCGGCCGAGGCTTCTGAGACGAATTCGTTTGCAATCTTCTGGATCAAGGGCTCCAGCACATCAGGAGGCACCAAGTTGTGCACCGCCTGGGCCAAGGAAGCCAAGAAAGAGGTGACGGATTGCTGTCGAGGGGTAAGGAACTTGATGAACCAGGAGTAGAGCGCTACAATGGTCAACTTGTGCAGACCGACAAGTCGAGTAACCAACTGAGTCACCAGGATCTTGGTATCGAGAGATAGTTTCGCCTTGGTATTTTGTAGATGTTTCGAGAACAGCTCTTCGGCAAAGTTCTGAGGATCGTGGAGGAGATGTAGAGCTGAAAAGTTGAGCGGGTGAGGCTTAGTCTTCTTTCTCTCCGCACGCTTCACCTTATCAACGGCCTTGTCGTAAGCCTTCTTTGTCTTCTTGGTCTTTTTATTGATTCCCATCTGATGCTTAACCTGGCTCAGGTCAACTTCCTCGTCACTACTCTCGTCCTCGAGCTCCTCTCGTTCCTTGTCTCCTCCGAGGAAGAAACGAACGGCACCGACCACGACCTTTTCATTGTCGGAAAGACATGCCTCCTTCATAACGTCCACGGGCTTCGCGTCGGTCCAGAATTGTCGCTTCCACATCTCACGGGTGATCTTGATGGCCCAAATGGCTCGCGGTGAGGATCGATCGGCGGTGACAAGGTTGTAGAGGACGGTTTGAACAGTGCGGTTGAGAGGATGGTTAATGGACTTTGTGTTGGAGTTTCGCAGGTCGCTCAGGATCTTCTGGAACAAGGTTTCACGTAGAGTTTTGCTCGGCGATGACACGAGAATCGGGAAAAGCGTGGTAAGGACGCTGGTCGAGTCGATGACTTCCTTTCGTCGGAGCAGCACCAGACTTCCCACGATCTTCTCGCGCAGCTCCGGATGTAGAACGACATGATGCTGTGTCAAAATAGCCTTCAGATCATCGGGAAAAGTCTCGGTCTCCTCCTTGTAGCAATCGGCGACGTGAGCGATTAGATCGATAATGTTGTGGAAGGACTCGACTGAATCGGCGGTCGCGGTAGCGGGGGAGACGAGGAAGATCTCGCGCTGCGCTTCATATTGCTCCCATTGCTTCAAGAACTCTTCCTTGTACGACCTGGCAGCTCTGGTTAGTGATTGACGATGCTGTCGAGAATTTAGGGACCTACTTGGGATCGCGACGGATTTTCTGCTGGAGACTCGCGCTGTAAAAATTGTCAGCCACTGGAAGTTTTAAATTGAGGCGCCTGTACATACAAGTCAGCATCCAGCTTCTCGAGTGCAGCGACCTTTCGTTTGACCATGACGACGTCAAGGCCCTCGCTATTGATCTGTTGTTGTTAAGCGGGAGGGTGGGGGATGGTCCCTTTGACTTTGCCAGGAAGAAAAGAAATTTTGGGAGAATTTCTGGCTGATAAGATAAGCTCATCCCCACGCGGAATTTGACCGCGGTTCTGGCCTTGGGTCCAAAACTTGGCATAGACAAACGAAAGGACTTGCCCTTTAGAAAAAGTTACAATAATTAAATCCAGAGGAGAAAGATATCTGAAAAGGCATGCGCACTGGCTCGAAATGTTTGTTGATCTGGAGGGCTCGTAGATAGACCCAAATCCCAACCAACGATCCTTGGCTTACACGACACGTCCTTCGAATAGCAGTTTTGTCACTCTGCTTCGTGCCTATGTAGTGATCGTAAAAAAAGACCCCAAACTTTAGGCAATTATTGTCAGAACTATCAGTAAATGATAAATCATATCATAAGAGATTGCATACCTCATAGGTAGTTAAGCCTAAAATACTCTTAAGTTTATATCTAGTGGATCAAAGGCGAAAACCGTATGAGTTCTTAGATCACCAAGAGTTAAGAGTTGGAAAATGACAAAGTAGCCACCCTTGTTTCTAGATTCTAACACATGGCAATCGATCGCCGCGACTCAGAGAGGGTTTCAGAGGCAATCTTTAGCAGACATTACCAGTCCTGTCAGCAAGTAACAAGCTATATAGCATCTCTAGCCCATGACTATCCGACGGATACACAATAGCCCAAGCTTAACCAGCTCTCTAAGTATTCGTTGGTACATTGAGAAATAGTGTCATATCTAAATTTATCCCGCATATCTGGTGTATGTCTAACCAATTAACGAGGATATTGTGGCAATGAATTACACCCCCTTAAATCGCTATCAATCACTGATAGCTCAAATCTCAATAGTGATTCAGCTTATGAGGTCTAGAAGTTACTTAGCCATGGCTTGATAGAAGGGCGGTGATTCACGTTTGTTCTAGCTTGAACAGCACGTACAGACCAGATCGAAAACCCATGACGGACAAGGAAGTGTCCGCACACAGTGAACTCCTGTACACCGAAGACCTTGTATCCACGTCGTCGTCACCAGCATTTATGTGGTCTATTGGTTGCACTGAGAACCCTTCACTATAGATGCCAGTAGACCCAAGCAGGATGGCACGATAAGCAAAATCTACTCATCATACGCCAATGTCTGATGTAACATGAGATTTGGAACAACATCGCCAGCCCAAGTGCGCATCCTAAGATTGTCATAAAGTGTGGTAAGTCAGTTGAGATCATCCTGAATTATCACAAATTTACGCGGAATTTCATGTGATATTCTATTTTGGGGTATAGTGGGACGGGACGAGATGGCTCGTCCCGCCTTCATGTCTTCCTGACAAAGAAGGAAAGAACGCGGTTGGATATGCAACCTTATTTCAACCCCCCGACAACGACGATGTCAAACCTACAACTATTACAAAGATAAAAATGACCAAGCACCCTTGATTCTTCAATGGACTTATACTAATATTCAATTGACTAAATCTCAAGTCAAATGCTTCGTAGGGTGGGCGTAGTGGGCGTGATCGCGGATGACCTCACATATCACAACATATGATCAACCAAACATATATAAGAGTCCACAAACTCCCAGTCTATGATTTCAACGTAAAAAAAGACTATTATACAACCCTTCGGCGGGGCGTCACCCGTCTGCCCATTATATGCGGGTAAGGTATCACAGGCAAACATGAGTCTAAAACGAGCATCCCCCCTTTCCACCAAAAGATCACTTTTTTGTTTCCCAGACAGCGAGAGCAATCTGGGCATCCTCCGTAGCCCTGCGTAGCTGCCTTGACATTAAACAGCGGCTAATGTTACAAGTAGGCCCAGCTCTTGGGCACTACTTGGGCCACGGTCCCCAGACTTCTCATATCACCTCTCCCGCTCCCCGAATCGTTCGGAACGAGTTTTACGCTTAAGCAGCGATCTCCACACCTCCGGTAGCACCCATAGCCTTCTTCAGATCACCGTAGATGGCAAACTGTCCGGCGGTAAGGGTACCGACCATGAAGAGACGGGCACCAATACCGGAGTAAGAGCCACGGATACCGAGCTCCTTACCGATCTTGACGAGACGAGAGACAGTGCCCTCACCGGGGAGACCCTTGGTCTTGTTGATCTTGGAAAGCATGGTGTCGGCGGGCTGAGAGACGATGGCGGCGGCGAAACCGGCAATCAGACCAGAGCCAAGGTTGGCAACAGTCTGCATACCGTCGGACATATCCTTCTTGGGGAAGGTGCGGAAGACAGCCTCGGAGACCTTCTCGAAGACGACGAACTTGGCCATGGTGTAAGGGATCCTAGGGCGGAAAGTCAGTATACCAGTGATCCAATCAACGGGTAGAATAGCGGGGAAACTCACTGCTTGAAGAGAATGGGACCGAAACCGGCGTAGAGAGCACCGACACCCTCGTTCTTGACAATCTTGCCGAAGCCAGAGACGAGACCGCTGGCGTAGGTGGGCTCAGAGACGAGACGGATACGGGTGGCCTCAAGAGGGCAGAGGGCGATATCGGCGAAGAACTCAGCAGTGGCGGAAGAGGCCAGGTAGACAGCAGTTCGGTTCTTGGAGGCGGTCTCGTAGCCGAGAGCGTCAATCCACTGCTGCTTGAAGAACTCGTAACCACCGAACTTCAGAGCACCCTGGAGGAAGTAACCGGCGAAGGTAGGGCCGACACCAGTGAGGAGAGCACCGGCACCCTCGTTCTGGACAACCTGGCGGAAACCACCGACGAGACCGCGGTTGTAGGTAGCGGGGTCGAGCTGGATACGGGTCTTGACGCTGTAGATTGCATTGTTAGCATTTTTATTCTCCATTGAGTGAGCGTTCGCATTTCGGCCATTGCTACCAAGGTTTGCAGCACGGAAAAGCGGTCATCTCGGGCCAATTGGTTCCCGAGACAGCCGCGCACCGCAACACACAACTTTTGAAGCAATTGACAAGGAAACACGAAGCGCAGAGGTCATTGGAACATACACATCGACGGGGGTAAGACCACCGTGGGTGACGGAACAGCAGACAGCACCAGCAAGGGCGAATCGGGAGTAGAGGGCGAGGCCAGACTTCTTCTCGGGAGTCTCAGCCTTGATGTTCTGAACGACGGCGTCGACCTTAGCCGAGCCGGTGGAGGTAGCGCCGGAAGCCATTGTGGAATATGAGGTTGATTCAGACAAAAAAGACTGAGGGGAGATGGTGAAGTTTGGTGGTGGTGAAGAGAAGGGGAGAAAGGGAAGGGAAAAGAAAAACTTTTGGTGTTTGCACCTTTGAGTTCTTTTTTTGGTCTCCCCCCCCGGCGGGCGGCGGGCGGCTGGGAAAAATAATGCCTCCTTGAATTGGTGTCGGGAAGACTCGGATAATCGGCGCCGGCGACCGCACGGACCGGGCCAAGGGGACAAGATGCTACGCAGTACGTAACAAGCCGGTGCTGTTTTACAGGCTTTTCCAGGCGTTTACAGTGCCTGATATCCACCACAGCACCTGCTGCAGCTGCTACGGATCCATCTCCGATATCCACTGTCAACACGGCGACCAACGGATCTTGGATGGAGGACCCGGGGTAACAAGAGAAATTTGGGGATCTACCCTGTTAGCCGCAAGAAGCAAACAGGCCTGTGACGTATTCTTGGATAAAAAGACCGCTCTTTTGTTATTTTGCAGAGATCCTGACTGGCTAGTTTGTCCCTATTCAGAAATGCTGCAATATTCTTACCTGATAACTCACTGATATTACTGATTCAGCGCCAAGGCCCCCTAGATAAGTCACTTTTCCTTTTCCTACACTGTCCTCTCAAAATCTTACTCATCCAAAATGCCAGATCTTGCATTCTCACACACTGGGCTGTCCGAGATTTCCTCGGCCGGACCCACCACTCACTAACCGTTGCTCGCCAACGTGTCCACGGCATTGGTGGGATAGGCGATACAGGTTTTTTTCTTCTTCCTTGCGTGCTTTTGGGCTTGTCTTTTTTGTTTGGCTTATTGCCGGCCGAACCAATCGATATTGCGCGATAAGAAAAGTTCAAGCCTGGGCCTGCTTGACTCGGTCTCGGAGGTTAAACAACTTCACGATAGTATTTTTTTCGCCCCGACGTCATACCCTGGACTGTCAATTGGTTTAACGCAGATGAATTTGATGTCGTTGTTCAGGTAGCATTGGCTTTTCACTTTGCATAGGGGTTCGAGAGTTTTCTTTTCAGAACTGAACACTCTTCTTTTATTTGACGGCCGCTTCGGAATGCATCCGGCCTGTGACATGGAGCCCTCCCGGAGGTGCATCTCAGATCATCGCCGATTCCAACAGCCTTGAGCCGACGCAGAAGCCGTCTCACGTCCCTAGACCCTGGTTAGTTAAGCACGCGCCTTGCCCTTGTAGCGCTCTACAGCTTATCTCCGTACAGTATCTCTGTTTACTGAGCTTGACGATGCTATTCCTATTAGGCTATTTGGCTCAACTTAGAACTATCAGCTGATTGTGATATTATATAATGAGATGTAGTCGACTTATTAGACACATTCTAAAATTTGTCGCTCTCTTTTGAGTCGATCCAAATCTGGAAGTTTCCTATTTCAGCCATTGAGCGAGTCCGATTGGCTCCCCAACCACGTGGTGACGTTGATGAGGTTATTCACAAGGAAGGAACACCTTACATATCCTTGGCTCATAAACCTCACCCAAATACGATCCAACTTATACAAACAAAAATATTCATCATTCATTTGAAAACTCATTCTGTATCCAATCATACATTCGTTTATCACATTAACCTCCATAGAACCTCTTAATCCTTACCAACCTGATCAAAAAGCTTCAGAACATCCTCATTGTCATATGCCGCCACCAAATCCAAGGTAGACCGTCCATCAACATCCTCCACCAATGGGTCAGCTCCCCTATCCATGACTGCTTTGAATCGATCGTCACGCTCGTTTGCCATTTCATGAAGAATAGTCCTACCTTTTCCATCTCTTGCTTTCCAGTCTACTTCCAAGCCATCCAGCCAACTCATCACATCGTCCAATGGCTTTTCGGTCTCAGGGTTACCAGCGATGAAGAACATGGGCGTCTGGCCGGCGTTGTTGCGTGCATTGATATCCAGGCCTAGCTTCAAGAATCGCTCAAAAGTGCTTCGCGTATCACCTTCGTCATAGCAAAGACAACCCAAAAGACCTGAAGCGAGGTAATGTAGCGCATTGTTCCCAAGTGCGTCGGTGGCAAGCATATCTGCGCCCTGCGAGATGATATAATCCAGCCACTCAGGTTCGGTCTGGGAATAAGCTCCCCGTGTCATCACCGACAGACCGTAATGGAGCGGGCGATATCCAGCAGCATCAGTTTGGTTGATGAGAACGGGCACAGCACCCTCAAGATCCTTGAGTGCCTTCAATTTACTGTCGTTCAAAGACCGAGATCCCAGACTGTGGTGAAGCGCATTTCTGCCGTAATTGTCGACCGCCATTGGATCTGCCCCCTTTTCGATAAGTTGTCGTCGTAGAGGCACTTCGCCTACACCGATGGGTGAGTCTGAAGTTCGTCGGCAAGCAGCCAAAAGAAGAGTTTCTCCAGATTCATCCCTAAATTCAAGATCAAGATCCGGCAACTCTAGGATCGGCTCGAAAACACCTCTGTCTCTAATCACTTCGTGCATAACCACCCTGTCGGCCATCTTGGGCGTTTGGCCAAAATCATACATGGACTCGGCGTAGGGAATTTCCTCACCCTCAGGCTCTTTTCTATCCCATGCATTGATCGCTATGGACACGGGCAAGGATGGTCTGTTCGGCATGTGGATTTTTTTGACCTTGAATGCAAAATTGTCGTACGGGCTGAATCCAGCCGCCAGAAGAGCTCTCATCATCTCCTCCGGGACCGGCAGCCAGACTTCATTCCGGCGACTCGCTCCCATGATGCTTGCAATAGATAATGGATGGCCCTGACGGAGCATGTCAGCTTCGATTGGGCTTTTGTCTGGATCCAGCCTTTTGGCGTCTTCCACACTCAGTTTCCAAGACGTCACCAGGCTCGAAGTTCCACTGCCGGATAACAGAACCTTCAGGACTTCCGGTTGCCTGTGTTCAATCGCAGATATAATTGCCCTTGGGCGAACTTCTGCTCCATGACTGACCAAGATCCGAATAAGCTCCTCATCATGGGCTGCTTTATTTAGACACCCGTTCCCAGCAGAATCGACCGCGTTGACGTTGGAACCATGCTCAATCAGTGACTTAAGTGCAGCCACTCGAAACGCTGCCATCTTCCCAAGGGAACAGAACAATGGCGTACACCCTTGCCCATCGCGAACTTCCAAGTCAGCTCCCTTGGAAATTAGGTACGGTATTCCTTGAGCGACTTGCCACCAGTGATTGCCCTCAGCAAGTACATGAAGGGCTGTCATGCCGTCGCACCTTGAAGCGTTGATGTTAACACCCTTCTTCTCTACCAGGATACGAAGGACTTCCAAGTTGGGAGTAGAACGTCGACAAGCTGCCACAAGAAGAGGCTCAAGGGTCTGATCTGGGGACGGTCCGGCCTGTTCTGAGCGCCACTGAGAATCGTCGAATCTCGCTGCTTCCTCTGGCGAACAACAACTATCGATCAACTCGTAGAAACCGAATTCCGCAAATCTCTGCAGGATAGGTGTCCCGTCAATAAGATGCCCATCAATATGACGCCTGTCGCTTTGCACAGCGGTGTAGTCAGCTCCAGCTTGATATATCCTCGTGATCAAAGAAAATTGGCGGTCGGACAGTAATTGCCCGACAGTCCTCCAGTTCATATCTTTTGCGCGTGAGAGATATCGATCGCTGAGCAACGCCGTCTCAGATTGACGTCGAGATCGGCTCAAAGCGACCGCAACTTCGACAGGCGTAGGGAATGCTGGTCCTCCGACTTTCTCGTTGAATTCCCAGAGTAGGTTTGTAACATAATCGTCCCATGCGTTTGCCGCAAACGTCATCGCACTATAAAGACCCGAACAATGCGCTTCGCCACGCATATTGGCCCCTGCAGCGAGCAGAGCTCTAATAATCTCATCGTACCGTGCTACATCATGAACTGGATCAAAGACCTGAAGCTCAGGCCCTGAAACAATATCATCATAGTTCCTCTTTGTGTTTTCAACAGTAAAACCTGCCGCAATCGGTTTATGACGGTGGAGCGCATCAACTCGCTCATACATGTCCTCGAAGCCACGTTCACGATCCGAAGCGATTTTATACAGAGGTCCCCGCTTCCAAAGAGCATGCTCGATCTTGAAGAATGCGCATTGGAGAAGAGGAGGGTACCACGGCTCATGAAATAGTGTTCCAATGGGCGCATCGAGGGTTGGATTGACGTCGTCTCCGGCTTCCAGCAGAAACAACACGGACTCGACCATTCCGGAACGGCTCGCATAATGTAAAGGAGTGTATTGACGGATGTCCTTCTGGTTAACAGCGGCTCTCTTGGCATCAGGGTTCAAGTCACTCATTCGCTGAAGCAGCAGTCCAAGATTGTTACTTCTCTTGCACCTGGAGGCAATATGCAGAGCATTCATCCCTTGGTTTGTCGTGGCGAAAGGATCTGCACCTGCGCGTAACAGGCGATCGACAGTGTAGTCATCTGTTGAAGCGGCAAAGTGAATAGCTCTCAGCCCCTGATTGTTAGCAGCATTAGGATCTGATGAATGATTCAGCAGCCATTCAAAACATTCTCGTGCATGCTCATTGATCGCAACTTGTCCGTCAAGTCGCATCGAACAAGCCAGATGCAAAGGGGTCGTTCCAGTAAAGTTGGGCTTATCTATCTCCAAGCCAGCCTTCTCAAAAAGCCCGAAGAATGTCGACGCAGTGCCCGTCAACCTCGTGCAGGAGGGCGCAAGAACCAGCTCATGGCACAGAGTGTTCCCCTTGAAATCCACGGCGAAAGGTGACACCCCAGCATCAATCAGGTATTCATATACCACGGTGAGTGTTCTATGCGCAGAGTCCACGTGTGAAAGCCCTCGAATTGCCTCGTGCAGAAGGTTTCGACCCTCGTTATCACGGGCTGTAAGGCTTGCAGACGCCCTGATGAATCTCTCCATCAGGTTGGTTGTATCTTCTTGAGTATTTTCCAACCTGCCCACAAGACGAAATAGCGGCGTCAAGCCGTCAGTATCTCTGGCGTCAATGTCTGCACCGCGATCGAGTAGAAGTTGGAAACTGCATTCATTCCGATACAAACGAGGCTCGGCAGCAAGGACATGCAGGGGTGTCTCTCCATCAATGTTTGCCAACTTTGGATCGGCACCAGCCTCCAGTAAAGCCTCTAATAACTTCAGTAGTCTTTCGTGGGCTTCCTCTTGCGTACGAGACCACCTAGACGACCCAGGCCGTCCATAAGAGGAAAAGGCGTAGTGTAGGGGTCCATTCCCTTTAAAGTCGGTAACAGTGCAATCCGAACCATACTTCAACATGGGCAAAGCAAATTGTGTGTCATCAAGGATGGCGAACAGCAGAGGTGTCATGCCGTCTCGATGTTCTCTTTTGTTGATATCCGCATGTCCCTCTTCCACCAGAAGCTGCAAGTACTCCACGTCGGCATCTTCAGGAATAGTATGGAGTGCAGTTCGTCCATCTTTTGACTCGGCATTCGGGTTAGCGCCAGCTTCGAGAAGGAGTTTAAGCGCAAAAGGATTCTCCGTCACATGTAGTGGAGATTTCCCCTCTGAATCTCTCTCATTTACGTCGGCACCGGCTCGAATCAAGAGTGCTAGTCCGCTCTGGAAGTTATACAGATCTTGAGACGGTGGCTTTTCAAGAACCTGGCGAGACCGCAATCTTTGGCCCGCTCTTTTACAGAACATTAATAAGGCGGTCGTCCAAAGTCCTTCCTTAGGTAGCGGCTGGCCATATGCATAATTCCGTATGTTGCACTTGATAGAAGCATCTGCCCCAGCGTTAACCAGTACTTCAATAGTGTCAATATCTCCCGCTCCTGCGGCCATGAACAGCGCCGTCTCTCCCTTCATTTTCTCATTAGGATCCACGTCAGGCTCCTGGAGAAGGCGTCTGATGATATGACATTGCAGATTCCTCAGGGCTACGCCCAGAGCACATTTCTTTGCAGACTTGTTGCAGAAAGGCAAAAACGCCTCTAAACACTTGACATGACCGTTGGCAGCTGTGGATCCTAATGCCGTGGCCCTCTCGCGGAAGTACAGAGCAAGTTCTCGATTTTTAGGTGGCTCCATAGGATCCATTCCTTTCTCCAGAAGCAGCTGAACAACTTGAGTCGCGCCATTCGTTGCGGCGATATGAAGGGCGTGGTGACCCACAGAATCGTAAATGTTAGGTGATGCACCGGATTGCAGGAGTAACTGAACAACACCCGCATGGCCGAACGAGGCAGCCCACCACAAGGGGGTTCTTCCTCGTGTATCCTCTCCATCTATTGCGTCCAGTCCTAGGCGCTCAATGAGTGTTGGGACAAATGCTTCGAGACCGCACAAGGCAGCCACATGAAGATCCGACAGCGAGGTTACTTGGTCCTCTTGCCTGCTATTAAATACTAGCGAGGCTACTTTGGGCCTTGCGGGCATCATCTGCATGCCATAGTTCGGCTGCTTGGGTGGCGTTTGGGCCCTGGTATTACGGTCTTCGGAGTATAGCCTGAGCCAGTTGTTCCGCGTGTTGTTATCAGACAAGAACTTTTCGAGCTGTTGTGATAACGGGTCTTCAGGTAGCCCGCTCCAACTGGATCTCGCAGCGTGTATTTGCCAGTTATCGATGACATATGCTGCAAATGGGAAGTCCAAGTTGATACGGCTGCGGTCCCGATCAAGATTTCGCAGAGTAACATCCTCATCGTGTAACCAGCCAGAAGAAAGATAGCTAATGCAGACAAGAGCAAGATCGTAGTGAGTTGGAGATGGAGCCAGAATGGGAAAAACTGGAGGTTCCGCAGTTCTAGATGCTCCGATCAGAAACTCTGTCAGCGAGTGATGAACAACGCTCACAGTCTCATCTGGCAGTATCTCCAACAGAGGGCCGCAAGCAGCTCGTACCAGGTCCTTGTTCTCTTTCAAGCTATTCGAACGTCTACTCTCGATGGTTGCCTTGAACATGTCCGCAAGTTCCAGCAGCCGAAGAGGACGGGTGGCGTGTGTTACCCACTTCAAAATGGTCACCTGGGTTTCCTCAGAGATTCCCGACCTTCGAGCATGTTCCTGTAGAATACCGATGTACATGTCATCCAAGTCAAGGGGTAACTTTGGAATTGTATCGTGAATATCGACTCCTGGCTCTAGGAATGCTTTCATGGCCAGCTTGGCGTAGAGGAACAAGCCGTTGGCTCTACCTGGCACAGCTTCTTTAACAAGCTGCTGATCACTCTCCGAGAGCGAAGTGCCGGCCAAGCAATGTCGAACGTAAGTGGAAATATCAACGTCCACGAGTTTCTCCTCCATTCGAACATCGAGGAATTTCGCACCTCTCATTGCAACCTCGACGTCCGCTGTGGGCCGGCTCGTCAGAAGCACTTTCACGGACGAGGGGCGCCATTGACCTAGGTCGGCCAGTTGAGTGATAAAGTCGCTATTGCCATCGTCCATCTCATCCAAAGCATCAACGACACAATAGACCCGGGGAAATGACTCCAGAGCTGTTTTGAGGTGTCTCCACAATTCATCGATGGATATGCTATCCAGAGACCGAGACTGGTCAACATAGTTGCTCAAGGTTGCCTGCAACGGGGGGCAATATTCGAGGATCTGGTCAAGCCAGTCCCTGATAAGGTTGGTGGGTCGGTGGTTGGCATCAACAATCTGCCGGAAGAAAAAGTAAAGTACAGGAACGTCTTCTTGGGAGAGGCTCTGTATTATGGTGGCTGCGGCCACGGATTTTCCTGAGCCTGGCACGCCTTTGATCCACAAGAAGCCATGTTCCGGACTTTCATGCCACTGATGATAGTTGTCTGAGTGATGAAGCCATTCTCCAGTACCATCGAGGTGAAATGCCAACTGCTTACGATACTCGCCGCTATCGAGATTATATTCAGTGGGTCGCAGCCACTCTCGAATACTATCGATAGTGTCCGACGACTCTGGCAAGATATTGTCGGGATTGTAGTCGTTGACGTCGTCTCTTCTGATGATCACGATATCACTTCCCGCAGGCGATCGAGACCGTGGAGATCGTGGAGACGGCGGAGACCGTTCGCACGACATGTTGACTGGTCACAGTAAAGATGGTGGGCGGTGTGAATGCGCCCGAGTTCTTTCAATCTGAGCGGGATCTCTAATCCTTCATTCATAAAACTGATACTCAGGATTGAGATTCCATGTTTGAAATTGATGGCAATCTCAGCAAGGACGATGTGAGGAGAAGTTAGGCTGCAGGCAGAAGGTGTTGGTTCAGCTCAGACTCAGCCCCATTTGGATGCTGCCTGGGATGTACCATCTAATGAGGCTGGATGATATAGAACAACCCAGAGGGACCAGATATCACTTAATACCTTGTACAAATTGAATAATACTTCATAAATAAGACATTGAGTATATGAAGAAAATAAATCAAGCCAGTTTCAATTTATAGATAAGAAAACAAACTATGTTGTACAATGCCCAAGGGGAAATCTTCTCGAAGAGGACTCCAGTTCTATCCCCGACGCCACGCTAAAAAGTTCACAGCCACAATTCGACCTTTGTAGGTACCCTGCCCTCGAATCCAGCAATTCTTGGCATCGTGCTCAGTTTGTTCTGTAAAAGGTTCTGTCGAAATCAAGAGTCGCATCCATTCCTTTCATAGCACTGCGACCAGTCTTCTGTCCTGTGACGTAGAAACTCTCAGTAGGGTTCTGGGTGGTGGCCCACTGGCCAAGCATGTAACCGTTGGAAGTACCCTGGCCACCAGTGTGAGTTGAGCCACTAGAGTTGCTGTAGCCGTGACTGTAGGACCTGGGAAACGATATCAGTTGTTTGTTCATGTCAAGTTGGTTGAGATATCCTTACTGGTTGGTAGCGGGTGAAGACATATTGGTTTAGTTTGTTGGTCTTGAGGTAGACAGTGGTTGGTGGTATAGGTAGTGTTGGGTTGTCTTGGACTGGAGTGACTCGGTAGCTGTTGCTTGAGCCTAGGAAGAGTTGTTGGTCACGATGAGTTCACAAGTAGTTGACGTATTGATAGTGATAGTAGAAAAAATTATATTTGGCATGAGGGCTTCAGTCTTATTTAACTGCCCTCAACCAGCTTTCGACTTCCGCAAACTCGCAGTCCAGACATTGAGCACCATCAGAACTGGAAAAACACCAACACGGAGTATCTCATTGTGTGCAATCGCGGACGAAATGGCCCCCATAATCGCGCGCAAACCGGGTTGGGATAACTAACAAGCCACCGTATTGAAACTCGGCAAAGTAAACACAGCTTGCGCAGAAGCGTAGAGGAAATCAGTCGTTGGGCCATTGACGCCGCCGTGAGTGCTTCGATTGGACCATGGTTCAAGATGTGGCAAAACAACTGAAACGGAATTGCGCCGCAGGGAAATTCAATGGAACTAAGATCAAACAAAGAGCTCCCTCAAGTCAGAAAGTCGAATAACTACGTCTGCGGAAACTTGCCGTCAGGTACACTCGCGAATGCGCAAAACTAGAGGGATTGATCATCGCGGATTGGAGAAGAGCCCCTGTCAATCAGCCACAGAGGGAACCAGGGGTGGCTAAGCCGGCCCCCAAACAGCAAGAATCAGTAATCGTGAGGGTGGCAGGCTGCCATTAATCTGCGCCTTTTTAGAGATTCATTTTTTTTATTTCACTGATGATTGACATGACAGCCTGAATTGCGCGCCCTTGAGCAAAAGAGATGGCTATGTATCAGTATGAGCTGCAGCTGCGCCACGTCTCTCCAAGGTGGCCATCATGACAAGCAAAAGATGAATTGTCCAATCGATTGAGTCATCCTGCAGCTGCGCCTGTGTGCTCCTCTTATTGGAGGCCTTATGGAAATTGCTACAGGTTTCAGGGCGCGACCTGTTCAAAACATTCAGGCTATGATTGAGGCGCTTTATCATGATGCTGACCAGCCCCACAGTCATGATGACAGCCACAACTTCATAACGGCCACCATGAAGTATCTAGAGATCTAGTGACCTAAACAACAGGGCGATATCTGGTGCCCGTCTTGATAATCAATTGTCACACTTGCTGGAAGAAGTATATAGTAATTTCAAGATCAACAAGGAATTCTCTGTACATTACTAAGTACTGCGTTTGCCTAAACCTATTAGGTACCTGTTTACTTGTGAGTAACAGTGGGAGGTAACCCATAAGAAGGCACAATCAACATAACAGTAGAACGGTTCTTCGGACGAAACCTGAGTCTCCAAGCACTATCTATGCTTTAAGTCTCTAGCGACGCGATAGATGTCATTACCAATAGGCAATATGGGTAATAACTCTCAACCTCAACTCACGTGTGACTTACCTACCCTACATGTCAACATGGAAAATCTGCCAACGATGCAGATCCCCCAGTCATGATGGGAAATCCTTTTGAAGTCTAAAATCATAATGCCTAATGATGCCAAGGTGATAAGCGCGAAGTTTCTCCTCTTCCAGGAAAAAATCCATTGAATTTGTGGAGTGGTAGGGCCAACATCTGATTCTGATTAGACATGCATGAAATGTGAAACAGCAACAACCAACAACCAGGTGTCTGCGAATACATGAGTTCGTCAGGGCTGCGTTCATACCGAGACTCCAGCTTGATACCGTTCGGCTTATCAGTTCAACAGGATGATAATTATCGACGTTAAAACTGAAAATTGGTTAGAAACATTTTCGAAGGCATTTGCGAGTCATTGGCAGAGCCTCATCGTGCTCTACCGAAGCCTCAAACCTTCATCTCCATCAGCATTCCAGCGGTCTCGGTACTTAAAAACCAGCATTCCAACGGTCAAAAGCCACATTCTAGAAGTCCCGAAGTATCTATTTCTGAACCTCTCCGCTTTCAACGTCAATTGATAGAAACATATGCGTCTTGTAAGGAAGGGAACCCTGCACAGGCTCACACAAGGCTGACTGGACCTTCAATTCAATGGCACCTTGCAGCCAAGACCCGTTCATCAACTGAAGGTGATATGACCGGGAGAAAATAAGTGCCCATGGTTCGGAATAAATTGGTTCAAGGTATCAGGCCTATAGAAAGGCTAATATATTCGACATCGACATCTGTAACATGCATCCTGCAACATGGATACGATCAGGTGACGGGGGCTGCTGCAAGCACATAACCAACAGAAACATACCCTTGGATGCCTTTCCCAGGGTCCTTCGCCATGCTCATTGCTCGTTGTAAAACACACCTGTGCATACAGGATTCCCGGAAGTCCATCCCGCTGGCTGTTGGATTTATGTTCCAGTACGACAAAGAATGGGGAGACTTGACTATCGGCAGGGCGATGAGACAGATATTCAGGAAAACCTTCCAACGGGCGACCGATGAGGAAAATCCTCCGTAGGTGCAAACGACACAGGACCAACACGAACGTGCGATCGTGAATATGGAGAATGAGAGGTCTCGATTGTTTTCTGTTCTTGTGAAAGCTGTCTCTATTGGAGGGTCACTGTATTGATAGAGGACTGTTAAAACGATAGCTATACGTCGGAGAAACGATGAAGTTATTAAGCCACAAAATGCCATGAAGAGGAACCAAGGGCCGAGGTACCAAGAAAGACTATCAGTTTGCCCGTGAGATAAAACTGACGGACGATGTGCTCCTGGTTGCATCCAGATATTCTTCTGGGCGTCGCCTGGAGCCCATGTTACTCGGATCACACGTAGGACAACCCCTCAGCAGAGCGCTTAATTCAGTGACGGACGTGGGGTTCACGATTCGGTAAGGGTAGCAAAAACGATAGTCGAGGCGGAGCTGTGAGCCTTCAAGGCATTCTTGAATAGAGTGGCTACCAACAGATGAACAACACGCGTGGGTCTGGCTGCTCCTTTATCCTGAAGGCTCACCACCCACCTCATTCAAAGATCACTGACAGCAAGACACCATCAGGAATTTTCGCATCGATCAAGAAGTCTAATGTGATTGCCTCATTTCCCAATTGCACCCAAATAACCCAATCGAGATTCGGAGGCGTTACGAAAAGACTGAAAACAGAGGTGGATTAACCAAGAACAGCGGTCCAAAAGACTATCGATCCCAAGTTCGATAGTCTGAGCATCGACCACAGGATCCTTGCGTTCAGCTCTGCCCCAACCGGGCCCCGACCGTCATGATTCAACAGGGATTGGTGACAGATAGATGATTAAGCGGAGAGCTTCCTTCTTCCCTGTCTGGAGAGGCCCGGCAACCGAGCGCGGAGGCAGGGATGGAAGATCGACATAGGCAGACAGGGACGAAATGGCATCTCGGCGAGAAAGCTCGAGCATCGGCTCCAGTTGTGGCAAAGTGCCGGCGAGCGCGAGAATGACAATAGCGAAAAAGACATTGCTTTTTTATTATACGATGATGGGGCACGAGCCCGCAGGCAGCTAAGACATGATGGGCTGATATATCAGAAAGGCCGCAGAAATGAAATTCAAAATATTACGGCACACTCATTGAATGCTCGGACTTCTTCTAGGCGACATGATTTGTTCGTCGACCAAGAACTGCGGTTCTCCTTTTCTACGCCACAGCGATACACAGCTTGAAGAGCTATCCAAGCGAGCGTCCGAGAAGGGAAAACCTACAATCAACCGGGCGGTTTGGGAGTGACAGGCCTGCATGGAACCATCACAGTTGGCGTGCGCGCTAACAAACCCGTCTCCGGTGACAAGGGTGATATTGGCACCAGAAGCAAAGAAGTGGATGTGCTCATAAAAAAATAGGGAGAAAAACAAGACTAACAGATTTACATGCACGTTAGGCAAGACAGTTCAGTTTTGTCTCGTCTCAGAGCGGCAGAGGAGAGTCACCCGCGCTGGGCTTTTGAGGCTGATGACCGTTGAATCAACTTCAGTTGAGGAGCGAAACTACGGATATAGACAAGTCAATTACGGATGATCCAGTGGGTATTCGATTCGGGCGCCGCTGCCTCGTGGTTGTTAACAAGGATTCTTCAGATCTTTTGGGGTCCCTTATTTCTGTGCGCAGGATGTTACCTCATTAAGCCCCATACCAGCCTGTCAGAGGGCTGTACCTTGCATTATTATCCAGAATTAATTTGCTGCAGGCTTCTTGTGAACAAGGAACAGCACAATTCAGGGACAGGGATGCATGGACGGGCATCAGTGCAACTACGGTCCAATGAGAGTTCGTGTTTTCGAGGGATTAATATGTGCAGAGGCTCAGTGAAGGATCCGAAGCACTGACTGTTTATTGATCTACAAAAGTTTCAGAGAAACAGCAAGCGGGACGAATGTTGGCGATTTCGGGCCATATGCTTAAAGAAGAGCGGATAATGATGTCAGAAATTTGACGGGTTAACGTGAAGGGTCCTGTCAGTGAGAGGAATGGATGTCTGTCAAAATGGGTTTCTCATAAAGTAACCAAGTTCTTTGTTGGTGCAACAACATTGAAGTTTCGATGATAGCTGCCGGGTAGCATCCCACAGCCACCCGCTCACGAACAGGATCTCTATCCCCTCCCCTTTACCCCTGATAGCTATTTTATTATGCAAATGCATAAGAAACACCCTTTTCAAGTGCCTTTTTCCTATGATGTGACCTCTTTAGATCTCGTGGCGGGCGTCTTGTGGTGTGGAGCCGATTGGCTTGACCGAAGTGGGCGAGTCGTTGGAACCAAAGAAGCCAATTGGCCTCTAGAAGACGCCACAGCGCGACTGATACAAATTACACGGCACAAAGAACTGCTAAATGGAGCGCTTTCTTTCAGGGTAAGCCACCTCTTTCAATGCCCGTTTTTGGTGGCAATTGAGTTCGCCTTGGCGTCGCCCTGTTTTAATCTCCCCCTTGGGTGGATGCAAGCCTCTAGAGACAGTTCACATGATATCCACC
Source organism: Fusarium sp. MBC 119 (assembly GCA_030411635.1). Taxonomy (NCBI): domain Eukaryota; kingdom Fungi; phylum Ascomycota; class Sordariomycetes; order Hypocreales; family Nectriaceae; genus Fusarium; species Fusarium sp. MBC 119. The sequence goes on along the minus strand of JAPERM010000046.1, from coordinate 269,186 downwards.
TTTGTGTGAATTTCGATGACGCGGTATACATTTGGTTGGGTTGGATCATCGGCGTTTCCTTTGTGAGGGCTGTCGCACCTCTCCGATGTTGCGGACGCTAACATATGCACGCTGTCAGGTACCCGAACAGCCAATGCTGATCTTTGACATGGCCATTGGCTGGCAGCAATAGGCACACAGAATTATGGAGGTTATCAGATACAACCCTCTATCCTGGAAACATCAGATATGTAGGCTGTGCAATGCTATAAACGGCGTGTGTTGAAGATAAGATGCAGGAACTGATCATGTGCAACGAATGGGAAAAAACCCAGACAGCCAGCAACCATTGCTGTCCAGACCCAATGCTTCGCCAAGCCAACAGTAACAGAGCCAGTAGATACACAATCCGTCAAGCAGACAAAAGGTGGTGGAGGTGAAAAACCAACTTGAGGGGTTTCTTTCAAACAAAACAAGGAAACATTGCACTAGAACGGCATCTTCGGGCCACAGATATCGATGTCAACGGTTCACAGGCTACGTTTACGATCGATGAGATACAATTGCAAAGATCTAGGTAATCATGATGTCGATCAAGGGATGTCTCTTTCTGAAAAAAGCGATGGATCACGTTTGACAGTCTTTTCTGAGTCTTTTCTGAGTCTGTTCATGTCGATTGTTGCTCTTTGGGGCAACTATCCGACGACTCGTCGACTGACTAACAAAACTATGGGTTGTGTAATTTCCCAATCTCCATCTCTTTAGATGTCAAGATGCCCAATCACCGAGAAAGGGCGGACCACTAAAAATAAACAAAGCCCTAGAGGCCTAGACACTGAGTCTAAACACAAGATGGATAACGGCAAATAGCTAGAGACAAACAACACGGGCGATGTTAAACTGCAAATGACTTGGGAGATTAAGATATACGTATACACTTCTGCGTGGGAAATGAATCGCTGCTGAACCCAACATAGGCGAGAAGCTATCGAAAGATGGACGACTCGAGGCTGGCTGGGTACTCCTATGTCGGTTCTTCGTATCGTAGAGATATCGTTCATTATTTCGGTCCAGCCCTGAGCTGAAGGTGGATATCTGATAGTGCACGGTTACAAAGAAAGCCGGACTCTCTAGTGCGGCAGCCGAGGATGGGCTACTGGAAAGCGATTCATACTCACTTGGCTGGCAATGGTCTTCGACCTTCTAAGGCAATGTTTGTAAACATCTCCCCGGTTCAATAAACGCGGACTAAAAACCCAGCTGTGAGTTAGCAATCGGCAATCCCAGCATCTATCCAGTAAAGCTCCACCACAGCGTCGGCGACTGCCTCGTTAGCGACCCCGCTAGCGCATTCAGCCTACTGCCCAAGGAGGTAAGCGCGACCACCTTTTAGTCAGGGGTCAGGGGACCCCCTGTGGGGTCCAGTGGCTAAGGGCTTTTATCGTTCAGACCCACACCCTATTCCTCTGAACTTCTTCCTTTTCCAACGCTGCGGATTCCCTTGTGATGGGCGGCCAAGCCCGGCCTGACGGCACAAGGCCCGTTATTCACAGCTCTGACATTGTACAAGCCCACTTCTGGGCTAGATCTATCTGCGTAAGTGTCCATGGGTGCGTAGCCCTGCTTCATCAATAGCGCTCCAGACTAACGCATTCTCAGGCACACTATCAAATCGTTGGTCTCTCAGCACGCCCAGGATGAATACCCACGCCCAACAGCCCACGCCAGCGATGCTGCTGCGAGAAAGCGGGTGAAGAGCTCGGGGAAAACCAGGGGATGGTCAAGCGGCACTCATCTCGACCCAGTCGTTACTTGCATATAAACTGCGGCATCCGACCTGCATGGACATACTTTCTCTCTCACTTCTTTTCTTGTCACCCCTCTTCAATCCAACCTTCGCGGAATATAAGTGACTCGTCTTGAGTGACACCGCAGTCCATTCGTTCAATACTGAATCTGTACATTCTTTTTTGCAAATATGAAGAGCGCACTTTACATTTCTATGGCCTTCGGCCTGGCTACTGCCACCTCTAACCTTGAGATTATCAAGGGCGAACCTTGCGATTGTGAACCCGAGGATCTTTGCTACCTCGCCGTCAACAAGGCTCGCGGCCTATACTGCGGCGACGCCTTCGAATCATGCAGTATCCCCCAGGGGTGCTTGGACAAGCAGGACGTCTGGGATGCTTGCAACTGCATCGTCCCGACCACCACCAGTGCTGAGGCTGCCTCTACCACCGAGGCTTCCACTGAGACCGCCACTGGTAGCACCGAGATTGAGACCGCTACTGGCAGCACCGAGATTGAGACTGCTACTGGCAGCACCGAGATTGAGACCGCTACTGGCAGCACCGAGACTGCTACTGGCCTCACCACTGAGGGCACTGATGCTACCACCACTGCTCCCGCTGAGACCAACACCACCACTGATGAGGAGGACTGTGACTCCACCACCGAGGAGGTCACCGGCTCCGCCACTGACTCCGCCTCCGTCCCTGTCAACACCGAGACTGCTCCCGTTGACACCAAGACCGGTACCGAGACTGCCTCCGTCCCTGTTGAGACCGAGACCAACACTGGTACTGAGACCGCTCCCGTTGACACCAAGACTGGCACTGAGACTGCCCCTGTTGATACCAAGACTGGTACTGAGTCCGCTCCTGTCAACACCGAGACTGCTCCTGTTGACACCAAGACTGGTACTGAGACCGCCCCCGTCGACACCAAGACTGGCACTGAGTCCGCTCCTGTCAACACCGAGACTGCTCCTGTTGACACCAAGACTGGCACTGAGACCGCCCCTGTTGATACCAAGACTGGTACCGAGACTGCCCCTGTCAACACCGAGACTGCTCCTGTTGATACTAAGACTGGCTCTGAGACTGCCCCCGTTAACACCAAGACTGGCACTGAGTCTGCTCCTGTTAACACCAAGACCGGCACTGAGACCGCCCCTGTCAACACTGAGACTAAGACTGGCTCTGAGACCGGCCCCGTCTACACTGCTCCTGCCACTTACACCACCAAGACTGTCTACGAGACCAACTACCACACTTACACCAAGTGCCCTCCCTACGTCAAGAACTGCCCTAACGGTCCTCACGGTCCTTACACCGTCACTGAGACCAAGGCTGTTTCCACCACTGTCTGCCCTGTGACTGAGGAGCACCCCTCCAAGCCTACCGGTTACACTCCTGAGAAGTACACCACCAAGACTGTCTACTCTACTGCTGTCTACACCGTCACCAAGTGCCCTCCTTCCGTCAAGAACTGCCCTTACGGATCCGTCACCACCAAGACCTACCCCGTCTCTACCACCGTCTGCCCTGTCACCGAGGAGCACCCCTCCAAGCCTACTGATTACACTCCCCCTGAGAAGTACACCACCAAGACCATCTACTCTACTCAGGTCTACACTGTTACCAAGTGCCCTCCCTCTGTCAAGGACTGCCCCTACGGATCCGTCACCACCAAGACTGTTCCTGTCTCTACCACTGTCTGCCCCGTCACTGAGGAGCACCCCTCCAAGCCTACCGGCTACGCTCCTCCCCAGGGCCACAGCACCCTCTACACCACCAAGACTGTTTACTCTACCAAGGTCTACACTGTTACCCAGTGCCCTCCCTCAGTCCCCAACTGCCCTTACGGATCCGTCACCACTGAGACCGTTCCTCACACCACTGTCTACGCCACTGGTACCAAGGAGATTCCTTCTTACCCCACTGTTGTTGTCCCTGGCAAGCCCGAGCAGCCCGAGAAGCCTGAGCACCCCGCCCAGCCCGAGCAGCCTGAGAAGCCTTCTTACCCTGCTCCTAGCACCCCTGCCCAGCCTGAGCACCCTGCCCAGCCCGAGCAGCCTGAGAAGCCTTCTTACCCTGCTCCTAGCACTCCTGCTAAGCCTGAGCAGCCTGAGAACGAGCATCCTTCTTACCCTGCCCCTAGCAAGCCCGCTCAGCCTGAGCAGCCCGCTAAGCCCGAGCAGCCTGAGAAGCCTTACCCTGCTCCCAGCCAGCCTGCCCAGACTGAGGGCGGTTACAAGGCTGTTCCTGCCCCCAGCCAGCCTTCTGCCACCCTCCCCTACACCCAGCCCACTGGCACTGCCCCCGCTACCGAGGTCACTGCCGGTGCTTCTCGCTTCGGTGTCGAGATGGCCGTCGCTGCTGCCGGTATCTTCGCCGTTCTTCTGTAAATGCATCATGGAACATAAAACTTTCTTTTGCTGTTTATTCTTTATAACATAATAAGCTTCACTATGTACATAGTATGAATTAGACGAACTCGGCTTTGCCAAGTTGTGGTAGTAGTAGAATGGTTATGAATTTTGGATATAATATCGTGTAATCTCTCTGTGGCCTAAGATACCATCTCATTTAATTATAGATGAACTCCCTACGTCTTTAAGTGAAGTTCCCATGTGAAGTTTCCTCTAAATACCTTCTTCGGACTATTCCGCGACTGGTGGTATTAACTCAGGTTCTATGTCAACTTGGTGAGCACAGGACGATTCATCACCTGTAGCCTATATCCCTTTGTGGCTACTGACGACTTCATGTAACAACAGTCCCAAAGTTTACCTCCTCAGATTTCCGTTTCATGTGGGTTATGCGTGGAACAACGCTCTACGCTAGAACGAGGGGTGTGGGTTTTAAAGGCAAAGGGAATTAGGGGACCGTTTCATCCGGGTCGTTGGAAACTTTCGGGATTCTCGGGAGGGCAAAGTCAAAAGTGTGGCCGTTGAAGGGGAGCTGTTTCTGCTCTGGAATGCGGGAAGAGGGGGGTGTCTACTATGTGGAAGGGTTCTAGAAGATGGCGCGTTTTCAATGGAAATGTGGCTTTACTTGCGGTGTGGATGAATCGTCGGTGAAGAACGAGTTGCTATGTGAGATTTTGGAGTTACAAAGACTGAGTATTGTATTCACAGGAAAAATGCCATGTGTCGTGTGTATCAGTGTTGTAAAGTCTATTCATACTAATAGATTCAAAGAACTTGTAAGGGTGGGATAATTTAAAACATTCGGAAACGGTGGATAGCCATGATTGGCTCCTTAGAGAGAAACCAAGGGAAACAAAGAAACGCCGTAAGGGATCCATGTGTTGTCTGAGAGATTGTTCCGCCGATCAATCATCTCTTCTTTGTTGTGTTGTGGCGGTCCGTGACATTTCGGATGATATAGTCAGGTACGTACCTTTCTAGCTTGGTGAGGTCTTCACGTCGTGTTGTTGATGGCTTTAAGCTTTTCAAACCGCCCAACCAAGGAATAACGCTTGAATTGTGGTGTATAAACGGTTTCTCACCGCTCGCGAAAAACGTCGGCCCAGTAAATGGTCTCGATTCCTGATTGCTGATTGCTTTTGGTGACTAATTGAGTCGGATGACTCTTTTAGCAGTTGTAAAGATCTTGGGCGCGGCTGTTTCACTAATGGGCTGTGGATGCAAGGGCAGATGACATACATGGCGCGCCTGGTAGTGTGACGGCGATTGCGGATGAGGGACGTTTCAGGAGCAAGGGATAGGTAAATGTTTTTGTCTAACCAGATAACACAAGTCTTTTGATCACGAGTTTGTCAGGTTTAGGTAGGGTGAATTAGGAAATGATGTATGATATTCGACAGCTAGGTAAATGTTGGCCAACGCCGGTTGATCAGTCTCTGCAAATACTGAAGTAGAACTAACTGAGAAAGTTCGAAACCTCTCTTACCAGAAACAGTCTTTAACCAACCAATTTTATAAATTACTTATAACGGACATATGAGAAAAGAGACTACAATAGCGATCTATTGATTGCGTGCATAGGGACTTGGGTTTGATGGTGTTGTCAAAAAGCCTTGTTGGTGTGGCGCAAGGCAATCTGTGCCTGGAGCCACACCTGCACAGCCGCGATGTGGCCCATCCTGCGCCTCTATCTGCGTTCCACTGAATTGACCAAGGTTCTTGCCGAGTTGAAAAAGAGAATGCGACTATGGTTGAAAATAAGTTCGAATTAATCTAATAGCCATAAATGGTTAAATTGTTGGAAGAGTTGACGTGATGGCATTGAGACTCTTGTACTGTAGAAGTCGTCGGAGCTTGGCGGTTACTGGAAACTCCTCTGCATGCCACTATAACAGCCACTGCCAAAGCTGCAGCAGCGTCATTCAAGGGACAATACAGATTAGATTGCCTAATCTTCATCTTGATCTCAACTCTACAAGTATCGACGTCAATGCCTTCGGAAGACGGCACTCAGATGTCCTGCGGACTTGGCTCCTCAGATTATCCAGTTACAGCACATCTTGTCTCACACAAACGCCATTTGTGGCACTCTCACAACCCATTCTGAGCAGGCCTCCTACGAGCCCGTGAGGCGCAGCACCCACCATACCACCCATTGGCGGCCTTCAAACCACCCATCCCCCATTCCAATGTGCAGCTCAGCCTGCTGTAGCTGAGATCATGATGCATTTTCAACATCTCATGCCTAGTTATTTGGGCCCTTGTGCCCACCCGGCCAGTTTTGGGGGCCGCTCCATTCTTCACCACCCACTGCAATACAGGCCTTTTTGAGGTTGGTTGGTGACCTATTCACTGCCTTGCGACCGACATAACGACCTTTTTTTGAAGAGGGAGCTGACTTATAAGCTTGAGCTGTCCCGCGTGCATGATGGGCGCCTTAAACGCTTTTCACATTTAAGACGAGGCTGCATCAAGTGTTCTCTGATTGATCAACAACAGCAACATCGTTGCCTTACACTCGCTTTTAGTGCCTTTAGTCGGCGACACAGAACGACACTCGACACAATGAACTCAAACGGCGGGGCATCGCCTTTTGGGCTCCAAGTGCCTATATCGTCTGCCTCGCCCAGCGGATCAAACAACACAACAACAGGCAGGCCACCGCTATGGACGCCATCGTCGCGACGAAAAGTTTCGCGTCTTTATCTCTATACCACTCTTCCTTTGGAGAAGATCATGGCCGTTGTGCACGCCAAATCGCCTGATACTCCTGCTCCTGGGTATGTCTTTTTTGGTGTGCTTTGTGCCTGGGTTGGTGCTGATGATGTGCTCACAGTAAAGACTCTGCGCATAAGACACTCAATGCGCTGCTCAATAAGCAACCACGATGGCTTCACCCCAAAACCGAAGACGATATGGCAAGGCGACTAGAAGAATTGGCTTTGTCTCCTACACGCACCAGTTCGACTTATAACTCGATTTCGTCACCGACACAGGGCACTTCTTCGGGGCCGATTCCTGCACTCAATCCCATTCCGACGCCGCATCTTGTTAGAAACCCCGATACAAGAGTCTCGCTCGAAGTTCCGCCTTTCAATCAATTCTCTCAACCGCAACAATCCGCTATGAATAGATCTCCAACCTTTAGACAGATGCAACAGGAGCCAGATGAGAACAGCGCTTTTCGGAATTTCTTACAGCGACCAACATTTATGACCACATCGACAGACCGCACCACTGGCACTTTACACCGTCTCCTCGATGAATACTCCCATCCATATGTCAAGACCGTGAAACGGCTTATCAAGCGCTACACGGCACCTCTTAACCGCCGAGGAACCAGTCTTTCGCCCATTTCCGATGAAGAACCAACTATGACCTCGTGGCTCAACGATCGTGATGCACCACCCAATCTTCCCGAAGGTCCTTACTATCTACCTGGGAATTTCCTGTGTATCGACGAACTTGCCCAGAGACAAGAGATATGCTTCCCCGAGACGGAGCAGCATACGAAAAAGTCATGTTTCTGCCGCCCCATTCAAGAGATTGAGGAACCGGCCTGGATAACAGCACAGGGCGCTTCCATGACCGGCCATCGGGCTCTACAACTCGCCGCCAACAACGTATCGTTCGACCAACGCGATCCGTTTGGCCACACGGTACTTCATGTCATGGCGGCCAAGTTTTTGAAGGACTCTCTCTTCCAAGCAATTCTGTCAGGGGAAGGCGCGCATGTTCTCAATGCGTGTAACACAGCTGGACAGACACTTCTACACGTGCTGCATCATTCCTGGTTCCTTGCCCAGAACCAGGTTTTGCTACAGCAGTTACTGGATATCCTAGCTCAGAAGGGTTTCGATTTTAGCGCGTGCGATCATTACGGACGTTCGTTCTCGCATATCCTACTTCTAAGGGATGCATCGGCCAATTTGCGAAACCATTTGCTTCAATTGTGCAGAGGCACCGACTATCAGAAGAGGGACGCCTTCAACGCGACACCTACCTATGCCATCGTCCCCGAGCCTACCATTGGTCTCAATAGAGCATACACTCAGGCGATGGACCTCGACCCTCCCGTACCGATGTCTCGGCAGGACAGCAACGCTATGGCTTATCACACAATGGCTCTTACCCAAGAGGCTCGTTTAGTCGAGTCCATCCGCCATGCTGCGGTCCAGCCTCGTTCAGAAGACTCAGAAGGTCGCAATGGATTACATTGTCTTGCCGCAGCCAAGCTAAGTAGATCGAGTGTCCTGCACACATATTGTCTCGACGAAGCGGGAGAGCCAATGGACCGAAAGCGGAGAAAGGACAAGATACCCAAGGATTTGGATTCCAGTGTTGAAAAATTTAACTTCCGCCTCGAACTCTTACAAGGCCTTATTGAGGCGGGCGTTGACCCGAACCACTACGACATCCACGGCAACACACCCCTCATGGCCTTTGCCGCCCAGCTCCCCGAAGACGACGACTACAAGAGCGGTCCGCAAATCATTCACGAGCTCATCGCCGCAGGAGCAGAAATCGACGCGCGCAACAGGGCAGGCGAGACAGCGCTACACATTGCAGTCCGCTGCGGACGCAAACTCGCAGTAAAGCAGCTCGTCGAAGAAGGTGCGCGGGTGCACGTTCGTGATGCTGCGGGTCGGGGCGTGCTAGAAGTGGCAGATGTTAAGATGAAGAGTCTTGGAGGACACGATGCTGAAGAGTATGCGCACCTTGAGGCTTGTCGGGCGTGGTTGAGTGGAACTAAGGGGAATGCGGTGCAGGAGCCGACGGTGTCGCAGGAATGGGGAGTTGTTGCTCAGGAGGGGAGATGAATGACATGTACATCAAGCACGATGGGAGGATTGTACCGCTATATAGAAGTTTTGTTTTCTTGTTCTTTTACGGCGTTGGGCTTAGAGGCGGATACCCAGGTATTATATAGGTGAAAAGTTCTGGTAGATTTCATAACTTGCAACATGCACTTACTTCGAACTTTTTCTGGGAAATGTGATGTCCTACAAACGACGTTTTTATTTATGTGAGGGATGACCTTTGCACACCCCTGGGGCTGTCCGTTCAGGTCTCATGCCCGTTCGATTGCATACCCGCATTCTAGAGGAAAGACACTGGCTCAACCACCTTATCTCACTACCGAGACATGATCTTGCATAATGTCTCGGTAGCGAAATGAGATCTAGACTTGTCTCTGTAACCCACACGATGGTCATTTAGAGCCTCCGACTGGAATGTCAGAGTTTCTTGGTTCATCGCTAAGTCCTGCACCGATCGTAGGGCCGAGCCAAGTAGGTGAATTAAGAGTGTTATAGATTTGGCCCATTGAATACATCCCTGATGGTATTCGCCGCTCGTCAGTGATGCGTATAACTGGACTTTGTCTTACTGAACTGCAGGCGTGTGTGGAAGCGGAATGAAACAGAATAACAACAAGGAATTAATTATTGTATATGTCTATAGCCCAAAAATCTCAAATGCTCCAGTAAACCCGGAAGGAACCGTCGAAACCTTCTAATAGCCAAACTTCTGTCCAACTAGCTCTTCACTCAGCTTCCACAGCTTATCAGCCTCAAAAATGTCTCGCGCCCAAGGCTTGACGGTGTCGGTGTAAGGGTCAGAAACTCTTGACTCTACAAGATAAGCACCATTGCTCGCTGTGGAATATTAGCACTAGTTCATACCGAAATTCAGATTTGATCTTACCCTTGATGTTGGGGTCAAAAGCCGCGAATGTGTGTGTAGCAGCGCCGATGTCGACGGAAACAGGCTCGATAAAGTTCCAGCCTTCGTCGTTGCCTCGTGCGCGATGAGCCTTGACTAGTTGATTGGTTAGTTGGATCACTCAAGAGACTCCATGATAACTTACTAAAAGCTCCAAGATCAGCGTCCATGCTGGCAAAGTCCAGATGCGTGCCCAGACCAGTGGATAGGATGAGACCAGGGTTCAAACTGTAAGACTGCAGACCTCGACTTCCGAGCTTCTTAGCTAGAGCTAGGGAGAAAAGCATGCCTGCCGTCTTGGATTGGCCGTAAGCAGTCCACTCATCGTAAGTCTCGCCATTCTACTCAAGTTAGTATGCTTCAAGATAAGAGGTGGAACAACCTACGCTGAAGTGAGGGTCGGGAAAGCGGATAGGGCTGAGGCTGTGGCCGTTGCTGGAGACATTGACAACACGGGGTGACTTGGAAGCGAGAAGCTTGTCCATGATGAGGTTGGTCAGGAGGAAGTGGCCGATATGGCCAGTCGCAAATTGCATTTCAAAGCCATCGGTAGAAAGAGTAAACGGGATAGCCATAACACCGGCGTTGTTAACAACAACGTCGATGCTAGGCACGTCGCTCCAGCTGTTAACCTCCTCACCGGCCTTGCGGACAGAGGCCAAGGAGCTAAGGTCTACGACAACGTTTCGTGTCTTGACATCAGGATGAGCTTTACTGATAGATTCCGAGAAAGCCTGAAGCTTGGAAGCATTGCGGCCAGCGAAGATGAGGAGTCCTGGTGATGCGGCGGCGGTTTCTTGGATAAAGGTTGCGCCGAGACTGTTGGGGGTGACACCAGTGATGAGAATGGTTTTGCCCTTGATGATGTCGGCGTACTCGGTGACGAGTTCCTTGGCGGTAGTGGTAGCAGAGTGAGGAGACATGTTGATTATTTGAAGTGTTGGTCAGTTGGTGGTTTTGAGTGATGTTATAGTATGAGTTGTAGGATGTTGCTGAGTAGTTGATTGGATTGTTGTGAGTGTGTTAATTGAATTGATTGTAGCCATGTGGGAAGATCCCACGACATTTATAGTCTGGATCATCTTGTAAACACCGAAATTGATTTTCGTATACGTTGTTAGTATTCTCTTGCTGACGCCGAAAAAGAGGTGCGGATATTGGGTGCTGGCGTCAGCACTACGGCGTGATAGGAGCTGAGTACATTAGATCCGTTCTTACCGCCGACACATTGCATATAATGCATGCAGCGGACTTTGCTAAGAAATCCGATCCGTAAATTAGTTATTCGGATCTCAATTTACCCGTTTAAGCGAGTAGATATCGAAACGCATACTCAATATGGAAGGACGCTATGCAAGATTGCTTTTCGGAAGCATCTCAGGGTCACTCGGGATATATGGGGCCGATGCACCCCCACTTATCGCCGATGAGTTCGGGGCTAGACAACAGCTGCGATAGAGAATGATGGGGTGGTCCTTATAATAAAGAAATATGTAATCAGAAAGGATTTAGATATTACTAAAGGACTTCGATTCAGCGAATCGGTAGTCTTGTTTTGATTTGTTATTAATTTCTTCGCACATAGGAATCAGGTCGTGAGGTCATCACCAAACGCAAGTAACCGGCAACCGTTATCACGGCATTTCATATGATTTGATGACATCTTATCACGTACTGGCATCCTGTCCTAAGAGTAGATTACTTCAAAACCTATAGACTACCCTGTTTCTATCATTGACCGTTGGTTTTGTGACCTTGTATGACGAAATAACCATTACAGGGTATTTTGGCTGGCCCTGTCGGTCGATGCGATTGCTTAGTCGAATAAAATATGCCTATTGGCGCCACTGCCAGAACAAAATGGCAATGGCTTCAATTTAATCGATTGAATGATCAGATACACGGGTCTTCCATAATCTGAAAACTAAGTCGCTTCACCGTCTGGGATCTTATGGTACCTGGTATTTATTCAAGTTATCAATCACATGTCGCCTTTTCTCAATAACCGGTTTAACGAAAGTAACCGCGCCTGAGACCAAAAAAATGCCCGACAAGTCATATGACAGCTCAAAATCACCCTTTTGGTCAGCGGTAGCTAATAAAGTTCGGCTGTTTTTGTTGATGAGCTTGTTGTCATGTTAATTCTCGACAGTTGATGCGGTGAAGCAATTCACGCAGAACAACAGCGACAAACAAAAGCCACCAATTTACCAGCCAAATCTCTAACAAAATATATTAAGGTCAAGGGATTATGAACAAACTATCAAGCCATACAAGGATACCTAGCAAGCCATACTTTATCAGCTAAAAGCAGGCAGAGCGGATAGCGGCTGTTGTGGCGCTGAGCTGCCTGTTTGGCGGTGCAAAGTTACACGCTACAGTGACTCCTTCCCTGCCCCAGCCAGCTGTCACTGCCTGCCAGTTGTACTATACACGGGAGCTTCCCCGCCGATCGCCGACATGAGACTCCCACTACTTCTCCAACTTCACTTGATCATTTTACTCTTCTCAAAACCATCGATACTTTGCATCTTCACTCTTTTTCGTTCTCTGCGGCTCAGGTCTCATCTCTGTTGTGTCGTCATATCGCTCTTGGCGCCCTTTACCCCCTCCTTCATGATCGCGACATACCGATAAGCTCATGACCCACTGCGATCATGAATGCTCTCAACCTTGACGGTGACGCCCAAGCTGGCATCACAACCCAACCTCTCCCAGAGACATCAGAAGATACAAAAAAAGCCCCTATAAAATTTGAAATACCCGAAGACTGCCGCATGTTCTCGCCTTTTGCCCGTCTACCATCCGAGATACGCCATCAGATATGGCAAAATACCCTGGACACTCCCGGTATGCACTACCTCAAAGTCGAGACCAATTGGCACTCAGCGTCAACACTTGGAAGATGGTGGATCAAAGACTCGCATCTCCTCCATCCACATTCGGACGACGAAGACGAGGACATTGATCCTGTTGCGCTCGAGGTCAAAAGGGAAGCACAACCAACTACCAAAGTGTATGCTACGCTGCAGCCCCTCTACCCCACTCCGCAAGCCGACATCTCCTATTACACCACTGTGCATCAGCAACTCGCCAAACTCTCCGTCACATGCCATGAAGCCGCATCTGTCGCCAAAAGTTTGACTAGTCGGCCTTCGACCTTCCGGTTGGGAAATGGTCGAATCGTCAGCCTGGACTCCTCGTCGGACGTCATCTATCTTGAATACGTCCCGCCTGATGTCTACGAAGACAATATTCGCTTCTGCAGGGGTTTGAGTTGCCCGGGACTTGATCAGATCCGAAGGGTTGCGGTGAGATACTGTCACAAGTGGTATGAGCGACAATCGTCCACACGATGCCCAAGTTGCGGCCAAATTCATCAGACCCTCGGCGGAGTCAGATACCCAAATCATCTGTACCGCTTTCTGGCACAGTATCTACCAAACCTGGAGCAGTTGTACTTTGTCGACTATCTCATTCTACGCAAGGCTTCTGGCACTGGAGCCAAATCTGCCACGGATGACCAGAGTGGTGCAAAGGGTAGGTGATGAACGAGGGAGGTTTGGGCGACGGCCATAACACTGACTAAGAATTAGCAAAACCACCCGTGATCAGGTTCGAGAGCGGAAATAGGAAATACTACGAAGCAAATGAACAAGATTGGAGGGTTCAATCCCGAGTTTTCCAAGTCAAGTCTTGGTTACAAGAACAGTTTATCAAATACGCCAAAGCGAGCAAACTGAGCAAGCACAAGAACCCAGAAAAGGTCAAGTTTTCCGTTCTAGCTTGCGAGTGGAATGTTGGGCCACCAGCAGTGCCAAAAAAGACACCCGTGACGCCGGTCAAGAAGGCACGAAACACGAGACCTCGTTACGAGGGCCATACTTTGTCGAGAAGTCGTCAACTATTGCTACAAAAGGGATCACCTCATGTCCTTCAGCCTCTGCCATCCGGTGTAACTGGGTCAATTCCATTTGTTTTCGACGCGTGCAGCGATACTCAGTTTGACTTTACTTTTTCGATTCCCTTATGAAGACTCGATATGCATTCGACTTGGCTTTGCAAGGTGTTCAGGTTAGGGATTGGAGTTAGGGCCAGAGTAGCAAACCTCTGTGATCTTGCAACGGAACGACCGACAGCACGAGCTAATACCAAAGCTGTCAACGGTTCAAATTATTATTACAAAAGCTTAGAATGACCTAGAGTATACACTTATCCGATAAATAGACAATTCCATCCCAACTCCTACGACTTACAATGTCTCGCTCTTCATGAAAGGTTGATTAGTTGTTGCCCTTGCTGACTAGCGATAAGTGCCAGCTCACCCATGCCTAGTAAATCCCCATCATTGTAAACTCTTCAATCATCCCCTTTGTTATCTTATTGATCTCCATGAGCTTAGCCGGCCGGGTTGTCCATCCATCCTCAACACTCCCAAGCTCAGTATTCAGCATGTTCCTATATCGCTGACACGTCAGCAGACCCGTCCAAGCACTTTTACTTGACCAAGAAGGGTTCGGGAACCCCATGAGGATGTTTGTCTGTTCCATGATGTGGCGTAACATCTCGGAGAAGAGAACAAACTGAGTCGACGGCTCAATCAGGGATACGTCGGCAAAGGCCATAGGAGCCGAATCAAGGAGGTCTTGTTCTGGGTCCGATATGCACCTGTATACGATCTTGACTAGAAACTCCAGGTGTTTGATGAGTTGGACATAGCAGGAGATGACGAGAAACATGGTTGGCGAGTCAAAGACGGGAGGCGGCTGCGGCGTAGAGTTTCCGGATGTTGGCGTCGTCCCACCTGAAGACGAAGGAGACGTTGACTCAAATAGCGTCGGGACTTCTGTCAAGGCCATCACCGCCCTTCTTGCTTGCGGCCTACGGCCTCGGCTGCAGACGGCGCGTGTGCCGAGTTGCCGATGCAGCGTTTTGAGTACGACCAGAAACTCCTGAGCCACTTTGAGGACCAACTGGATATCTTGATAGCCGTTGACCAGGTCGCGGTCGTGGCAAACAAAGTCGCTCAGGTGGAGATTGCTGGCTATGCGTGATACGAATTCCCAACCCTGGTGGATCTCCACGTTGAGCTTGGACAGCGTCTCAAACAGCTGGGTGCTTGGCGAGATGATCTTCTGCTCAACATCTGGTGGATCGAGCTCCTGGACAGCTGGCCATGTTTCCATCGGAAACGGGAGGCCTTCCGGCGTGTATGTGCAGAACGGATCCAGATTCCATGTGGTAGGGTCGTCCAACAGGCCCTGAATGAATTGGATATCATCCGTAGAGTGAACATCAGTGCTGTTTTGATCATGTTGTTTGTGCAATACGAGATCAACAGCGTCTTTCTTAGGCGGTCTCCCGACGCGGCGCTGCAGTCCGGGCTGACACGTAAGGCCGAGACGGGTACAGCGCGCGCATGAAGCTGAGGGGCCGACGGGACGCGAGCAGCGCAATTTCTGGCGACGACATCGCTCACATGCTGAGCGCACTTGGTTTGGATGTGTTGCGGGAGAATGCATTGTCATTGCGGATGGTGGGTTTTTGTTGTATGTTGTTTGTGGGCTGAGAGAGACGGAGAGGGACAGGTAGTAAGCCGGGGGTCCGTTCGGAGGGTTATGTGGGGCGCTTCGGAGGCTTTCTTTGGAGGCGGAGTGGTCCGGCGGGGAACGGGAGCGGATGCGGGGGACCGGTTGATTGTAGGCTAAGCGTAAATGATGAACAAGTTTCAAGTTAAAAGTGACCTTTGCTTGATGTTTGTTAACATTGGTGGGAATAGTCAGTGGCTGGGACGGCTGGTTGCCTTGTGGTGTCGCGGCATGCATTGCCAGCAAGCAATGTTTGACGGTGAGGTCGGGATATTGCATCAAGTTAATGTCTCTCGGCTAGATGAAAGTCATTTGGCGAGTTGTGTTTGATTTCTCTGTGGAAAGTTCTGGATTATGATGTAATTGGAAGTTGATCTGATCAATCTTTCTTTCCTGTATATGTAGGTCTATCTCATCGCAACTCAGTTTTTGCTCCTCACTTTATTTGGCCCCAGACATGGCAACATGTGCTGGGGCTTCTATATTATATTGATGTGAAGCTACGGGCTTCAACATATTTTATTCTGTCCCTAGAATTCGCCGGACGTTGCACTCAGTATCCTCAGGACGACTGTGCAGCTCACCGCCGATGTCTATTGGGCTCAAGACTTGCCTATTGCAGATCTATTCGTCAGTCCTCATTACGAATCGCCCCCATATGACAAGATTTGCCAGGCTCTTGGGAAGAAATTCACCCGCGACTCTATCAGCATGGCAACATACCTCTCGAGAACTTTCTTCCGTGCATCGCGGATCTCAAGAAGAGGACATGATTCTAACGTCGGCTCGGATGATCAGGCTACCACTGGAACAGACAGTATGGGCTTGGATGCTGATGACTTCGTTTCCTTTCATATAACACAGGCCCACATCACTTTTTGGGTAGTGAGTATGAAGTTCTTCGATGACTTGACGCTGCCATAAAGGAATGGGAAGACATTAAGCTTTGCTGCCAGGTAAGTATTCACATCCAAGTACTGGAACTTAACGTTGCTAATATTATACCTTTAGTTTTTTATATATATCCAATCCTGGTTGATGATGACGACAGAACAACCTATGCCCAGTCCACAATTTCAACGCCTCTCCTACTTGTCATGACCATCCTGTTATGCCCATCACAAGATGAGTAGCGCCCAACATCCTCCTGATGAATTTCCGCCATTCGCTCCGAAGTACAGGTCGCCAAAGCTATGTCATAAATACCAGTCCGCTTCCTTCCCTCATTGTCACTCCAGCGAACTCGGTTACTCAGAGGTACCAAGAGGTGAAGCCACTTTGACTTTGATCTCTTGATCTTCTACAGTGATAGCTCGAGTTTTCCGATCAAGGGAGCAGCTGTTATCAAGTCTACAGAGGAACTTCTCGACAAGGTGACTTCACTCGATACTATAGATGTCAAGGTATATACTTTTAAGCTCTACATTAGTGAAGCTTTCACGCTGACTTAGTTCTCTATTCCAGACAGAAGCTCCAACAGAGGCGTCTCATTGGTAGCAGCAGCGATTTACATCCATGCCAGGCGAGCCACGCCAACACAAGGGCAGTGCGACTGTAACCTTCGGTGGAGAATTGGCAAAGAAGATCACCCTTTGGCTGAATCGCTGGGAAGCATTGGAAGCTATTCATCAGGGGCCCAAGATCATCCTCCTCCAGTAAGTGCACAGCGAGACTGGCTTACAAGTTTTTTAAGACTCATTACTGACTCTTGCGGCTGCAATAGGCATATGTGCTGTTGTTACACCCCCAATAGCCCGGTCGAGGTCTTGAAGAAGCCTCGGGATAGCTGGCAATGGAATCACAATCTTGCATCACAAAAACCCAGCATCGTCCGCTGTGTTGCCTTCAGAGAAGAGGGGAATGAAAGCCGTTGGTTTGTTGCCTACTCAACCAACACAACTTGACTCCTTCAAGCCATTCCTTTCCATATTATGACATCGCTCCCTCACTACCAATACACAAGTACATCATTTATCGACCTTGAGAGCGGTCAGGAACTGTGCGAAAGAGCTGTCATAACACCTCCGGCACCTGGCTGTATCCGCCCATATCTTCAGACGATAACCAAGGGGGCCCAAGGGGATACCTTTGGTCCCCTTAGGGAACTACCGCCAATCTATCGTCTTCTTTCAGGTGAACCCTAGACCCGCATGATCCTAGTACCCAACCTCGTGGATTCCTACCAGCCCCCTAGTCCTCAAGGTCACCCAGCTGGACCAGGGGACCCCAAGAGCTTCGGGTTATGCCATTCCTTTCCATATTACGACATCACTCCCTCAGTACCAATACACAGGTACATCAAGACAGAGACTAAGGCGAATGATCGTCATGTGGTTCACGCCATGCAGTACAACCAGGTTCCCGGCCAAGCAAGGAAGTCACACATGCTATCATTGAATCGGAGATCGTGCTTGACCTTCGCGACCTCGACAGATACAACCTACAGTACGACGATGACGACACGGACATTGAGGTTGGACTCGGTAAAGAGCCGAAGGAGATTTCTCATGAAAAGCCCCCAGGATCTAAGCAGCCTTCTAAGCCTACAAACAGCAAGCCAGCCACCAAACCGGGAGCTGTTAACCAGAGTATATCTACGCATTGAATGCTCCCATCATAACCCGAACAGGGCCCGGTAAGTCATACGCAAAAGTGGTTTTGCGCGGCGACTAACTATGATTAGTTAGATACCATGCATCTCATGTTTCGCGCTTGAAAAAGCACCCGTTGAACAACTGAAAGATGCCATGTTCTCTGCTATTGGAAATGATGTTTGAGTCGAGTCTGCCAGACCTTCACATTTCTGGCAACCAAGCAACATGATGGAAAGACCAAACTCCATTCTCCTCACAGACCATGTACCTTCATATTCTCCTGTACTCAGCTGGATGATGAAGCAATCGGCCACTTACTTTAAAATCATCTCAGCTTGGATTCCCTCAATCTTGTCGACGAAGTGTATGACATATCAGTTGGTACTATAGGTCACAAGAGCTCATCTTCCGAAACATACACCGATCCGCAGTCGTGCAAGGTACTCGAGATGCTTCCCGGTCTCCAAGCCCAAGGCCTGCCTCTCACAACCTACTCGCCGTCCTTCATCATGGACCTGGAAGGCTAGTATTTTTTCAGCCGTTTGTTGAAATTGTCTACAAGAACGCGCGCTTCAGGGTCCCAGTAGGCTCGAGTCATCCATCGGATTTACCACGTCGTCACCAAACAGCCAAACTTGAACGTAAACCCCGAGAACCGCCATTTCGTAACCCAGTATTGCCAAGTACTGAAACTCATGTTCGACAAGGATATACCTCTGCGACTGATCCACAAAACATAGCGCAGTATGCTGGGTACATGGTGATCGTCAATGCCTGGGAACTTTGATTCACATCGCAATGTTCTACTCCCGCCGGTGTGTGGGCATGTGGTTGATTGCCGAGATGTCCTTGGCGATAGAATCTTCAACATCGAGGGTGTTCGGGTTGGTTTACCTGGCCACGAGCGTGACTTCGATGTAACTTTGGACCAGCCCAATCTCCGTATCAAAGAGTGGACTAACGACTACATTGCCGCAGTCAGGCCTATCACCTCTTATCACAAGGACAAGCTCTCAGCTACCATTCCGCAACTGCCTGGCAGTGAAAAGACGCTGGAACACGTGTATCAACGGCCACGCTCATGGCCTTGAAACCGTACAGTTTCAGGACATTTGAAGTCGCCACCAGGTTCACCATTGGTATCTCTATTATGTGGGAGGCAAAACCCGCCACGCCAGACATGGAACATGCTGGATCTCAATTGCCCACCACTGGCTCCTTACTCGCCTTTCTAAGAACCATTAACTGCTTTATTAAGGATCTGTACGAATGTTCCATCGTCATGGACCACATTACCAATGACAACCCAGCCCTTGGGAGGGAAAAGGAAGCTGCTTCTGCTGAAATTGGAGGCAATCATCAACAGTCTCCCAGATGTTCGTTATATGTCCAAACTGTCAATTAATACTCATGACGTACATGACCATTCGCGCAATGTCTGGCAGCGAGTACTCTCTGGCACACGTGCATGAGCATCCTGAGGAGCACGAAAGGCTCATTGGATTGTAGAGGCACTTGTCCTCGCCTACTGGAAGCGACTGGGCGGTCGCTGTGCAGTGATGCGTCTTCGATTCTGGCATTTATTCAAGCCCATTGCACACCTCGCGCTGAGGGATGTGAGCTTGGCGGCCTTTCAAATAGAGCCTGACCGTGCGGTCCAAGAGAAACGACGCACAAGACACTACAAAGCAGCCTTCGCCGTGTATCCTCTGGTAGAAATATCCCCTCTTCTTTTGGCATGTACTTGGCCGATGCGAACGCTACACCACAACGGTTGAAAACATGGAGAACCAAGTTCAAGATCACCCGCGGCCGAAAGAGAGTCATTTTCCGATGCCTCACCGACGATGTAAGGGACATGAAGTGAACTTGCTGAAGAGGCGTCTTTGTGCCGGGTATCGTCTCGATATCAGACATTTCATCCAAGAGCCATGCCCAGCATGAGCCACCATCGATTTCGAAACGGCAAGACTACGTCAGAGGCAGACAAACACAGAGGTTCGGTTAATGACGCCAGAATCTCTGAGCAATTTGAGAGCGACCAACACGAGAACCTGGTATCCAACGTTGAGATTAGCAGGCGCGGATACAATTCCAGCTCCCCATCCCCTATTCAACAACTATTGAAAGGACTATCCGACCTACCTGTCGCGGATATCTCTGCCCGGCTCTCGCATCGAAACCATTGTGATCCTTGACGATCTTCCCGTTCAGCCAACGACTATCTACAGAGCAAGAGCAGAACGAACTTCCAATCGTTATGATGTTATCTACAACAAGAACCTTGTCCTTTCGAGTTCCTTGGAATATGCTTTCAATCTTTTGTGTTTCCTTATGCAGGGCTTTTCGACATAATTGACGGGCCCGCGACGAAGCCCGTGCTACCTGCCCGAAAACCCTCTATCAAAACACGCACTCCCAACAAGCCGACTGGCAAAAGGTCGATCAAATACCAGGGCAGTGAAGAGCCACTTTCGACAGCCCCAGAGGTAGATGGCTCTCCCCACACCAATTGTCAGATCCGGAGGGAGTGGGGCCGGTTCGCACGACGAACCCGTCCCAGGAGTCGGACCCGGAGTCGGAGTCCGGAAGGGTGGGACTGTGGCTCCGAAAATCGATACAACAGAAAACCCGATTATTGACTTGGTCTGAGGCACCACGGCAAACACACCTCTCACGCTTTGGGTCCTCGACCTAGACTTTGAGAAGATTCATCGCCCTCATCGCTTCGTGATCCACTCAGAGTGGCATCTGTGGAAGGATTGGTACTTGAACCAAGTCAATGAAGTGTTTCGCACCTGGTGACGTACAAACCTTGCGGCAGCGTTTGACGGCTCGGCGATCAATGATTGCCTCATTTTGTCCGCTGTTTTGCCCGAAGCCTGGCTAGATTTGTCAGACAGTAGATTCTCAACGAGAGACATCCTTGGTCTCCACCATTTGCTCTCTCATCGCCGCCACTCCGTTGTCTGGCTTCATAATTTCACTAAGAGCTGGTTCTCACGCTGAAAGCATATGCTACATCCCTGGAAGAACCTCAAGAAAGCTATCACTAAGTGGCTGGCCATGCACCACACCTGGCCAGATATCAACAGAGCTATGCACGCTACTGACACAAAACTAAAAGAACTAAACGACACATCCGGTAAAAATAACCAACACACTAAGCTCTCTTCGACTAAACCTCAAGATATCCAGCATGGACAACAACCAGGATTATATTGAGATCACCCGATCCAGCGTATATATCGACGTTGAAAGTGGCCAGGAACACTATGAAACAGTCCTCTTCATGTCTCCGGCATTTGGCTGCGTGCGTCCCTATCTTCAGCAGGTAACTGAAGGTGCCCAAAGTGACATCTTTGGTCCCTTTATGGAGAAAAGAGACCAGGGATCATCACGCCGTGATCATACAGACCTTCCGTTAGACACTAAAGAGGAAGAGGACTTGAATGGCGAACCAGGCGTTCACGTTATTTTCTATGGCGTCGGCAAGATCAAGGTCTTCGGGGTAGACGACGAAGGTGCCGCATCCTTGGCAATCATCCCTACCGTACCTAGCGAAGAGAAGTTGAAAAGGCCTTCACGGCATCCTACCCTATTACCTTATTTTGACGCCACTCCTGACAGCATAGCTGTCCAACTTTTACTCCTTGCCTTAGTCGATCATAGACGCTACCGAGATTTCAGCATTAATCGCCGGTATAGATGCTCATTTCCCCATGGATCCCATCACAGATTCCCCCGAGATGGTCATTGATAGTGACTTGACGGTTGATCTCCGTCGGACTGCCCTCATTCTATATCAGATCTGGGTGCAGAAGTAAGACGCTCCACCCGATCCTGCCGTGCCTTCTTCTGGGATTGTCTATTTCTTTAGTTACATCTCACAGGAAGACCGTGTCTGTTTGGACAAGATGATCTGTATTTTGTTGTCTCTCGGTAGAGATCCAGCAGGTTGAATGTGTTCAGTTGGACAAGGCAAATCACTCATCCAGGAGTTCATCTTAGAACCTCTCCTGTTGTGCCATACTACTACCCGTTGGAACTCCGAATCTACCACGAGGTGCTGACAGAGGCCACGTCACGCTGGGACACTGCACTTGCGGAGAAGGGGAAGGAACAAGGTGTCTGCAAAGATATGACACTACACCACGCACGTCCCACGATGATGAACTGGACGAAATTGAAGCGCTCGTAGCGCATAGAGTCGACTGCGCCAGTAGCCGCGTCCAAATCCTGGTCAACTGGGCAGGCCATCAGGACCTCACCTGAGAGGACGAGGCTGCGTAACAACACCACGAAAGAGAAGCACCGCCTCGGTAACTTCTTCAAATACTCTTCTCTTCCCCGCTGTGTTGTGCCGAGCTGTCTTGCTAGACGATGATCTCGCTGTCCTGTCGGAGTACTTCCGGCCAGTGATGTCAGCGA
The DNA here is from genome assembly GCA_030411635.1 of Fusarium sp. MBC 119. NCBI lineage: Eukaryota > Fungi > Ascomycota > Sordariomycetes > Hypocreales > Nectriaceae > Fusarium > Fusarium sp. MBC 119. The sequence goes on along the minus strand of JAPERM010000046.1, from coordinate 246,657 downwards.
GTGAGTCTTCGCGGTCTGACTCTGCAGCGTGAGAGCTCTCGACGTGCTTCCGTTCAATTTGATGCTGCACACTATTTCCTGCGGTTCGAGTTCTGAGTGATTAAATCTGTCACATATCTCGGATCCTACTACAAACCTAAATTGCACTACGGCCCTGCTCGGTACCATCATATCTGCCCAAGCGCCAACTCTCCCAGTGCGTGGGGGCGACGAAGCTGCGAATCGTCATGATTATGCAACTACCAGGGAACTAGAGAAGTCCGTCGGCGAAGATCTCTGCTCCGAAACTGATGCCAAAGCGGTCCAACAGGCTCTTAAGCTAACAAAGACCCGTCCACTGGCCCTGACGCAGTACAATGGCACCTCCACTCAGTTCTCGTCTCACTCCTATGTACGATACACACTCGTGGACAGTTTTTACGCCTTTTACGACCGGCGTTAGCACACGCTGCCAAGGTAGGGGAATACGACTCATCCACCTATCCCGAGGTAAAGAAAAAGATCACGGACATCGACTTGACTGCATATAATCTCAAGATGGAGTCAAAAACGTTTCAGCCAATGGCCGATTCGTCGAATTCAGCACTGTTTTCCCTGTCTACACCTTATTGCACAAGAGATCTGAGATCTATAGCAATAGTCTCTTGTTTACTTTCCCCGTCAGTTTATTGGCGTATTGATGAGTTCGGCTCTAGACTTCCTCGGTCATCAATATCTCGAAGATTTTGACGATGCGGAGGACCTGTCTATTGAAGCTATTCTACTATATGAGAATTCCTCGCCAGATCCTGTGTGGTCACGATATCCAGCTCTTGACGACCATGACGCTCCTTGTGGCCTTGCACGTGCCCCAATCTATGCCAAGCGACGCTGGGGAAAAGGCGGACATGGTAACCGCTACGGTTGGACTATTGATGGATCATCAAGTTCGGAGTGTTTACGTCTGGAGAGTCCTTCCAGGGCAGATGATCCTCCTTCCAACGCTTCTCTGTTGGTGTGCGCCCGGCTGACGAACAGCCAAACCATCCTCACTTGGATTCAAGGTTCAGTGAAGCCCAATGGATCCCAGCGATGAGGATGATGCGTAGGACGTCCCCCGGGCTATGATCTATTATGACCAGAGCAGTCCTGTGAGAGATGTATCATGTGCACGAGCACTTGAACGTATCCTAGCAGAAAACCAGATGGACAACCTTCTTCAACTCTACGACCTTCGAGACCTGCCCAATGCTGCTCATGGCGGCGTAGATGAGCTGTATCTATACAGTAGCGGAGACCGCGACAATAATACGGCCCTTGGGGCTTGCGGAGGCTATGATGATGACAAAGATGTGCTTGTGTGGTATGGCCAATATGACGATCAGGATGTGAATCCCGAGAATCCTACTCCCCGCTGGATGCTGGTTACCCAGATAATATCCACTGAGCAGCTCTTTCTGATCGATTACTTCAACCAACGATATACCCAAGCAGACTCGCTAAACTCGACTGGAAGGCCAGGTGAATGTATCTCATCTACAGGATCTTGGAAGAACGGAGTTACCGCTATCTTGACCATATGAGCATGGGAAAGCTCTGAAACTATCTCACCAGCAACTAGGTTGCGCGGTGTAAAGCAGCCTTGCCACAAAGGCGTTAATCTGGTTTCTTCCCTTATTATTTCAACGACCTGACTCAGTCGTCCAAACTTGTCAACGAGCTCAAGAGCACTTCCACCCCGACCTTGCGGGAGAAGATATGGGCCACATGACAGAGTTCTCCCTGAAGCACATAGAAAAGCTCGAGGGCTTTTTTATCATATTGGACGACAACGCGAGCAAACAAGAAGAAGTTTGGAATGCCAGCAATCAGGTATGCCTCCAATCATTCCAGAAGACATCTCCGTGCCTATCGGACCATGTGCTCGAGCTCAGCAACCTACATGTTCCTCATCCTATACCTTCTATTTTCCTCCTAATACGGAGCTAACCTACGAACTGTAACGTCAGCCACTCTCGAAATCTCTGGCCTTGCACTCGCTGATGAGCCGGCCGAGGAATGTGCTCCTCTTGAGTCCGTTCGTATGACTGGCCATTCCGGACTTCCATCTTATCATGGATACATCAAGTCCAAGACTGGCTGTACATACTCCATCCAGTACGTCGTCGTCCACAATGATAAGTCATTCGGAAGTAAGTGACTTTAGGTTGAAGCTCCCCAATTTGCACGAGGCAAAGATCCATTTCGAAAGATCGCTTGTATTACCCTTCGAAAGTTGAACGTGTTACCAATCAACTTTACCATTCCGTCGTCCACGGATGTAGTTGGAAACGTCTTACAGAAGCCACTCAAAGTCAACCTATACGCCCGGAGAACTGGCGGGCTTAGTATGTCTTAAGCAAACAAAACAACCTGAGCAACCATGTACGAATGCTCAACCGACTCATGGCTCTCTGTCCGGCCACTCGGGCTATTCGGACCACCAAATCTTGGATATCTGATTGAAGTCTTCACTAGATCCTGCCAGTACTTGTTCGACAGATGCTACCGGCATGCTCAACAAGACCTCTTTCGAAACCCACCTGGCATTCTTGAAAGATGGCCTGCTCTTGCGTCAGTACGAGGATGATCCTCTTCTGAGTAAATCCGCAAGCACCACCTACGTCCTTTATACAGCACCGTATCCAAGAGTATGGAAGATCCTCACTGTCAATGCTCTCGATGTTGTGCTGGCTGTACCAGACCAAGGCGGTTTTGTGTCATCTGAAGTCACCACTGGCCAAGCCCCAAAACTGGGCCGTGATGAGCGAGAAACGGACGACAGTTGCGGGATATTGATCACAAGCATCAACAGTCAAAATCCTATACGCATACGAGGACAAACTTGGCTGCAACAAGGAATTCACTCAGCTTCATGGAGTAAGACTGCACACCGGGGCAGTACATGAAGGAAACCGCTTCCCATGCCCTTTCGAGGCAAAGCGGAAATCAAAATGAGCGTATGTTATCGTGTTTCGCGACAAACCAGATCGACTTCGACATAACTGCGTCACTTGGCGGCATCAACTCGATGCGGATCCACGAATCTATCGCTCGATAGTTCTTCGAATAGGCCGACGGGTTCTCCTGGTTCAGCAAAGGACCTACCTTCTCGACCACGCTCGAAAGCAGCTACCTTTAAACCACTGGTTGTCCACAAGACCCTGCGCTTCATCAGAGCACTCAGCCAAGCTGAGGCCATGTCACTGGAGGGCACTCGTGGCCTTCGAGGCTTCGTCGCGTCTGCTCGTCCGAAGGCATGCCTCACGCCATATTGATCCCTGAACCCTCCATACCCTCGCTGTCAACAGCAGTGACGACATCTTTATGGCACGCGCATGTTCGCACAATACATGTGTGAAGTCTTTCCATTGCTGTGAGGACAGGAATGATCAGAATTGTCATTTCCAATCATGCCCGCTCCGTTCATTAATTCTCAAAGACGCAAAAAGACTTGTGCATCGGGAGTTTTACTCGCCGTGTTCATGCCCCCCTTGAATCAGATATCCTAACAATACAAACCCTGCCGTAAAGGAATGGGAGGACATCCTTGAAGCAGGAAGGATAGCGAAGGATACCGGGGACCAAGAAGTACTGCAGTACATCTGGGGCGTTTGCAGTCGTGATGAAAATGGTAATTATCACCCACGCACTCGACGTCCCCCAGGCGCGTGATGCCGAAGATGTCTATGATGCTGTTTCAGTTGCATAACATGTTCAGGCCGGGTGGAGCATTTTCGGACCTGTCTTGGAGGATAATGATGCCGACAACCCCTTTGATTCACCTTCACCTTCTCTACCTCTTCGTCAAAGATCGCGCCCAGTGTAAGCTGGAGATGAAGCTAGTGCGGTGCGATAACTATGCCCAAAAGATCGCGTTGAAGTTGGGGACCATCTGTGGAGAGCGCTTCAGTAGGTTTTACTGTCATTCATACATCGCTTACATACACCACTGATAGAGATTCATCCGGAAACTGGAGATGTTCATGATGAGCCCATGAAGAACTGCGCGAGTTGACACATCCCAGCACCCGTAATCTCACTCTGCCCAGCGAGCTTAAGAGGTTCACAATGAAGTCCATGCGTGCCAAGCAGAATGAAGTCTTAGATTTCATTTCTCCTCGCCAATCTCGCCAACCCTGCGCAAGCAGAAACATTTGTCCACTATAATCCCAACATCAGAGACCTCATCAGGCCTGGTTCCGGAGCTAGAGGAGCTCACCCCTTTCACGCGGGTTGCAGGCCAAGAGTGGAAGATCGATGAACTGGACAGAGAGATTCCTCGAATTCCTCGAATTCCTCGAATCGTTGTTAGACACCGGTACTTTGATGGCAAGTGGGATATCGATCGGTCAGGACATAACCCAAGAGCTGCATTCAAATATGCGCGAAAGAAATCCGAGCACACACCGGCATCAAGTGGTAATTCAACCATCGATACTATGGAGATACGTTATATCAAACTGAGGAGCTAGAATGACCTTCATCTGGACTTCTGCATGAACAGGATCTTGCAATTCCTGGCGATGATGAATACTTAGGAACAAGCCACAAACGACCAAAATATCAAACTTCTGAGCTACCTGACGTTACTGAGTCAGATGCCCGGCCGCAGCCTGGCTCCTACTCATCATTTTCGACTCTTTTCCAATCATTGGCTCATGTGAAGAACTCCAACAGCAATTCTAACTTTGAGAAGCGGCACGTTTTCCAGCATCAATGTCGAGATAGCGGAAGAGCAGGAGAACCCCAACCTAAAAGCACTGTTTTTTATTCCTCCTTAGCACAAGATGACAAGAGAACTCAAGTCAGTCGGCACCTCTGAAGTGGAAGCTCATCAGCTCCACGGAAGGACCAACTACTTGGAATGGCGACGATACTTCGACAGAGCTGCCAAGGCAAAGTAGGATGATCGAGACCGTCAAACCACTGGAGCCGCGGCCGGCCTACATCGCCCATGTCGTGGCTCACCAGACATGCTGGTTCTTCTGGTCATACCCATTGACGGACGGCATCGAATCCCTCGTCAAGCTGCTGTACGGTACCCAGCAGGTTGTGATGTGCTCTAATTCTATCCACTTCACCATGGATCACATCGATGGAAGCCGAGATCACGTACTGCCGGAATTCGATGGAAATACACGTTCGAGTTGCGGCATCCTACACGGCCGCCAATTATGCGTATACGTCTCCGCTCCGGCCGTCACAAAGCGGAACCACAATGAGGGCTATCTGGTATCGTTTGCCGGCTGTAACCTTGAGTATAAGAACGCTATCTCGAAGCGCGCGCAGTCCGCTCTGACAGGACTTGTGATAAATCGACTCAGAGCGGATGGTATGCTGCAGCGAACAGAAATCCGAAAAAGATATACTGGAACACTCCAGGAGCTATGGCTCTGGCCTGAGTCCACATCTCGTTGGCTTCGAGATATAATCCCCTTGCTGTTTTTCAACATTGACAAGTATGGCATCGTAGCTAATAGGTGCACAACTCACTACTACCTACTCTTTACTCTGGACAAAGACACCGCCAGCGCCTATTCTGACATTGGTGACCGGGCTTCCAGGTATCTTAAAGTTGCCACGGCTGATCGTCCGCTGCCCCAGACTGCTTTGACCGCCGGTCAAGCCCATACCCTCACGCTCGCGCAAGCCAATGCCTTCCATCTCAGCGAACACAAAGCCAGCAACCTCCGCCAGAACGTCGAGCAGGAGATTACGGCCGCTGGTGATGATCAAGTCAAGATTGATTATATTCAAGAGTGCGTTGACGACCGGGCCAACGGCTCGCTTCGAACGAGGCAGGTCGACCGCCTTGATGTTTCTCTAGCTTTTCTGAACACGGCTGAGCGAACAATGACTGTCGCCTTGAACAGCTATCATAGAAGTCTATATGCGATGATGCTCAATCAGCGCCTGGACTGTGTCGACAAAGATATCTCGGATCTCAAGGACCTCACGGCGTCGATGTTCTGGGGCTTGCTCCAATATCAAGACTCTGCTTCCTCTGTCCAACCTACTCGAAGATGGCGAGATTCGTCAATGAACAGACGGATTCCAACACCAAGCTCCCTCATGTGCAGGTGATAACCCCTGGAAGAGAATGGACGATAGTGTGTATCAGGCAGCCGCCTATCTCGGATTCCAAGTCCCGAAGGGATATATGACCTTCGCCGACAGAGGAGCATTTTCGCCCTACTACCAGAACCGGCCGAGTCTATTCGATACTTGACGCGTTGATATGCGAATTTACACCATTACCCACTGGATTTCGGTAGTGATTCATCGCTTATAAGATGGCATACAGTCCAACACTCACGCAGTCTACCACTAATGGGGCCCAAGGGGTAACCTTTGGGCCCCTTAGGGACTTACCGTCTGGCTATCATCTCCTGTCTAACGACGCCGAGACTGATGTAATCCTGGTGCCCGACCTGCTCAACCTTGCGCAGCCAGTCATAGTTCAATTATCAACACACCGGAGAACAGCCCACATTCCACAATCTGTCCAGTACTTGACAATCATCCCGACACCACTCGAGGAGAACAGGAAGAGGAGGACAAAGAGCTCAGATCAGCCGCGGACATGCTAGTCCACGAAGTGAAAAGCCGTCTTCTCTTGGAAGCTCTGAGGGGTCCCCAGTCAATCGACTCATTGCTGAGCGGGATAATAAGCCCAGACTCGTGCAGTTGGCCCAAGAGATTTCTACCCTCGCTGCGTGGCTTCACTTTCATAAGTATCTCCCTTCTTACACGACAGAGAGGGTGCAACGACGAGCTAAGCTAAAGACTCACATTAAGGGTCCTTGCCCTGGACCCGAAGAGCACAAATGCCCAAAGATGTTCAGCAACGACGCTGAAGCTCAGAATCAACGGAATATTCACGAAGTGCCTTTGCAACTATGCTTCAGTATATTAGGAGTGCCGCTGATATATGAGGTCTAGCGTTCCACTTGAGGTTTCGCTGACATGACCACCGCACGTTATGCTGCTTCTGCTTTCAACTGCCATAATAGATCGCTGGTATCTGAGCAATAGTCCACACGCATGCCATGCTGCGATGAACCCAACTGGCCATCATCTTCCTCGAAATGGCTGCCAACGAAGCGGGAAAGTTCATTATCTTCCAAGCCCCCCGCTACGCCAAGACATCAAGAGTGTTCCTCATGACCCAGTCCTTGAAGATTGGATAGTACCTCGAACATCATAATGGAACTATCAAATCCGTGATATCGGTCAATATATCGGTTAACAGAGAGCCCATATGGATCTACAAAACGAATGAATCCTGAGCTTAGGGCAGAGAATGGATCACCATGCGCTAGTCACATCATCGTTTCAGTCACTAAAGGAGTTCCACCTGGAAAAAGTGAAGGGTCGACTTCAGAAGCTGGATTCTGAACTGACATACGTCGATGTATGACGAGCGCCCAATCTCATCTCGCCCCTCCGAAGCCGTCATCTGCATCCAACGCTCACCAGCAAGCAGCTACGAGCGCGCAGTCTCACATCACCTCTCCCATGCCTGCATACCCAACTGACTCCAACAAGCAAGGAGCTAATAGTAATGAATCCGATCTTCCCGCTCTTAACCAGTCCTCCCTCTCCGCTGCGACTGCTACCTTCGATCTTGATGAACTAGCCCAACAGATCCAAGCATACAATCCCGCAAGCCCTGTGTTATCTGACACGTGATAGACATACCAGGAGTTTTACAGACTTGATGAGCGATGGATTATGCTGATGAAAATATTGCGTTAGCACTGGAATAGAGACGACGAGCTCCGGCGATGGCAGTAGGTGTATTGCAGGGGGTTTATCCAAATCTAAAGGATCAAGCAATACCTAGTGCGCGATCAAAGAGCTCTGGTTACCAGGGAGTTCATTTGCGAAGCGGAATTACTAAGAATCATCGGACCTCGATGGGATGTAGATATTAAAGAAAGGCTCAAAGAACAATAACAATAATAGCACCCTATTTCGTCATCTAAACTCAACACCTTCATCGTCCTTTCTACCCTTGCACTCAACCATCCCACTTCTCTTCTATCAGCAACAACACGACCACAATTTTTTCTTCTTCTTACTTCCTCTCATGTTATTCTCAAATGTCTTTCGCCTGTATCAAGCATATGGGGCATGGCTTCAATATTCAAAGTGTTGCTCAAAGGGAGTCTTATGGTGTGGCATCTGAGCGCAAGTCGCATATTACAGTTCATCGACCATTTAGAGCGACTAGATCAGAAGAAAGCTATTCGATTCCACTTCTTAAAACCCAGGAACACATGCAATGACAACTTCGAGAGGCTAATAGTGACCAAGTGAACGGTTCAATTGAGTGTGGAGAGCGCACTCCCCGAGTGGCTTCAGGTTGAGCTCGGAGAAACATGCTTCTGCGAGGCGCTCAAGACAATGTAGTAACAAACATTTAACCGCTACCCCTGGATTGTCGAGAAAGAAACTCAGGGTTCGGGAATGAATACCATACTGATCACATGGTAATTATGGGACACATTTATAGCATGCTGGCTCGAATCCTCCTACCGTGGAGAAATTTGTATGGGTGGAAATTGGGTTGGCTTTCATGATCTCGAATTCAGCTAAGCAGCTACCCCTGTATTGGATGGAGATTGAAGAAGGAAATTTGATATGAGATACTCTTGCCCACGTTTTATTTATCCCATTTGTAAGTTGATGTTAGGTTTCATCACTGCGCCAGCAACAAGAAGTAAGACTTGAGAAGATGAAGATGTACTCAAGTCAATTTGAATATGAAAGGAAGGACATGGCTAATTGTAAAATATCAATGACTTGAGTTACATGTCTTATAGATAACAAGCCCACGTGTAATGTAACATGCTTCTTATGTCCTCCGCGCTCAATATACTATCATCCAATAAGAAGGCGCAGTGGCAGAGTGGTCTAATGCGATAGACTAGAAATCTATTCTCTTCGGAGGCGTCTGTTCGAATCAGGCCTGCGTCGATTGGTTTATTCTTTTGTCCAAGCTGCGTATAAGTGCGTATAAGTCTCGTATGCCAGTCCACCTTTACAACACTTCTTTTTGTTGATGTCAACTCAAGTGTAAGACGGCGTTCGGATGGTATGTCGGCACCAATTATCCGATTGGATGGGCTTTAGGACTAGGTCTAATGAGGCGTCTTTTTGCGACCTGACAGTCTACGGATGCTTCAAGAGTCGTGTAAGTCAAGCTTTCATGACACTGATGAGGACATAATCGGTGGTTTGTTGGGCAAGTCGGAGGGAAAGTGAGTAGGCATCGGCTTGCCGCGTGTGATGAAACTCCGCTCCGCGAGGTGCTACAGGCATCCGATGGGGAACTCAACTCTGTCCGAAGCGATTGCGAGATTCACTCCAATTAGAACCCTTGGCAAGATTCTAGACTGCGATTCTACTTTGGATGGTCAGCAAAGAATTCCCGAAATGAACCAAGACCGTGTCTGTTAGTCTGGTCGCGAAACCCTCCGACTCCGTCGCCGTGTCAGATTCAAGACCAATTAGGCCGTCCAGCTGCAAAAACACCTTTCAAAATTACCGATGGCTTTCCCTTTAAAAGACGTTGCTACCCCTTGGCAAGCAGAAATGATTACCACACCATCGGCGCTGAGTGATGACTTTCGAAATGGTTACTGAAGAGATCGAAGACGAGACAACGCCTTATACGGCAGGGCAGACGCCTTCATCACCATGCTCTGTCGATTTATCCGATCAGACAAAGACAGTCGATGGGGATGAAGAAGCTCAGAATGCGGCCCCGGAAATGACTGGAAAGCAACCAGCTTTCAACAGGGACTATCGCTTCTGGATGATCATGTTCACCCTCGTCTTGGCTACACTCCTCGCGTCCCTCGAATCCACTGTAGTGATCACGTCTCTTCCGACTATTGTCAAAAATCTCAACCTTGGAACTAGCTATATCTGGGTGACCAATGTCTTCTTTCTCACAACGTAAGTTGTCCTCCACTCAAGTCTTCAGCCAAGGTTTAACATGTCCATAGAGCCTGTACGCAACCTCTCTTCGGTCAACTATGCAACCTCTGGGGCCGTAAGAAAGTCATGATGCTCATATTTGCTTTATACACACTTGGAAGTGGTATAGCAGGTGGCGCGAATGGAGGCGCAATGCTCATTGCTGGGCGCGCCATTCAAGGTATTGGCAGTGGTGGAGTGACAATGGCCAACGATGTGATTGTATCGGATATGGTGCCGTTGAGATACAGAGGCAACTATATCGCGATGCTTCTTCTCGTGGCAACTATTGGTTTTGCAGTTGGGCCTTTCCTGGGCGGTATTATTGTTGAACACACAACTTGGAGATGGGCAAGTCTCCCAGATATATCTACCGACACCTCCGGTTAACTGTTGATTAGGTCTTTTACCTCAACCTCCCCATTGGAGGCGCTGCTATTGTCGTGACATACTTCTTCCTCAACCTTCAATATGACAGAACGCAATCGACTATGGACAAACTCCGCCGCATCGACTACATCGGCAACGCAATTCTCATCGCATCCAGTGTCTCGATCCTCATAGCGCTCACATGGGCAGGCCCTGTTTACCCATGGTCAGACGCTCGCGTTCTAGCCCCCTTGATCATTGGCCTCCTCGGTCTCGTTGGCTTCGTCGTCTACGAAGGATCCGGAATCCCTTCTGAGCCCGTCATGCCAATCAGATTATTCCCAGGCCGTACATCATACATTGTCTACGTCAACACGTTTCTGAACATGCTTCTCATCAACTGGTGCTACTTCTTCCTACCTCTGTACTTCCAGTCCGTCAAGACATCGAGCCCTTCTAGGTCAGGAGTGCAGATGCTCCCCGTTGCACTGATCGCCGTCCCCGGCGCTGCGGTCTCCGCTGTTATTCTCTCGCGATGGGGCAAGTACAAAATGCTGCATGTATCAGGCTTCTTCCTTATGAGCATAGGAGTAGGACTTTTTGGCCTTCTCGCCGAGGACAGTCCTCCTGCCGCTTGGATTCTGCTCCAGTTCATCCCTGCGATAGGCTCTGGTTTCCTGCTAAATACACTTCTCCCTGCTTTTCAAGCCTCTACAGATGAGATTGACCAAGCTGCTGCGACGGGGACTTGGTCATTCATACGTTCTTTTGGTACAGTCTGGGGTGTTGCTATTGCAGGGACCATCTTCAACTCTTATACGAAACAGTACGCGCATATGATCGATAACGAGTTGGCTCGAGAAATGCTCAGCTCGGGAGATTCGTACCAGAGCGCAACCCGGGCTTTTGTTTTGCAATTTGAGGAAGCGATTCAGACCCAGATCCGTCACGTTTTTATGTTGTCACTGCGCAAGGTTTATATCATCTCTGTCGCATTTGGTGGACTGGCATTTCTGCTTTCTCTGTTTGAGAGCGATGTTCCTTTGCGTAAGGAATTGGACACACAGTATGGGTTGGATGAGAAGACGCCTGTTAAGCAGAAGGTAGAGGGATGAGAGTTGGTGGTGATTCTGAATATCTAGGTTTCTTTTTATTTGAAGCCCGGTTGAGGCTTGTGTATCATAGTCTATAGCGCTTACAGGAACTCTCGAACAGCCTCCCAGAAAGCCTGGGGGTTCTCAGCCATGGGTAGATGGCCTGTTTGAGGGACAATCTTCAACTCCGCACCATTATCACCAAGCAGCCCCTTGCTTGCATCCATGGCCTTGACCAAAGCGCCCTTTGCATCTTCCTCTCCAACTACAAATAGGCCGCGAACCTTGCAGCCGCCCATCTTAGGCTTGAGGTCGTAGTCCCAGAGGGCGGTGTTGCTGTACTTGAAACCCTCGACGTTGTTGGTAGCTGCAATTTCTGTCATCCACTTGACTGTTTCAGCGTTTGTGTCCGGGTGGAACCATCGCTGAACGGTTTGCACGGCAAGCTTCTCAATTCCCTTGCCGTTATCTTCCTCGGCGATAACTGTGCGGTCCTTCCATGCTTGTGTGTTTGCGGCGCTTGACGTAGGGTTGAAATCGCAAGCGATGAACTGCTCAAGACGTTCGGGGTACTTGATGGCAAAGTTAAGCGTTGTTACGCCACCAAAGGAAACACCAATGAGCGTGTGCAGCTTGGTGATGCGGAGAGCATCGATCACGTCTCGAAGGTCGTCGGTCAAATGATCCACGGTAGCAGCGACGGGAGGCTGGGGAACAGAGTGTCGGCCACGGGTGTCATATCGTAGGATACGCAGGTCTGGGCGTTCACGCTTAAGAATCTCCACGAAAGGATCCCACATGTGAAGCGAGGTAAGCAACGAATTGCTGAATGCAACTGTAGGTGCTTTAGGATCCGGGTTACCCTCTAGTCGGTAGGGGATCGTTAGAGAGTCTGAAGTCGTAATGAAGGAGTCAATATGAGCGTTGGGACCTGGTGTAGTTGACTGCTTGGAGTCTGGAGAGGTGAAGGCGGCTGTTGATGGGAGCTTTGACAGCGATGACAGCTCTCGAGGAGCCGGACCAAAGACGTAGAAAAGAGAATAGGTCCTGCGGCCCTTGGAAGCGACATATTTGTCAAAGACCTGTGTGCGCCATGGAGTATCCATTGAAGCCTTGTGCTCCTCTCCGCCCTGGCCATTCTCTTTGGCATAGTTGTGCAGCGCAAGGAACGTAGTCTTGCCCTGCCCCTCAAGGTATGATGTCTTGTAGACGCGAGAGCGCAGCCAACCGGGAACCTTGGCCAACATGGGGATATGTTCCTCGATCAGCCACTTTTGGTATTCCTCTTGAGCTCCTTCGACGTCCTTGAGCTCAATGGTGACCGCGGTGGTCTGGATGCCCTCAGCCTCTTGATCAGACAACTTCTCGAAAGGAGTGAACTTCGAAGACTCTTTGGAATGAACCAAGTCCCAAAAGTATCGCTTCACATCGACTTGTCCAATTGTCTCGGCTTCGCGGGGAGATCGGTTCGCGCGCAACGTCAAGTATGTCTCAGTTTCGAGCTGGGACATGGACGTCACGTCGTAGGCAGCAAGATATGTAGGTTCTTGGCCGTCCGTGGCCTTGTATCGGAGACCGTTGGAGAAGATCTGCGGAAGACGCAGACGGGTCGGACCGTGCTCGTTATTATACCACTCGTGGAATTGGTCTAGAGACAGCCCAGGCTTGGGCTGCATCGTGACGTAGAGGTTACCAGGCGGAGACATGATGAAGATATGCGAATTGCTTGAATTGAGAGATAGAGAAGCTGAAAGCAGCGAATAGACTGATATAATATGCCCTCAGGGCTTCCGGAAGAACGATTTACATGACGGCAAGTGGAGCTGAAGTCGGCAGCGAATGCAATTCGGCTCGGCAGATGGATTCGGGACGTAGGAATGCGGGAGGTGTAAATGTTTACCCCGCCACTCACCGAAGCTCACCGAGACAACGACCCACACCGAGAGCTGCCGGTGCACACCGAAGAGGCATCCGCCGTCGGGGCCGGGAGTTGAAGTGCTCGGGCCTGGACCGTTTGATGGCTGCCGCTAAGTTGCGCCAGTGCCTGAGTGTACCGTAGGCATAACAGTATAACATACAGCACTGTACAGCGAAGTGTTAGCGATCACTGTACCTCAAGTAATCAACTCTTGGTGCCACCTGCACTTTCCAGCAGTGTCACTGTGATTGCCAGTGTTGGGCGGTGCTTCAGCCATTCGGCTTCACATTTGTTTGCACGCGTGTACCTTTTTTTTCCCGGCTTTCTTTTTTTCCTTTCCATTATCCTTCATAATTTCGTGCCGCGTAGGGAGTATTTTCACGCTTCTCCGTTAGCAAACGTACATGTCTGGGCGTTTCACGGCAGCCGGCCTCCCGCATAAGGCTTCCTTCTCATCCAATCTTTCGAATCAACACAACACCAAAACCTGCAAGCCTCCGCATCGGCTGACTTTGAAGAGTCTGTATTTGTCTATGTTGTCGCTGATCACCTTAGCTGCCTTGATGCTCATGGGACATCATCCGGGCGAGTGTACTAAACATGTGAGAGTCAACTGCCAGAACGCCTCCTCATCCTATCTGACATCTAAATTCCAGAACTATCATCAGTTTCATGCAAGGCCTGAGACACCTCTGCTTCTCTAATCAGGCCTCACTTGAGCGTGGAGCTACCAAGCCACTTGAGGCCGTTGGCCTTGCGCGCCCGCAGCAATGGAGGTCTTCTGCAGAAATGTCCCACAGGACTTGTCGGAAGACAGTCTGAAGTGGGAGCTGCTCCCTTTCATGAAGGCCCTAAACATCATAGACTTCATTCTCGAGAAGCCAAAGGGCAGGCCCCAAACGTGGATCAAGTTTCTTGACGCCCAGGACGGCCAGTCATTTCTTGACAAACATGGAAAGAGAAGAAACCCGATAGACCAGGAAAAGGAGAATCTGGCTCCTAGGAACTCGTTCAGACCCAGAGCCAAGCCCAAAGACATTCCTCGGCTCTATATTCTCAAGGCCCCCGTGTTTGTGGAAATGAGTACTCGAACATTGGATAAGCATACCATCGCGCATCTCAAACACGAGCGCGATAAAAAAGAACGGGACAAAAAGTCAAAGGCTGCTACTAAGGATCGTCAAGCTCGGGTTCCATCTTTTCATATCATTGGAATCAGCTGTGGCGGGAATACTTTTCGTGGTCCTGAGAAGACTGTCACATTTGTCGAACACAACAGCTTGATTCTCCCACGCGGCGTCGTTGGCAAGTTTACGCCGCAATGGCTGACTATTGGCATCACTGGAGACAAAGTCGGAAACCGTCTGGACTTTCACAACGAGACCATTCAGGATCTCATTGCTAGCCGTAGCGATATGTCCCTCACCTTGGTCTTGACAGAACCGCCCAAAATGTACACCCCTCACAAATCTGACAACCAGAATGTTAAGTGGAAACGGGTCCAGGGTTTAGTTGACTGGGGTTTGATTCGCGAATACTCAGCATCTTGTCTCGTCTATCGCATTTACTTTTCTAACCGGATTGACTGGGACGATGTCTTGGGATCTCTCAAAAAACGAGACATACTTGCCATCACCAATCACGACCTACCACCCGTTTTGTGGAATTACATGGAACCAGAAAGCAACCATTACCTTGGGAGACAGCAGTTTACAGAGAAGGCTAAGCGCCTTCTCTCATCTGGCAATGTACCATTCGCTCAGTTGTTCCAGGTTCAAGCTCTCATATGGAACAATTACATCAACCCTGCCAGTGGTATCGAGCTCCTCGATCTCCTAGAACATGTTGCAGCCGATGCCAAGGAGAAAAAGGTTGCAGTTCCGGTGACCACAGATGCGATGAAGACACTCTTCCAGAGGATTCCCTACCCTTGTCCCGGCACAGACCCCGACGAGCTAGACGTGGTGAGCATCATGACCGATGTTATGAACGCCGAGTATGAGTTTCGAGAAGACAACCCCCAAAGAGACAGAATCTATGGCTCCAAGTTACCGGATCATCAGATCTGGGTCTTCAAAGCTTTGGTAACTCCTACACGTGTGCTCCTCACCGGACCTGACGCCGAGAGCAAGAACAGAGTGCTCCGTAAGTTTCATGAGAACAATGACTACTTTCTGCGCGTCATTTTCTGTGAAGAAGATGGACAAGACTTGAACTTTCATCCAAAGATTGACAATGAGCCGATCTATACTCGTTTTCGACGTGTTATGGACGAAGGTATTACCATCGCCGGTAGAAAGTATCATTTCCTTGGGTTCTCACATTCATCTCTCCGGTCCCACTCCGCTTGGTTCTCAGCACCTTTCATCGATCCGGACCTTCAACGACAGACTCCCGAAGCCATCTTAGAAGCTCTCGGAGACTTCAGCGAGATTAAAGTCCCAGCGAAGTGCGCAGCACGCATCGGCCAAGCGTTTTCGGAAACTCCATACGCAGTTCCGCTCTTTGAAGCCGGCATTCAGGCGCGGTTCATTCCCGATGGTAAGTCCCAGGATGGTTCCCGTGTCTTCAGCGACGGTGTCGGGACAATCTCTATGGCTGCTTTGGAGGAAATTTGGCCTTACCTCTCCATGCGATCAGCTGCGCCAACCTGCCTTCAAATTCGTTGGGGCGGTTGTAAAGGGATGCTTTCTCTGGATACCAGACTTAAGGGCAAGGTATTCTGCGTTCGAAAAGAGTCCATGATGAAATTTCCAAGCAAAGACATAACAGAGCTAGGTATCTGTGATGCCGCTTCCAAACCTCTTCGACTCGTGCTCAACCGCCAGATGATCAAAATCTTGGAAGATATGGGAACATCGAAAGAATGGTTCTTCAAGCTGCAGAACAATGCACTGGACATTCTGCGCAACGTCACAGCTGACGCAACGAACACAGGTTACTTTCTCGAGTATCAGGCGATCGGTGTCAGCATGGGTTTGCCCAAGCTGGTGAAGCAGCTGGAAAGAATGGGCATTGATTATCGCCGAGACAAGTTCCTCAAATCGGCTGTCGAGCACGTTGTTTTACGAGAACTTCGACTGTTAAAGCACAAGGCCCGAATTCCTGTTGACAAAGGAGTGACCCTTTTTGGCATCATGGATGAGACGGGATTCCTCGAAGCCGGTCAGGTCTATGTTACGTACGACAAGACATACGGCGTATATAACGGCCGGCGAATCAACTCTACTTTGAGGGATGGTCAAATTATCGTCACCCGCTCGCCAGCTCTTCATCCAGGAGACATCCAAATTGTTCGCCAGGTCACGCCTCCACAAGGACACCCTCTAAGAAGCCTCCAGAACTGTATCGTCTTCAGTCAAAAGGGTAAACGTGACTTACCGAGCATGTTGAGCGGAGGAGATCTCGACGGCGATCTCTACAACATCATATGGGACTCGGAGGCAATGCCTGTGAAGTACTTTTCCCCAGCAGATTACCCGAGAGTTGCTCCAAAGCCTCTAGATCGTCCGGTAAAACCTAAGGATATCGCCGACTTCTTCATTGACTTCATGAGGACTGACATTTTGGGCATGATTGCAATGCGACATGTGGTCTTGGCAGACTACTATGAGGAGGGTACGGTTCATAACAGCTGTGTTGCATTGGCGGAAATGCACTCCACAGCTGTTGACTTTTCCAAGACTGGGATTCCAGTTGATGTGAAAGCTTTGCCCAGGAACCCACCCTTTCGTCCTGACTTGTAAGTGCAATAGGTTGTTCAGTAGTTACAACCATCATCTAACTAATGTACCTCGTAGCCTTGCGATAGCACCGCCTCTCAAGCTCTATGACCGCGGCCAGCTGGCCCATATAGGAGATGACGACGAAGAAGATAACACAGGCGACAGCATGGCCCGCTTCAAACCAAGATATTACCCATCAGAGAAGGTCCTAGGCCATCTATACCGAAACGTTGATGAGAAGAAAATCTGGGACGAGGACATTCACCGCAAGATAAACACGGCTGGGCCATCGGTTTGGGACCAATTGTTGACAGTGGTAGAGAACGAGATAGTCAAGTACAGGCTTGGCGTTGATTGGACTCGCAAGTCTGAAGAGGCCTGGAAGATTCGAGGCTTGTAAGTTGTCGCACTATTTCTTTGGCCGTTTCGAGTTGCTAATCAGCCACAGGTATGAGTCGACGATAACAGACAAGATGTGGCACTTTTCAGAAAACCCCCGTGCGAGCTTGACTGAAGTTGAAGTGTTTTGCGGCTTCATCCTCAACAAGAGAGGTGCTCAGACCCGACGCCAGGGCGACTCATCCATCAAGCTCAAAGAAGAAATGGATCGTATCATGACGTGGATCGTCAAGCAGATCCGCGACCGAGGTGTAGGCGATGGCGCAGAGACTCTGAGCACAGCTCCCGAGTCATCCGCAGCTCCCTCTCGATGGAGAGAAGATGTTGTCGAGCTATGCTGGGCCTGTGTAGCTGTTGCGTGTATCAAGAAGGAAAATGCCCCACTGGTGTACCACGGTACCGGTGAGCTGGAGAGTTTTCGAGTGGTGGCGGCGTGTTGTCTCCTTAAGGAACTGAACAACCTGGCTAGAAAGATGGAGCTTAGCTCTGGAGGAGGTTTCGTCGGTGTTGGACGTGGCGGACGGGGTGGACGTGGGGGGAAGAATATGACGCTTCCGATACGATGAGTGGTGTATTTGTGTGAGGAATTAGAAGACATTGAGACTGCTGGACAGCGAGATATTTTGTCTGGGGATGTTCTGCATTTGATGAGTAGGGCGTAGTATGGCTATGTATGGATGATAATGAATAATGAAAACTGTTTGTTAATAGGTACTTTAATCATCTTCTCTTGTCGTGATCGATGACATTCAAATATCGAACAATTACGAACCACAGAAAGCCACTCAGTTACGCAGTCATACAAGAGATTGAACTAGAACTAGGATCTCTGGAACGGTCACATCTCTTCATACACCCGCTCCAAGATGTTCGTCTGTCGAGAAGCCTATCTACGAGCAGAGCACGGTTACTGTTGTGAGTCATACCCGGGGGTGAATCAAAGTAATGGATCACTTCTTAATCTACTAAGGATATGTTGGGTTGGCAATGAATGATATCAATTCTGAATCTTACATTCTTGCGACTGTTCGTAAAAGTCCTCCTTGCATTGCACCGGTCAAGTTTGTGAGAGCCACACAGCCTCGAGGAATATGTACCAGTTCGAGCGTCCCTGTATCGATGAGTGGCAGGCGTCTTATCACTAGCTTCCTGGATTTACCTGAGAATGAATTTCTCAATAGTTCATATCTGACGTTGAACGTGAACTTTTGTTCCAGAGATCAGACATACCCTAAACTCCGCTAAATGAGTTTGCGACAAACTGCCTCTCTTTTTGAAAGATTACCATGAGTAACTCGAGTCATTGTATATCTTACAAAAGAAAACTGAACTAGGTAAACCCATGCTCATCTAGGCGGAGCGAGGTATCTGACTGAGGAACCACCAAGGAATTGAGCATTCGCCAATTGGTGTGATTTGTCCTTTAGTCCAAGATACTCGAGTCATTCTTTTTGGTGATCGCACTCTTCCAAACTTGGCTACATAATTATTGCTCAACAATACATCCACAGTTGGACGGATGGCGTTGAACTGCCCACCACCTCAACAAGAACAATGTCTCTTAGCCTACGCCCTGAGAATGCCGCCTTGACCTCGGTCAGAATTAAGACGATATGCAATGCAGTTTGCTTAATTTCAGAATCTAGGCTTTGAGGCGATGCGTGCATGGACTCCCTAGGAACAAAGAAATGGATGGTCCAATCAGAGACGGCCCGAGGCTCTGGAACTATACTCTCGAGCCAACATAGTCTAGAAGCAAACACGTTTACAAACCTCAATATCGGTCAATACTCGGGTTAATTGGTCATGTTATGCTAGTTGTGAATGTGATACATTTGACTTGTTGTGCCTTTTGTCCTACATGAACTCTATCAACAACTCTATTAACAGAGTTCATATAAGACTATACCTCACTTTCTTTTATAGATCGATATATTTATGACTTGATCTTTCTAAATTTCTGATAATTTCAAATGATACTCAAACTATTCTCATGGAAGAGTCTCACTGCAGAGCCATGTTCTCAGCGTCCAAGGTGGTCCAAACACCAAGCTAGTACGCCATCAACCCATTGTCTTCGACAATCCATCAAGAACTCACCCTAGACGATACACTGCAGTAGAAAGAGAAAGAAACCAGTTACTCAACTTAGAGAATCTGCATAAACGAGTGACTACCTCAGGGCATCCTTCGATCTAGACTACTTACTGGGTTGTAAGTCAAGGCACCGCTTGTACACCATCTCCCATCTTCCTCGGCAAAGAGCCAACTGCATAGGTGACATACCAAACAATATCTAGCTCTATCTTGAAATATGTATAAAGACAAACAGAGAGGGGATACGGAGCCGATTGGGCAGTAAAGTGCCACCCAGGTGCTCGTGGCTTGGGAGGTTCGTTGGATTAAAGTCTTGGAAGGCGCCTCGGACATGGATCAGACTGATTGTGTATCATTGCAGATGCATCTACACTCATGACATATCATATTCACAGATCGAGGCCTTTGAGATGTGTGACTTGGGAATGATGTTGGTGATGAAGGTGGGTGCCGAGACCTGCGGTCGACAACGATCAAGGGAGGGGAAGTCGACGTAGAGTTGACGAGGATGTTGGTGTTTCGGCTGTATAAGTTGAAGAAATTATCCTCATTGTAGAAAGTTCAACATACATGAATCGAGCTCTTTTGTTCTGATACACTCTCAACCATTCTTGATAATTTGTTACGGTGTCTATTCGTCACTCTGCAGTGTCTTCTGGAACCAATCGATCTTGATATGTCTTCCTTGACCTACCAAACTACGGTCTTTGGCCACCTTTCTTCCTTCTCTGACAACATCATTCCTGTCTTTTTGATATTTTGCATTGCCGTCTATATCCTCCCAGTTCTCTCTCGAGGCTTGCTTCGATCTCTTACATCTTCATCCTCCTTCAATGGAAAGTCGTTCAGCGCCAACAAGCCCTCCATCTCCAGCCTCCCTCGCCTGTCAGGTGTTGTACCATGGCTCGGTCATCTCTTTGGCTTAAGCATCGACAGCACTCGCTATATCAACCGTCTCATTGCATCCAGTCCCAATCCCATCTTTACCATCAACATCCCCGGTGCACGTATCACTGTTGTGAATCCTAACTTGGACCGAGTTCTTGCCCGCCATGTCAATGATACAGGTCTCGCTCAAGTTCTTGTCTATGTTGGCCCTCGTCTCTTTGGTTTGAGCCAGGAGACTATCAAAGCTGTCTTTGCATACAATCCGCAGCCCCTCCACAAAGTCAAATTTGGCCATGCAGAGAACATTGTTTCTTTGAATCAGCGCTCTGGCTCATATATAACTGAACAAGTGATGCGAATGCCCGATATAAGCGAGGTCTTCATTGGGCGTTGGGTGTTTGAGTTGGCTGTCGCTGCTACGGCGAGTGCAGTGTGGGGAGTTGAGAACCCTTGGCGAATGGACAAGGAATTTTCCAACGAGTTCATGTGAGTTTTGTCATGTTCCTACATTCACTATCTATACTAACAAGACAAAGGAAACTAAGCGAGACCTTCGACTCCCTCGGAAGACCCTTCCCTTGGCTTACGGCACGCTCTGCTTGGAACTCTCGCAAGTTTCTCCTCAAGCGACTCCGCGAATTCCACCTTGAACATCGCGAAGCCCGTGCTCAAACGACGGCACATAGCATCAACGTTATTGCTCATAGCGATCCTAACTGGGAAACGAATCCAGACTACTATCATATCGAGATGGTCACAGCTCTAGGCCTTCTTGCAACAACTAGCACTCTTGTTGTCTGGCTTACACGACACCTTCTCACCGACCCCGAATTGGTACAAGTTGTTCTCAAAGAGGTACAAGCTCTCGAGCACGTCGAGGGAGAGGACAAGCCACGTCTAGATTTTGCCCAAGTTCGCACTGAATGCCCCTGGCTTATGGCTAGTTGGTATGAGACTCTTCGTCTTCACATGACAGGCGTTGCCAGGATCGCGCGTCATGACTTTGATCTCATTCTCCCCGACTCCGAGCCCATCCCTGTTCCCCAGGGCGAGATCTTCATGCTACCAATGTGCGCGTCCAATCTCGACGTTGATAGTTGGGGAGCCGATGCTGCGATCTTCAAGGCTAGTCGTTTCATCAACAAGGCTGGTGAAGTTTCCGGCAGCGCTACACGAAAGGTCAGAGCCTTTGGTGTTGCGGGTAACATGTGCCCTGGCCGTGTGTTTGGCACTGATATCGTCTTCTCCGTGATTGCGACGATGCTGAGAACTTTTGATGTTGAGGCTGCCAAGGGTGAGGAATTTCGGGTACCAACTCTGCGCAAAGGTTTTAATGTAGGTTTTGAGCGATATGGGGATGATGTCAAGGTCTTGCTCAAGAAGAAAGTGGTTGTATAGGGGAGTGTTTTGGAATTATTCTACTTGAAGTCCAAGGCGGATGTGCTAGAGCTCGACGTTGGTTACGTTGGTTAAGGGCTTAAATCTGGGGCACGGAAATGAAACGACTTGAATTGTACTCTTTGGATAGCTTCACAACCCTTTTTGAGTTAACACCTTCTCCAATTCCTAGAAGCGTGTACACGATGCTACAATACACATCCATACCTAAAACTATGTGGAGGTGACACGTGGTTCATACGGGGTTCATGCTTGTTGCAAATCGGGATAGATTCATCTAGGAAGCATTCAAGTTTACTCCAAGTTTGGCAGAAACTTCCGCTACGACATGTTCATGCTACAATTTTGATAATTCGTCACGATGGAAGGGCAACTCGAACCAGTACAGAATGGTCGGGAAGTGTCCCTGATATACACTAAATCTTTTCCGCTATGTGTAGATACTACATTAACAATTCCCACTAAATCAATAACCAAACGAAGCTCGAAACCCAGGGCTCGAGCCTCGGAAAAGAAGCCACCCGTATCCAATCGTTGACTGGATCAACGCCATCACCAACGCCAGTTAAGGAGACATTCGTTCGCTCGAGTCATCCTTACAACCCCTTTTTTTCATATGATATTAATGTATACACCAGCTTAAGCCCGGCGAGCCTTCTCGCTGTGTCCCTTGATGATAGTGGACAGGTCGCCGACGGGGATTTGGATGGGGAAGTCGACGATAGCGAAGAGAACAGCGATGAGGATGTACCAGCCAGACATGCATGTTACGAAGCCGAAAGCACCACCAGCCTGCGTCGAGGGTTAGTAAAAGTTTCATATGTTAAGATAGCGGGTTGAGACTTACAACAAGGAGCTTCTGTGCGCGCGCAGCGTTTCCGGTGTAGTCATCAGCAAGAGCCCAGAAGGCAGCGGTGATCATCAAGAAGCAGAGTGTAAGACTGAAGAAGATCATGACAAAGACGGCGTTGGTTCGGAAGGCGCAGATGAGGAAGATGAAGGACAAGACGGCCATGAATAGCAACCAGAAGGCTGTAAAGACTCGTTAGCAAGCCATCCATTACTCCCATGTAAATCACAACTTACCAAAACTAGCGTTGAATCCTTGAGTAGCAAGACCCTCAGAAGCGGCCTTGGCATCGGCGGGAGCATACGAGGCGTAAGCAGCGAAGGCCGGGATGAGAGAGCCACCGTAAGAGAACCAGAAACCGCCGAAGGAGCAGAAGACGCAAGCAGGATAACTGTTTCCGAGAACCCATTCGAGGACACCGCCGATGATCATGAGAAGACCGCCCATAAACATATAGACAGCGCTTGTAGAATGTTAGCTTTGTAAATAAGGGGTTGTCGTGGCTTGGGAACATACTTGGAGGCAGCACCACTACCGCCGGCGCCTCGCCAGCCCATAAGATCGCAAGTCAGGGGGGTAAAAGCGAGGAGGAAACCAACAAGGGCACTGTAACTTGATGTTAGTGATGGCTTCCTAGATGGAGATGGACAAAGCTGGCGTACATAGGTGTCGGGTTGCCAAAGGTCTGTCGAAGGTCGCCCTTGACATGGTTCATAGGCGAAAGGTAGAGCTTCTCGAAAAGCTCAGGGCTCATCTGAACACTGTGGGCTGAGCGGAACTTGTTGAGGGCCTCCAGGCGCTGAGCCTCGGGGTCAAAGGTGCCGTTGAGACCATCGTGCTTCTCGCTGAACTGCTCGCTGTGCTCGGTAGTGGCAGCCATTGTGATGATATCGTCCAGGGTGATGTATTGGTCGTAGACTGGCTTCTTGATGAAAGAGGAAAGAGACCAGAATTAAACAGAATCAAAATCAGACAATGGGTATCTTGCTGTATGAAGAAGAGAGAATGCAAAAGTCAATGCAGAAACATGGACAGGGCCAGACTTATTATATCAGGCCATAGCTTCTAATATAATAAGCTCAAAGACCAAGCATGGTCCCCCAGATTGGCACGGAACAGACGCGCCACCCTTTGATCCGGCGCCATGCAACAGTTCTTCTTGTTTCCCCAGTTCCATCAAGCCCTAGATCTCCACCACTAGGGGAAGAGGAGCGTGAGAGGCATCGTAACGCCTTGGTCTGGGGGACGATCAGCCGCCTGTCCGTCTAGAAACGCGCCTTGTTTAGCGCCGTTCCATCCGTAGGAACGAGTCAAGCAAGGAGCTATGTGTCTGAGATTCATCAAAGAACGGCGCCAGCCGCTGGGATTGGAGAAGCGTACAACGGGCAAACCATACGAAGGGGCGGTCCTTGCTGGTCCAGTACAGCACTAACCACCTGTAGACCAAGCTCCAAGTTTCCGATTCGACGCGTTCCACTATTTAGTCCATGGCTGAACAATCTATCTAGCCATTCATAGCGGAAGTGTACGTGCAACTCCTACCCCAGCTTGCATTGCGTTGCGTTGCGGGGGAGCAATAGAACGCTAAGTCCAGAGTTGGAGTTCACCCCAGATATCATCTCCACACGATCCCTTCGCCCGGTTGAGGAACACAGGGACCAGGGACACAACTCTAAGCCTCACCGTCCTTGTTGATGCGGGGAGCTAAGGACATGCGTGTTTCTTGTTGGGGAGTTACGTGCACATCAATTGCCAGTTGAGTATAAACTAGATCAAGAAGGTTGGATGGCGTAGATTAACTATATCCTCCGGCCAGCCGAGAGTGATGGACAAGTTTCGTCTAGTCACATTCTGGCGTGAGGGGACGACGTTGGATCGATGGATGGCTGACACGAAACGCGGAGGCAAAGGGGGATGCTTTGCTTGCAGAGCAGGTGACCAAGGAAACGCCAATCTGGGGATGGGGATCAATCTCCCAAGACATACACAAGAGATACACACGTACGTGGATAGTACGTATCGAAGATCACCGGGGCCCCGGATTCGTGCAACTTCCGTGCAGCTTAAGCTGAAGGTGGTTGGTGGTCTACAGAAGCAGACCTTCGGATCCGCTGTCAAATGTGTGGATATGCCATGTACAATCGATGTATACATCGAGGCAAGGCAGTGTGTATGGTTGCAACGTGGCAGGGTAGAGCCATTGATACAAGAGCTGCGTTGATGGGTCGATAATGATGCATGCCAGTTGCTACAGCTCTGGAGAGTAATTCATTACTGCTTCTATGTACACGAGTTATGCCATGAAACCCTCGTGAGTAAGTGAGCGACCTGTACTGACTCGGTGAGATGCAACCTTCTCCAATTTTAACGGGCTGATATACTGTTGCTGTGCTGTGTCTCTCTCCAGGCAAATACTCGTATTGCTACAGAGCAACAGTCAAACAGTATCAACTACAAGCTTTCTTGGCTCCAATTGCCAAGTCAATCCCCAAGTTTCGATCGTCGTTCCTGGGCAAAGGAACTTTGCAATCTGATCTCGACTCCCTTTCCCCATGCCCCAGATTCTTGCCCCCAATCAACCCCCTGTAAGACCTAAGATGAGGGGAAGATGTTGACTGCGGCTCCGAAGCATTCGCTAGAATTAGTGTCCGCCAAAACGCGGCTCCGCATTTTAGCACAGCACCGAAAAAATGTTACACCAAACCCAGAATGATCTAGAGATCGGTACTTGGGATTTCCCCAGGGTCTTGGCCGGAGGATGGAAGATCAAAAGACCGCTGTATTAGGTAAGTGAGACATGATTGGCTGCTTGAACATGATCGACTCTAGCCGTCATCGACAAGATTTGGCCCACAAGTTTCTGGAGAATTCATGTTATTCAACTCGACTCGATCATGACGAGCGACTATTCCATCGCAATTTTACGTCCTCATCGTGATCATAGAAGTCAATGGCTTTGTCTTACACTGCACAGCTCATGAACGCTCATATAAAATCGGATTCTAGCTTATTCCGGTCCCTGGCGTTTTGCTGTTTCGGGTATGACTTTCATGTCAATGTTGTCATCATGAGTAGCCAATCCGTCATGACTTTATCAACGACGTCACAGACGCCATATGACAGAGACCGTAGAAAACAAACAGAAGAGTAGAATCTAACCTTGTCACTCACCAATTGTCCAATTGTCCAATTGACCTTGTCTTGACTTCTACAGAACTCCTACACATCGACTTTAATCACTCTAATACCATCTAAACCACATATCAACCATGAAGCAAGCATTCGGAGCCGGTCAGCAAGGATCTGCTGCTGTTCCTATCGGCGCGGGTGTAGCAGCCCTCGGCGCCGGCGTTTACTATATGACCAGGTCCAAGCCCCAAACTACACCTGAGCAAGATCGTAAAGGCCGTGGCGAGGCGAAGAGGGCTGAAGGCCTCAGCGGTGCAGGCGTTGGAGGAAACGCTGTGACAGGCGGTCATGAGCTGAGCCACGTCAACTCAAAGCGCAGTGAGGGTACCACAGCACCTCTAGAGAAGCTGCCTAGCGGTGGAGTCGGTGGAGGAGTCGGCGCCGGCGGTTCCAACGTCCGTACTTCAGTTGAGATGTCAGCAAAGGACCAGGCCGGCACGTCTAGTACTGCACATGCCAGCGGCATCTTGGGTGGCCTGTTCGGCACTGGCGGAAAAGGGGCCGGCGATGGCTCAGGACAAGAGACCAAGGATACACGAGTGGCGAGCAACTACGACGGCACGCCTACTAAGAGGGACGCGACACACCATGACCAACACCAGCCAAGAGTGACCAAGCCCGGCGGCGACGACAACGATAGCAAGGGTCAGGGTAGCAGAGGCGGCAGTGGTCAGACAGCTTCGCAGTCTTTCCAGGGCGCCTTTGGACAGGGAGGTAATGTTGCTGAGCGCGGCGCGCAAAGCGAAGGGTTCCGGGACACCAGAGTTGCGAGCAATCACACCGAAACGCCGACCAAGAGGGGCCCTAACTAGAAGGGAGGGATCATACCAAGGACGCTTGAGCGTTGGGCCAAGTATCATAGCAGGAGTTTGTAAAAATTGAACAAGTTTCTAATGAGTTCCGCAACATAATTTCCCGTGGTTCAAGGGGATGAGTGCTAGTTTCTCCTGCGAAACAACAAATTTCTCTCGGTCTTATTGGAGGACTAGTCAACGCCATCGATCCTCGACCTATACACGGAGATCAATCTCCCCGTGGGCGCAGCGCTGAGTTTAGATGTACTTGTTGGGGCAGCTGAAGGTGCTTCGTGGAGCTTCTACTCCCCAGTGTCACCCCCGGAATCTTGTGAGATCCATCTTCCGAGATGTAACAAGGGGCACTGGATCTGATGTGAAAGTTGGACAAAGGAGTGCCTGCATGGTAAGTGGCCAATGGATGTTGGTATAATCACGCCTCCTCCATGTCTCCGGAACTACCCCAGACACCAAGTCCCGTTGTCCGCGATCCATCTCGCATTCGACCAAGCACTAGACTATCCTCATTTCGTATTGTTCTTGAACAATCACCGTGATTCTTGGCAAAATCGCCGTATCAAACTCCCGAAGTTCGAGCTGGGCGCCTCGTAAACCACCATCTCCCCGGATACTTCTGCTCGATGCTTGGTGGGTACGTCCAAAAGACCAAGATTGTGATCACTTTGTTTAGAATCCGACGCGGCCTCGACTGATTTGGCCTGTGCCGGTGCCAAAGCTTGTACTCGCATACGAGAAAGATGTTTCCTAGGACGTTTAGGAAGCGGGACAGACTGCTCTCGTTGGTACACTCCTCTCGACACAGATCGGTAGACTTACAGGTTACACGCGATGAAGAATACGGTCGCTCTATCGGCTTGTTGAGGTCCCCCGGGTCTTTGCTGTATAGCTCCAACAATTGCTATTAGAGGAGGGATCCAAAGACCTAGAATACTCGATTCTAGGAGTAATGACCAGTGATAAGTCCTCAACTCTATACCTCTTGCCATATTCAAACAAAAGGCCCAGCAACCCATAATGAAGTTGACCTATACCCATCAGCACATCACACTCCCTCACAACTCTCAGTTCACTTACGATTGTAGGCGCAAGAACCATATTGTCTTTCTTAAAGAAACTCCAACACAGCGCTGCCCCTATTATAGTAACTGTACCTTGCGCACATCCAGCTAACATGTAATACAGCAGTATCACGCGATATCTCCTATAGCACGCACGATGAAAGTCGTACTCCTTCCACGCAGCATCCGACGTGACGGGAACTCCGCAATATCGACATATACAGACCGTTGCCCACGTTCCCAGTGTATACGTGCGACCCACGACGAAGCCTCCTCTCGATGACACGCAGCTAAGACACTCGTTGGCTAGCGGATATCTCGCGTCAGACTCGTCGGCGCGTACGAGGTTTTCTCTCAACGGGTCGTAGCTGAGGCATCGGTAGCATGTCGATAGTAACTCAAACTTGATACTTGGGAATAGCTCGCGGATGACGGGCTTGCTAATACGACTGCGTAGTATTCTACATGTTCGACGAAGTGTCTCGACTTCGCCGAAAGTGAGATGCTGCAGGATCATAAGTTGCAGTTCGGCTGGGAGTCGGACTAGCCAGATGTCGACATTAAGAGTTGCACCTTGAGGACCAGGCTGTGAGGTTTTTGGGGCATATCGAGCCACTGTCGCTTTTGATGTCCCTTTTGTATCATCTCCGCTTGTCGAATCTGTCTGCGAATCTGCCTGCGTGGCATATTCATCGTCAATGAGCGCTGCCTGACCATAAAGCTGCCTTAGAAAAAGGTCCATCGATCTGAACAAAGGCATTCTCACGATTCTCTAACGCAATTATTGCTATGATCAATTCAAAAGACTCCTGCCGCGCAAGAAATCACTTCAATCCAGGACACCTAAGTGCATCCTTCATACGTAAGATGGCCATCTTCGAAATCCTGTCAGCTCCGACCGCCTGAGCTGTACTGTACAAATCACCGCTGAGCATCATCGGACAATCCGAGAACGTGAGCGCTTGTTCTGGAAATATGAGTAGAGCAAACGTGTCGAATAAGCAGAGCCCAGGGTAGATAGGATGCAAAACACAGTCAGCCGACATGCTTACCCCAGTGGAATATTCCAAATGCGGCTTGACAATGCTATGGGGATCCAATTTATCCATAGAAAATGCTGTTTTGCCGATAAAGAAGGGCCCTGGTGCTGATGAACACCCATATACGCGATACTTGCCAAGGCACGTTTAAGCGATGTTGGTCCTAGATGTTGTCATCATGGATCTAAATCAAGGCGCGGAAGTCCTTGCGAGCATACCTTTGGCGAGATTGTATATAATAATTAGAAGTACGGTACAGGGCTACACATATCAGAAATATAAGCCAATGCCGAGTTTAGATGCAAAGTCAGTGGCATAAGGGCGCCTGAAGTTTGATCATCAAGGCCGTGATCCTATGGAGTTGCCTATATGTTATGCCCAAGGTGTATAGACGCACATAGTTGAGTTTTCGATATAAATAAGCTGCAACTATAATGTTTGTGTTATTCACATATTTGTCGTGTTTGTTTTGTTGCTGCTCTAGGTTGTGTTTCCATGGATCCCGGTCATGAGGCAAAAGACAGGGCTGATCAGGCATTTGAAGAAATCTACAATTACAGTGGATTTTCGCATCGTGGGTCTTCTGAGGTATTTTAGGGTAAATATCCTCCAGAAATAAGAAAAGCTCAGCGTTGATTGTGAAGTCCAATACCATAAAAAAACATTTACTGGGGTTCGGGGTATCTTCAATCGACTTAGTCCACACCTGATGTAAGATCCCTTGAACATTAGTACTTGAGAGCAGGGAATCCCAAGTAAGCGCAAGATTGCCTAATAAATGTGTATTAATAGACAGAAACGTACAAGAAATGCATGGCGTGAAGCATCTCCCTAACACTGTTGCCCGGATTCGAATGTATTCGTGTTGAAACTGCAACATTACCCAACACGACAAGAATACAGCAGAATTCATAGATTTCATGGTAAACATGAAGAGAGATATAGATAAAACAATTGCTTATCAGACCACACCATGATTATCCGTCGTAGTCTGGTCACAATCTTGATGGATAATTTCTATAAATCATGATTCTGTAACGAGTAGTCTATAACGCGATTTTTGAGAGGAAACACCCATTATGAAGTGACTTGATATTACGTGGTATCAATTGGCGCTGGCTATCAAAGCCAATATGTACAATTACGCTATCCAAGTATATACAAAATGCTCAATATCCCAATCCTCCCACATCTACTATACAAAATCCTCTAAAGCTCAGTTCTCAAAGTAACTGACCGAGGCAACATAGTTGTTGGTAGTAAAAACAGCATTGCTTCCCTCAAAAGGTTCCGTACCAGCACCGACACTCGCAAGAATCTGGCTATCGCTAACACCCTGTTCCTCGACAAGATAATCGGTAAAGTCAGCCAAGTCGCCGCAGAAGCTGTTGATATCTGACTCGGCGACAAAGCTAAAGACAGTCATCTGGCTATTCTTGCCCTTGTACAACTTCCAAGAGCTATCGGCGAGCTCTACCGTCGCAATAGGCGAGCCAGTTTCGGAAATAGGGCCAGCGCCGCCAAGAGCTCCGAGCCAGATCATAAACTCATACTCATGATCCCCATCAGCCGTAGAGCTCGTGAAGAGATCGTAAGCAACATTTGCGACCAAGCCGTCGCCCGTGTATGACCAATCCCAGAGAGTTTCGATGCTCTCTATATCAGCGAGAGGCTTCTTCTCGATCTCGACAACCGCGTTGGGATACGACTTGACCTGGCCCTGGCCGCCCGTCCAGGTCCATTTGGCAGACCAGGAAATGCTGCCGTCGCTTTGCTCGCCGTTGTTTGTGGTGCACTGCTCGCCCGAATTGGCGTTGCCCTTGCCCCAGAGGTTGTTGTAGATGGTATATGCCCCGACTGCCTCTGAACCCCAGTCGTCGCAGAACTCGCCGCGGGCGAAGAGTTCGACGGGAGTGGCAGCGGCTAGACCGGCTAGAGCTGCGATGATGGCGGACTTCATGGTTGATGATATTAAGTAGGTAAAGAATGTGTTGGTGATTATTAAGAGAGTGACTGATGAATAAAATCACGGGTGAACGAATGAATAAACAAATAATACAGAATGGTATATACAATTGAGAAGCTGGTTGATTACAGACCGGATTCTTGCTCTTTATCATTCATTCCCGTACGAATACCCTGAAACCCCTCGCCGCATCGCCAATCGATTATCTGCCCGAATCACGTTGAAAATGGTTTGTTGTCGTTCTATATAAAAACGTCGTTCTATCTTGCCCCGGACTGCCGGTCGGGTTTTTGCTCCATTCGGAGCCGTCACCGGCCGGGATCAACGAGCGGCCCCACACGGACCATGAAATGGCATGACCGGGGTACTCCTTAATAAACCAGCTATGGCCAGTGTAAGCGACGAATGGGATGGTTGTGGTGTGATAGGTCAGCCGAGATGGGCTATTCTATCTATTGGGTTCTGCGCTTTGTGTATACTGTTTGCTTGGCTCCTGAGTCTGTAACAGGTCGTGGGCAGTTTTGCAGACCATCGTTAGAGCTCAAGACAAGCTTGCAAGAACCATCCAACTCCATTGCTAACTACGGTAAAACAATACTCCAGGGAGAGGAGGATTGCCCGATCATTCATCCTCTCACCTGACTGCTCCGATGCAGACAAGTTTCGATTCTTCGCCATCCTTGATAATCCATACCCATCGCAGCTGCAGGGTGTTTCATCCAGTGGGTCGACAAACACCTGTTCGCCGAACCCCAAAAAACTGTGACAAACCCAGCGGTTTAGGATCTCGATCGTCATACAACCACGATCTACCACTAAACAAAAAAGAGTTTTCTCTCCGAAGAATCCGAAAGCCCGGCTCACTAAAACCCCATGCAAGGAACGGGAGCGTCCGTCTCCAGCCATCTGGCCTGGAAAGGCGGAGTATCGCCATAGTTCGCCGATGATGTGGGAGTCGAGATAGTAAGCAAATATCCACGTACTGCATCATCTTTGCAGTAAAGAAGTTCGTTGCAGCGGCGAAGCCGATACACGCCCTGATACTAAAAATCCCAGCCTTCTCGAGGTGGATCATTTCAAATCATTTAGTTAGTTTTGGGTGTGCAAAGAGCGTCAGACTCCCTGGGGTTCCTATGCGATAGCTTGCCACAGAATGTCGCGCAGTACCCGACCGCGTGGAACTTGGGACAAGTCCAGATCGAAAAGGGATGCATTAAACGGCATTTATGTCCATTTCTATTCTTCCTGCAGATAAATGTGTTCACTACCGAGTAGTTGATGCATCCTTGGGTAGATCCAGAGGGTCTAGACCCAGGAACCGTCTCCACGAATGGGGAACCGGTCATTTACTACCCAAAACTAAGGCAAAAAAACGCCCAACCCGTCGGAATTCTTCTCCATTCAGAGTATCTAGCCACGGGGAACCGTTCTCTTATGGCTAACGGCTCGGGTCGCTGCTCTAGCGTCAAGGGATATCTCATATACCACTGGTAGCCTCGCGGCCGGTCTCACGACCTTGAATAGCTTCAAATATTGATTGCCGTGGGCTACTAAACCCAGGTTAATGGAAAGTTCCGCTGTAATGGTTCCATTAACGTGAGTCTCAGGTGAAGATGCAAACCATCTGTAGTCAATTTCTCACCTGCAGGTCCTGCCGAGTCAGTTCTTGGAGTCAACACCTTGTGCCGTCCCACACCAAGATGCCTCGGGAGTTGTAAGACAAACCCACACAAAAGGATGAGCAGTCCATCCTGCAGAAATGTCCGGAGCATCCGAGTCTGCTCAGGCGCTGGTCCAGACTCTAGATGTAATGCAGGGAACTTGTTTGAGTCCCTTTCGAACACCATGATCACAAACACAGAAACCTTCTTAAATTACGGGTTGGGGCAAACTGACGCGGCAGAGCTGGGCCACTGCTGGAACCAGTGTCTTGGTACCACGTATTGTAGCCTATGAGCAGAAGGCGAGTGTCGTTCTTGTTCTTGGAATGCGGTGGGGGAAGCGGCACGATTGGTGTTGTGTCTAGGCCATCGAATTGAATTGCTTCTGAACATTCAAGCTTGGAGATGAATGGTCGATTACGTTGTAGAAGAAAGCTGCAAGCGAGTGGATAGATTAGTTATGCATATCGTATACCAAACTTTGAATTTTGAGTTAGAGACATTGTGATCACTAACGCGAGAATTACGTGAAACCCCAAAAGTGATGACATGATAGACACATGTAGTTGTATTTGTGGATTTTAGTCATTCTAATGAGGGATTTCGGAAGTCGCCAATTGCTAAAGGCAGAAGCTTGGGTCTATCTGCGAGCCAAATGAGGGTATCAAGTCCAATCCTACATACCGTAGTATCCGTCAAGCAAGGGCCTCTGAAACTAGGGCCTCTGTAATATGTTCGAACATCTCTCCGAGAAATGTACACGCATCGTACATCGCTCATCGCCAATAGTTTGCAGCTTTGCTGCGTGGAGCCACCTGTTGAGTCGAAACCTCAAGTCTCCCCAGCCAGAACCCATGGGGCGGCCCAGGCGGTACTACTCTGCTTCCAAACTCCCTCTGCAGTTTGAGGTATTTAGCCCTTCCGTCAAGGCGAAAGCGTTTTAGCTCTGCCAGCACATCCTGCATCCCCTCAAGCTCAGCCCGCACCGGCTCTTTGATCTTCGGAGGCATGATAGCCATGCACCATGCTGTGTGAAAGACCAAAGCCGAAGGGGGAGTCCCTGCGAGCACTTGCGCAGGCATGGCTGGCCCAACGTGATCGCGAATTTGGTTGTGCAACACTAACTTCCGATAGTCTTGGAGCACAGGGTTATCACTCTCTTTGGGACCAACCCATACTTGTGCCTTGGTAGGCTTCTCGTCTAGCAAGACGTTAATGTCTAAGTACTCGAGCTCATACTGATCCATATCCCCCTTCTCAGGGGGAGGATCCGTTGAGTTTGACCGCCGGACAGAGTCACCTGTTCCACGGATAGAACGAGGTTCGGCTGTTTCGTCACCAAAAAAGCTGAAGCCCGTATCTCCTGAGTTCAACAGCTCTTCTGCATCCATGTCTTCTGCCATAGACGAATCTTCTCCATAAGGGTCTGGCTCGAACTCGAGCCGCAGGTGTCTAAGGCCAGCTAAAACGCTGGGACCCCGCCGCGACGATGCATCGAAGATTGCACGCTCTTGGGTAGAAAGTAGTTTCAAGAAAGAAACCAGTTTGTCAACCAGCAGGCCACTTGAGCGTCGCGGGATACGTGTTAGGGTTAGCGAGGTGATGCGGGGGTTCATGTCAGGGACAAAAGCTTCGGGGAAGGCCTTCTCAGCTCTTGGTAGAATAGAATTTTCAGAGATGTACAAGCGAGCCATGGTTGAGAGCCCTTCAATTTCCAGTGTAGGAATCCGGGTTACAACCGAATGATGCAGCCTCACCACCCGAAGATTCGATGAGAACACGGGTCGTAGAGTATGTGCAGCAAAGAAGCCGTATAATTTGGCGGATCTCGGCCACCCCCCTGCAGTCGACTTGGAAGACGGAACCAGTAGCATAGAGTCACAGCTAAACTGTTGTAAATGCCCACGACAAAGTGTTAGTAGCTTCCTGACGCCAAGGGACGAGATCTGGTTGTCGGACAAGTTCAGATGCGTCAGCCCCTGGGAAGCTTGAAAGCTCGCTGAAGGCAACTGTAAATTCTCGCCTTGAAGGCCCCGGCACACGGCGTCCGCCGAGTCCGGTTTGATCCAAGTTTTGCCATCCAGTCTTTTGTGGACGAACTCCTGGGGCAATGTATCATGTAGATCATACGATGGTGCGTCAACGAGGTGCCGATTCGGATGACTAAAGGAACCACTCCATTGAGATTCGATTATGCGAATCCACGTTCCGTACTCAGGGGCTATGCTTCCGAATTCCAGCTTACCCTCAACATCAAAGTTGACGTCAGATCGTAGATCAGCCGGCCACAAACATCGAGCTCCTATGTGTTCAAGCGCCTGATCTGTTAGTTTGTTGTTACTTAGGTCTAAGCTCCATAGACGGGTTTCAAAATGAGCTGTTAAACTCTCGATCGTGGCATCATCAACCTCCTTGCCTTGAAGCTTGAGAACACGTAATTCTGGTAGGGCATCTGGCTGGAAAAGGGGGCGGAGGGAGCCTAGTACACGAGAGAGGTCGAGATACACTAATCCACGTAGAGAAGCGACAAACTTGGCGGATAAGGATAGGGGGCAGTCGGCCATGCTTAGTAGCAGGGCCTGGTGACCAGCCTCATACAGAAACTCGGACGGATCAAGATCCTCATGGCCATCAACGAGAAAACAGCTCAGGTTTGGCAAGAGCCTGATGGCATCTTTCAACTTGGAACTGAGGTTGCTACCCATATTGAGAGAATAGGTTCCCGTGGTCGACCGAGCATCAAAGACCCGAACGAGACTTCTCGTTTCAGACCGTGTCCGGCTAAGCTGGTTGAACACAGAACTAAACAACCATGCCAAATCTAGAGGCATCACATTAGCCTGGGTATTGAGAAGATGACGATCAGATCATTGCTTAATCGGGGCCGACACGGAACTCACCATCTTCCGAGTCACCGTCAGTAACTATGTCTGACCTTGGGAGGGTACTCCATATGCGTGGGGCGAATGTCTCCCAGAAACGACGATTGACACGACATAGAGACGGAAAGTCTTGGTGTAAGATATACGGGGCCACTAAACGGAGCCAGTCCGCGGAGACGGCATCTTGGTAGGACGGAAGCGAGGCCATCGCGCCCTACTGCCCTTAGCACAATGGTCTACTGAGCGAAGTGACAGTTGAGCTGCCTGACATTGGAACGATGGTATCAAGTGACACTCGGGATCAGAATAGTCCGACACTGACCCTGGCCCTGACAGTCGATAGCGAACGGAGTTGATAAAGCTCCGTTCCTCAGCTGGACGAAGCGAGAGCAGAAGTGGAGATGAATGATGATGTTGGCGGAGGAAACAAGATACGAGGTCATCCATTGGTGGGGATTCAAGTGACGGGAGATGTACGCGCACAGACCTCTTTGTGAACCTCCACCCTCTAAGAAAACGTCCCGCGCCAAGATCGAGGCTACAGGGATAAAACGCGTATTGTACTGTAAGATCGGATACAGCTCGTACTGTAGAGCGAACTAGGGGCTGAGAGGATTGTAATAACTACCTAAGTTAGCTTAGTTTTCCAATTGGAGTTGGCGAATGTTGAGTTGTAGTTGAATTACGAGCAAAAAGCCCTTGATCCTTGGTAAGCTGTCACTGTTGCAGGAAATGTAATGGAACCCTGCGAGATCGATTAATTAATTGGCTATCACTCAGTAAAGAGCTATCACCTGAATCCTCACATCTCCTCTGACCCGATAGATTCCATCGTACATGACATTACATTACATCCATCCCAGTCACTATTTGAGCCAGGACCAGGACGCTTCACCTTCATCCCATCTCCACAAAAGGCAATGCAATGTCCCTGTCTCGCAATGCTCTCATAAAATCTCCACCACCAACCATCTCTACACATTCTTCCCCGCGATCTATCACATCTCGCAAAAAGTAATAGGTACACACACGTAATGACGACGGGATCCTAACCCGTGTTCCTAGCCCTCGTATGCATATGCGCTGCACGGAATTGCATCTTTCCTGCAAGCCTTCAAGCAACTTCTGCGTCGATCCCTGATGCCCGTTGCTCAAAGCAGACATACCAAAAAGGATCACTATATTCCTTTTTCGGGTCTCCTTTATCTGTATCTGCCTACACTAGTTCTTGGTGAACCCCCTGTTTGTTGCGTCATTGGCACTATCACAACTCATTGTTCTGCTGTGTAACCAACCTTTTCATCCGATCCATTCCTGGGACAACGCGCAGAAAAAAGGAAGAAATAAAAGCGAAAAGTGATAAGCCATGGGCTTGGTTCACGCGGCCCAAGTTCAAGTTCAAGTTCAAGTTCAAGTTCAAGTTTTCTCGTCAAATCTATCCCGATCTGCAAAACCGTGCATGGCCGACACAGATCGATAGAGCCAACCAGGTACAAGTCATCCCGCGAGGTCGAGTTCAGATGTATCAAATTCGTAATTTGTCGGATCTACATCGCATCCGAAATTCATTGATCTGCACTAAAAGCCGGTCCTCCGTACTGGGTAATTGGAATGACCTCAACTCCAACTACCTTACGTAGATAATCCCCTCACTCGTAGAACGGCAAGTTACTGGCTCGTGCATCTTACTAGAATCTATCTCTACTCAATAAGCGATCAGTCCGTCGAAACTCTGTTTAGCAAGCGCCGGTACATGAGTAGCAAAAACGGACAAGCGTTTTGTGGAACCCCAACGTGAATTGAAGCCATTCCCGCAACTCAATAGCCCTAGCAAAAATACTCCATCCGATCTAACCCTCAGGCACTAGCCTCCGCGCCGGCGTGATAAACCGCTCGCTTTTTCTTTATTCCCGCTGCCAGGCTCTCGCGGCGCAGCCACCACAGATGGCTTAGGTTCTTTGGCAGATGACATGTGGCTAGGGTGCCATCTTTGTCTGGATGTCATCACAAGGACCGTCGACGATAGTGAATCGACGGATGAAGTGAAAGAGTCAAGCAGTGACATTCAAGGGAAGTAATTCATCAGTTGATAGGTAATCTTCCCCGTGATCAAAACCAGGAGGCTGGTTGGGTGAATAGCGTCAAACGTAGTTGGACTTGCATAGAAATCACAGTAGACAACTAGGTATCTCATATTGCAAAATAGGCAAAACGCCAGCCCAATAGCGCATCTGTGTAACCATCCCCCCTGATTCTATCCTGCCGTATCAGGTTCCAGTAGCTTCTTCCCCTCTCAACGTCGGATCTCGTGTTACACAGGCTCGTCTCATCTCAGCTCATTCCAACCACAAAGCCGCCACCACCAACACCAAGTCAAGCCGAGTCTCATTCACATGGCTAACAGAGGCTTTTCACAAAAGGGTCTGAGCATCATTATTATCAATAGTAAATACTATCCAGTGTCTGCAAAACATCTCAGAAAAGGGTCCAAGGGTTCTGTGTCAGCCTCTATCTCAGCCAAGTTCGTCCCAACACAAGCCATGTCGCGCTCATCATCACATACATACATGCAACTATCTTTCTGGATCATAACAATTGAACCCTTAGTAAGGCACGTAAGAGACCCCTAAACGCCTCGATGCTCTGATCAGTACGGACTGGTTCAGCCTCACATGGCCCGCCGATCAGCGTCATGCCATGGTCCCCTTGGACCGAAAATGTCCATGTCATCCAAAACGCCAATTCTTTCCCTTCCTACGCATCTTATCACAAACTAGTTCTTCTCCAGAGGGAAATTCATGTGAAAGCCATAACCGTAAACTGCTTACTCCAAGCCGCTACTATGAAACTGGTTGCATACCTCTCCCTGTATAAGCACTTGTGCTCCCTAATTAATTTTATGTTTTGACACTATTTATGCACGCTCCTATTTACGTATATCCCACTTTCAACAAGTGAAAAGTCCCTTTTTTTTCCTTTTCCTCAACGGGCGGCGGTCTTGTTCCGTCTTTTCCTCTCGTCTCTCATGTGCTGCATGCTCTAGGCTCTTTTCGCCTCTCCACTACGGCCCGCGTAGCATACAAGACAGCCCAGTCCAGTCCAGGAGAACTATTTCCCCATTTGGAAGTATTCTTGTTCTCAACGAGACCCGTTCAGTTACGTACAGTAGCTCCGCTTTACAGCCAATGAATTGGATGCTTTGCTTTACCTTCAATGGATCCCCAGCATTCCTCAAGCGGGAGGCAAAGACCGTTGACATTCCCACGACTTCTCCTCTCACATTTTCAAAGCCAGAAACCGTTTGACATGTGTCTACCTCCCGTAATCCAAATCTTAATATTAGGCCCCATTGATTGACATTTCTCTCCAGAAACAGAACCACCAATCATCTGCGTAGATCCCCAGCCACTACCGTTTGAGCCTCTTACAAGTTTCTAACCCTGTCCCTCCCAATTCCCAACGCCCAGTCACATATCATATCCGAAGGCTATCGGGGCTTCCACCGACCCCGGTAGCCCAGCCCAGCGGACGCTACCAGCGCAGTGGGATGCTACGCTGCATCTCGCAGAAGCAAAAATGTCTGTGCTGTGCTGCGGTTGGTGCCGGGACCGGGATGTAATGCGTATTCTGCTTGGCCTGGGTTCCTTGGTGACTTGCGGATCGGTAGGTTGTTCGCCCCGAGATCTAAGACACTGCGGAGTTTTCTCTGGCAGGCGAAGTCTCGCTGCCAGTCAATGAATACGGGTCGGTGTTGTGACTGTTGAGGCCGACAACTGGGTGTTCTTGTTGTTTCGTCATATCTGATATCTTTTGCCCCCATATCTACTCCGGGAAAAGTCAACTTGACGTCTGCAAGTCCATATTACTACATCTTCCAAGACCAATCATACATCACCCATGTCCTTGACCCTTGTACTGCAATATGTAATCTCCAGCTCTGTCTTGTTTCTCCACGAAATGCAGCTCTTGGCCACCAATATGCCCAGCTCATCTCATCAACGCCATGTCCCTGCGCCAGTGCAAAATCCGGCGTCAGAATCGACACATCATTTAGTCTCAGAATATCTCTTCAAAATAGGAAAGGCCATGGTGTAGATAATTCATCTTGTTGAATTCAAGTTTGCTAATGTCTGCTATTCAATACTATGTCCGCCACAATATGTTTCCAGCCATTCCATCCTCAAGAATGTAGAAGGCAATCGAATCAAAGAATGATCAGTGAATTTGAACATAATTCCACAACACCAAAATAAGAAACCCCCGTGTAAACACCTCAACACCGGTGATAGTGAACTTGGTTGTGTAGAAACAACTCAATCATGCAAAAATGCCAGCCAAAGCAGATCCTTTTCCGTCTCTTCTCACATAATCATACAGACCATTATACCTTCACGCCTCCAAAATCTCTTTTTCCTGTAGAGGTTTTCCCAAAGAGTGCTCCTGCCTGAGTCTTTCATGCGGCGGCGCCAAAATGACGGCCGGGCTGCAGATGCTGTAATCCCTTCCTTTTTCCAGCTCCGCTTTTATATGTCGTAAGTGTGTGTATGCGAATGTGTGTGAACAAATATGTAAGTTGATGTGTCTGAATGTGTGTGTGTAAATCTCCAATGAGAGGAGCGCGGGTCGTGTACTGCATGTCTCATCTGTGTGGCGCTCACTTGATCCTCTCAACTGTTCTGGTTTCTCCCCAGTGGCGACTGGCAATATCCTTCAAGCAAGGTACCCGGCCAAGATAGGTCGATCCAGCCATACTCAGTATTCTGAGCCCCGCTTGTCAGCCGTCTTGGACTTTGGGGGTGCTCGTCGCTTCCTGCTTCGCTCCTCTTGTTCAATGACAGGGACTGCAGCGGGAATGAACTCAACGCCACGGTTGCGGCTGTTGGGCCGTGCGTGCAGCTTGCGATGGTTGTTGAGGTTATCTTGGCGGTTGAACTGGTCCTTGCCGCAGAATTCGCAAGAGAAGCGGTTGGGTCCTTCGCCGTGGAAACTGAGAATTGTTAGCTACCATATTTTGGAAGTGTGAGCCGTTGATACTTACGTTTGCTTGTGACGCTTGAGGTGCTCGTTGCGGCGGAATGCCTTAGAGCAGCCAGGGTAGTCACACTTGCAAATGGCTCTTCGAACAACGTCAATCTGCGAAGGATCAGGCTTGATGGATCGCTTCCTTGATGATCGGATCTGAGCTCGCTGCAGTTCTGTGGTCTTTTGCTGAATCTCGTGCACCATCATCTTTCGCTGGGCTCGCATGCGGTTGGGTGAGTTAGGGTCATGTAGAGAATAACCCAGAGGAGACTGAGAGTGTCGGTCCAGATCAAAAGGCTCAAATTCGCTGTGAAGCTGCTTGTTGGGGAAGAAAGAGATTGGGCTGTCGTTGGCACAAGACCATGAAGAGCCAGTCTCAGCAGCCTCAGAGCCGGAGAGGCTCTGGGTTGGTGTCATCATGAAAGAGGCTCCGATGGATGCATCAGGAGAGTATCCATACATGCCAAAGGAGTTTGATGGTGTCAATGAACCCATAGATCCGTGCTGTGCCATGTTCATGTCGAGCATATGGTCATACTCGAAGCCAAGGTGCTCCCGCTTCATGGGAGTGTTGGGAAGCGTATCAGAGAAAGGCAAGTGCTCAGACTCAGACTTGATGGGGCCAAACATGTATTTGCCCATTGCTGAGGAAGGAGGAGTTAACTCTGCCCGGTGAGAGGCAGAGTTGTAAGGGCCATCAAAGTCCATGTTGCCGAATTCATGAGGAGTTGATCGTCGAGATGTAGGAGTGAAAGGGTCATAGGCTGATGAGGCGGAAGAGAAACTTGTGGTGGTCGATGGGCAGGACATTGGTTGGCTGCACAGGCTGAAGCTGTCGTCCATGTCGAACCGGAAATCCGACTCGAACTGCATTTTGATAAAGATGAAAGAAGAGTGACGAAAGAACGAAGTAATAGAGGGAGAAGTGTTTGAGGATGTACGTGAAGATGTCTTGAGTTTCTTTTTGAAAGAAGGGTGAGAATGTTCAATGTTCGTTTCAAGGGCTGAGGAGAACAATTAAGAGTGAGTGAGTTCAATTATCTGGTGAGTCTTGTCGGGAATGTTTTTTCATCTTCGAGGACGGACGCCCTTTAAGATATAGAGCTGGGGTGGAATGAGGTAGACTGCAAAGACCTGTGGGCCTGAGACATCCAAGCTGTAAATCAACCACCCGGTAGATCGTCGAGTACAGCCGGTGCTACTAGTCCAAAGGGACCGCAAGAGACACCTATGATCCAACGCACCCAAGTCAAGAATGCGAACCGGGGTCGATAGACTTAGCAGACAGTGCGATCGAGATCTCTTTCTCTCTTCGATCAGGTAGGGCGGGAGAGGCGCGCTCCACTGTGGATGGGTGGATTATTTCTCGCATAGACTGAAGCAATGTTTTGGATGAGGTTGTGTCAGTTATGATCAACCGTCCCTGAGGATGTCTTGCTGGGCCCTCGACGCCCTCAGCTGGACTAGCCCCCAACTAGTTATACAGCAAGATGAGAGCCGTCAAACCGACCAGGACAGACTTGGCACTTGGTCCGAGCAACCATACTTGAGCACTTGATCACAGCTAGGGCCAGTCTTGGGTGTAGGGGTTCTCGGAAATAGAGCCCAAGTACGTATATGGACAAAGGCAAGCGTATAATGGTGATGGTTGACCATATGCTTAACCAAGCGTCGGCATATAGACCAGGGATGGGTGTGTGTTCGGACCATGTCCTTGACTCTGGGGGTGGTTCCTTGGCTGCTTGGCTGGAGCCACACCTTATGTTCCAACGGCCCCTGCTGCCCTGAACCACACTGCGGATCCAGGTAAGAACGGGGAGCAGTGTGGCTGTGATGCATTGACACCAGTTTTGGAGTATCAATAAGGTCCAGGGCACAAGTAAGTGGCCAGATCGGTCCCTGCATGAGCTGCATGAACATGACCCCAGGGGTGACAGTTGGAATTGACGCCAGCCCTCCATCTTGTACATCTGCCACTAGGCCTGTCAAGATAGTCATTCACGCCCACAGTCGTCCTTAGAGTTCAAAAAAGCCGGCCATTGGTAGTCGACACAGTTGGGTGGGTGCCCCAGATCTTCTCTAGGTCTACTCAACACTAGCTTTCTTGCCTCTTACTGCAATGAATAGCCTCTTGAGGAATGAACAAGGCCTGGAATGGGACAAGTGGGATCCCCGCTCAAAATGGTCATCGAGTGAGACAAGGCTATTCCGGCCGAGAGGACCCGAGAGTTGCTTGTTCCTGAATGTGCCTGGATGTGTAACCACTTGGAGAAACATGACCCATCCAAGGGGTCTTTTGCTACCCCATATCGTACTCCCTTTGAATCTAGAGACGAAAGTCGACTGGATGGTGCAATATCTCAACAGGTGAAGATGTGGAGCTGTGGGAAGGCCTGCTAAGGGGAGGAACAGTAATCTGGCCCTATGCGCGAAAAGCAATAACAGCGCGGTGCAGGTCTCACTCAAAACGAAAGGGACCTGCGGCTGTTCCTGGCGGCGCATTATCAGTGAAGAGGGGACGGTGCGGAAGGGTGCGTAACCATACAGAAGATACTGTCCTCTTGGACCCTGATCCGATAACGTCTCAGAGCGTTGGCAATCAGTTCAACGTCGGCCAACCTTTCTAACAAGATAGTCGTGATGTCATTGGGTGGTAGACCACCAGGACTCGTTCGGCTACACAAGCCATTCTTTCGGAAGATGTGTGTTGTAGCGCAGCTTGACATGGGTGCTGTCGGCATTTGGAGAGTCCAGGATGCCGCGTGCTAGAAAAGCAGCACGCTAAACCCGAAGATGGTAACATGGCCAGTCGAGACGGTGCTTCGCAGTGATAACAATAGCAAGAGAATAAAGATTGGATTCCTATTGACAGTTGAACGCCGGTCAGCCCGGCTTGGACCCCTGCTTCGTCTACCGTAATAGGTTACCTTGTGGGCTAGGTACGCACGGTGCTCATTGTGACAGTCACTCCATTCATAGCCTCGGGTCGTAGCCGGTACTTGAGGTTGTGTGTGTAGATGCAGCCAATCCAGTGTACTTCCTCAAAGCAACAACAGGACGAGGCTCGAGTTTCGGAGATCTGACTAAAAATCAGACATTAAGCCCAATTACAGTCGGCAACTTCTTCAGTGCCATTGGCAAACGTTGAGCTGTGGGCATGCAATGCGTACACTGTTGATCGCGTATCCGAAGCTCCTTGTTGAAGGACAAGTGATCAAAGCAATAGTGTCAACTGCCCTCGAGTTCCTCATTTCTCATGTACTCATCTTTGCCAATGTCTCCAAGTTTATCGTACCTTAAGCCCGTGTTCAACATTCGAAGGAGGGGTTGA
This sequence comes from Fusarium sp. MBC 119, assembly GCA_030411635.1. Lineage (NCBI taxonomy): Eukaryota > Fungi > Ascomycota > Sordariomycetes > Hypocreales > Nectriaceae > Fusarium > Fusarium sp. MBC 119. The sequence goes on along the minus strand of JAPERM010000046.1, from coordinate 202,947 downwards.
GGGGTTATCGCAGCTCCCTGCAAACGCGAACGCGCTCTTGGACAAAGGGCGATTGAAGTCATAACAAAGGGACGACTCGTTAGTGTCTTGCGCGACTGTTTGGTGCAAGCACTAACGGGAAACGCGGGACGTTAGGACGGTTATTAGATAAGGCTCTCAACAGCTACTCCAGGATAGGTTCATAGGTCCGCGGATCTCAAATGGGGTAGTCAGTGCTGTCGAGTAAGTAGCCCCCAAACCCCGTCGTGCCCTGTCCCGGGCGATCTTCCGGGGACCGACCCAGCGATCCTCCAAGAAATCTAGGAACGAGGACAAGAAACCAGGGAGAGGCGTTCGTAGATCTGAGTCCCCGCAGTATCCGCTATCGGATGGGACTTTTCACGCCCCATCTTGGTTGATAGTGATGGCTGGTAAGACAATTGAGATGGGCTGGACAGGGTTTTTTGGTGATATATCAGATCTGAAAGTGCAATGCAGAGGGGGAATAGGTTGCGAGGTGCAATGCCTCAGGCGCCAGGTAGGATGCCTTAGGCCATTGGTGCTAAGATGCCTGAGAAAGATGCACCTCAGCCCCTGCAAAGAGTGAAGCCTTTCTGCAAGTCGAGAAACAGAGTGTTCATCGTCATTTCTTCATCTCCATCAATTATATGCATCTCACTGCAACGGTGTTTTGAACGAATAGTAGCTGCAGCACACTGCAGCACTTCATTTTGCAGTGCCTTGGTCAGTGCAATTCCACTGCATACCCAGCTCCTGCAGTGGCTCGTCATATCGTAAGGTTTTGGACGCCTCAAGCCAAGAGCTGAACTGGGTGTCTCTTTGACAGACCCAAATCTTGCAAGATACCCACTTCCCGTGCCTCTAAACTTCCTAGCCCCAAGGCACGAACAGCACTTTACCAGGTTTTTCCCTGCTCCCACTCACTGACTCAAGACCACCACCCCATGACTGGCCACACACGACTCTTAACAGATACCCAACTTTCGATACCTGTTCACTTACCCTTAGCCTTATCCCAGATATTAGGTGAGCTCTGTGCTTGCAAGCTCCCGTCGACGACGATCGGACCCTGTTATCCCCCGGGCCCGATCTATGGAACCGTCGGCCATGTAAGTTACCGGCCCGGTTAACGAGTGTCGCCGTTGATACATACGAACTTTCAATGAACCAACATGCCAAGCAATTAGTAGATGTGATGTGTTTATTACAGCTTCAGCTGTCTCGTGTGACATAAATCCAATCCTCTCATTATCTCCCCGGAGGCGATCTCCTGTCAAATTTCTTCTTCGTCTATCATAATGTCATCATCGATTTCAGGACCTCTATCTACATAGTCTCACCTGAGCTGAATCCTGAGGTCCGTCGAGTTATCTTCCAATGAAAAACCACAGTCTCATATTAAGCGCCACAGTGCTCAGCACCTTGTTGCTCCTGTCGAGACCTTGTGTCGGATTTTCGAGACTCGACAGGCGCTCCAAGGTGATCAGTCATATCCTACTGCCACTATGCATGCTCCATACTGGTGATGGTCTAATCAGACAAAAGTGGCCTCCGACAGTTCTCCACGCACTCTCGCAACCGATATTGCTTTTTACCAGTGTCCCATCTCCGCACTAGTGCCATTGATGGACAGGAGACCTGGTTGGCAATGCCAGATGGGGGCACATCGCAGTCCCAATCTGTATCTGTCAGAAACATTTCTGGGGAACCTGTTACAGGCACACAATGTTGTCGACTTCAGCGCTGCTTCATAGTATCTTCCAAGTAAAGAGGTGCGCCCTCTTGGGACCAGCAGATCAATTTCGTCCAAGCACGCTCCACACATCCCTTTACCCCATATCGAACAGCCGGCGTTGCAGCTATTGCCAATTCAGTCTTTGTCTCCCTCTATACAGAGCTCATGAACTACTGTCCTCGCTCTCCCTCGTTCTCATTCTATCCATCAGTCTAGATATCACGCGCTTTGTAACAGCTTACTAGACGGGCTACTGTACCCTGAGCCATAAATGGATGATCCCGGTGGCCTAGTGGCAGCTTGCAAGATGGCTAGCTGTGGCTCCCACTGTGGCTCCTTTACGAATCGAGTGGAGGCACACAGCAGAGCAGGCTGCGACAGTCCAATACAACAGGCGGCTGTATTGCAGCGCCAGCATTTTTGCGATTCCGATATATGATAGAAGGGTCTTGTGTAGTTTGCCGGCGGCAACCAAAGGGGTAAGCTAACACTACAGTACGTAGTACCTCTCCACCAGAAAAGCTCGGCGGCTCACCGGGGTCTACGGCTTCTGGCCCCTGGTGCCCCAGGGCTGTTAGTTCCCGCCGACAGCGTTCGGCTTCTCTGGGTCATTTTTTCCACTACTACTACTCCGTATTGTCACCAGTATCATCTGCCTATTCCCTCAATGGATGTAATTATTAGTCTGCCTCGGTTTACTTGCCTGGTCCACTCCCAACCCATCCTATCTCATACCAATTGAGATCCAGGCCCGCCTAGGTAGTGTCTTTTGTCATTGAAGCACATCGCGATCGCCGATACGCTTCTCTAAATTAGATGGAAAATGACATCTGGCAGGTTTGGTGTTCCCCAAGATCGGAGTTACACTGCAGCCGCTGTTGCATCCGATGTGAATCTCCCGTCATCTCATCTGATGGTGGCATCACCAACGGGGAATAGTCAGGGGTCTGAAGCCTCTTCTGTTCTTTCTTGGTTCTGTTCCTGTTCGATCCAGTAGCCTCCCGAAACTCAGGCAGTCTTTGCGTCATCTGCGACTGTTTCTGTCTGCTGCAATATGGGGGAACACAAGGCCTGAGACTGTGCCATGCTGTACTACCTACCTAACCTTGCGCACAATACGCGGGGATTTTACGCGTGACTCGAGTATTCATTCAGGCATTGGCAAACCATTCCTACGCGTGGTGCCCACGTTTTCATCATATGTCATTTGGCAAAGGTCATACGTCCCATTATACTCGCCTGCCAATAGCTCCGGAATGTATGCTCAAAACGACCGTTTTGACCGTTAATGGTGGCATTGCTTGACACACGTCGGGCCGGCAGCTAAATATTGGTGTAAACTGTAAACCTGCCCTAGGTGATTAGATCTGCCTACGGCGAGATCAGGGGATAGCTACCATCTACAATAAGATCTTGATAGGCTTTAGGGTTCCCCGAACTCCGAAGCTATTCGCGCTATACATATTTTGTAGCCCTATCGATGGTGTTGGCTGTGTTGTGTACCCTTGCTTGAACACTTAGACGATTGTATGTTCTCCGCGGTCGCTTGACCGACGAGTATAGCCATGACTCAAGGGTCAACACATTTTCCCTTTGTTAATGAAACTTTCTAGTAAGGCAGGGAGTAGTATACTAAAATTTCAAATAGTGTGCGCCCATGGCAAGTTCCGTCCAGCGTGGATGGAGGTTATTCAAGATTTTTGAAGTCTGTAGGGTAGACCGAGACAACCCGATATGTTTTGCAGATAACCCATGCTATGACTGCGCCTTAGGAATAAGAATCTTGAGTCGCGGACTCCTTCAGAAATTGAATTAAGCTTTAATGTCGGTTCCTAGTTGGTATTGTGCCATTCTCATAGAAAATTAGGTTTAGTTAAGTTAATCGTTGTGCGCTTCCAATTTTAAAAACTACGCGACCAAGCCTAGATGGGCTTATATCGCGGTTCAGAGAACAGAAAGCAGGACTAAACACGCATGCATCTGAATTAAAGTCACTGAATTGTATTATCATGCATTTTTAATATACTAATATTGATAGCCAGTGTATGCCAGTGTCACGACATATATTATAGGCTTGCTAATTCCAAATCCTCATAAAATAATCAACTGAATAATCAATAGGACTCGTGTGATTTTTATGATCTCACCTTACGATTAAAATACGTTTCTTAGTTCTTAATAGCCACTTAGGAGTGATGCAGTGATTTAGAAATATCATGAAGTGTGATGCAATCCGGTAATAACAACTCGGCCATGGCCCATCGGCGAGCAGGGCTTCGCAACCAAGACTATCAAGTCACCAATACTCACCTAAGAAAGCCTGGTGAGCAGCCTGAGAATGAGTTGAGAAGCGCTTATAGAATTTGAAACGATTCCTACTGTCATTATCCGGCAGTTTAAAGTTGGTGTAAGACATCGCTTCGAGTTTGATTGGAAAACATGAACGCTCTCTAGATCTTCCGAGCTCAACAACCGACTCTGGGCTAACCTCAAGGCCACTGTACATCTAACAACAGTCAGATAGACCTGTGAAATGTACTAAGAGCTCAAGTTACATGTCAGATGCCACTGCAAGGCTTGTAAATCTATCATGGCTCGGTTAGAGGAGTCCACGCCTGAGCGCCAAGACAGCCAGGGTCCATATGATATTCCTTCAGAATAGGAACGTTACGACGCGATAACGAGGAACTTTTTTGAAACACCATGAGCTGTATGACCTGGATAGTCCATTAGAAGTAGGTTCGCTTCGTTGTGCCATAGTTAACCACGCCCCCAACCACCAACGTCCACGCCGGGGGTTGGTAACCGAAGTTTTCTATTATTCCCAGAGACCAGGATACAGAATTGTTAGATTTTGGGAGCCAATTGACAGGTCGTGTAGTTTTGACAGGGTATCACTCAGTTATTGAGCGATGTAGGTGTCGGCAGTCAACCGAGGGATATCTCAGCTCGGTTAAGTGACGATCTCTTGAACCGTGGGTCTTTCGGGTCAAGTGCTTCCATCAAACGATACTGAATCTAGCAAAACTTTTGTAGAGCATCCTACTCGTCATCTTTTATAATTCACGATGATACATAAACGGTAAGATGTCTGACTCAGGCGTATCCGTGCTCAAAACTGCATTGGCAATTAAAAACACCACGAGCTGACACATCCACATTTGTGACAACTCAACCGAATGCCTCAAGTCAGGGTTGTTAATGGACAAAAGACCAAGTCTCAAACTCTATTTTTCCGCTTCTCCAATTTTTATCTACGTTTCTAGTCCATCACTGCAAGCTCAGCTTCAGCTTCCATGTCCTGGAGCACCTCGTCCATCTCAGCTTCTGTGGCCTCCAAACCCTCGGAGCTCATGAGTTTGTTGTCCTTGTCCTCAGCTGTACAGGGGTCGGTGGTTAGCGCACGGATGCACCCATAGGGCCGGGGAAGCGGGAACTTACTTCGTGGTTCAACGAGGAGGTTTTCTTGGACCTCACAGTCGGTTAGAACAGACCCATCGCCAATGACTGCTCTCTTTCCGAGAATGCAACGCGTCAGTTTGCAGGCTTTGCCGACAACTACACCTTCCATCAAGAGGCACTGCGATAGCTTGGCGCCCTCATTGATCTGTGAGTTCGCGCCGATCACTGTTTCCTTGATGGATGTCTTTTCTTCAACTGTGACATTTTCGGCAATGAGACTGTCTTGTTTCGTGATGGTGGTACGCGGCTTGACACCTTCAGGATAGGCGATCTTCCTGGCGTGGACATAGGGTGAGGGGGACTCTCCACCAGTCTCCTCAAGAGACGGCAACTTGGCAAGCTGAAGTGAAATAGCGAGCAATAGTTGCGCAGTGTCGACACGACGGATCAATGGAGCAGAACTTCCGCCGGAGTGAACATAGGCAACGATCGGCGGCACCTCGAATGACTTCTTTTTGGGCGATGACTCACCCTCAACTGTGATACCCGGTGCCGCGAAGTTAGCAGTGTCGCTGCCGGACACGGGGTTTCCCAAGCTGGGTTTGTTGTCTGGACTGTGATCTCTGGGTGATGTCGAGCCCTCTTGTTGGTTCTCTGGTGTTTCTTCAACCCGACCTTGACTACAGGCATTCTCCAGGTGAAGCTTTTCGGCGAGACCAGACTGCCAGCCTGCCTTTGCCCACCATCCGATAACATCTTCACCAATACTCTCCAGACGCTCGTTCTCCTTGACGAAATCGAGAACCCATCGAGGGAAAATATAGATGTGGGCGTCTCGGTGTGTGGTGAACATTCGTACGCGAGAATGCGCGCGCAATAAACCGTGGCGAACTGGGAGCGCCTTTCGATCTTCTGTTAGATCATTCAAAGAGTCGGTTGGCATGGAGTACACGAGCTTGGACAGGTTTGAGAAGAGGGATCCCTTGGGTGCTGTGACTGGGGTTGAGGGCAACGGTGCTGTCGCGATAAAATCCGTCTCCTCGCCCTTGACAGGCGCGGTCGCCTTTGTGTCGTACCAAACACCAAGTGCTCCGCTGTGAAGTGAACGGTGGCCATTAGAGAGCCTGGCGGTTCCCAAGAGGTCTGTCAAGCTAGCCGATTTGACCATCCATGACTGAAGAAGCTTATCACCTCCAAGCTCACAGACCAAGTCACAGGGGAGGACAACAAAATCGCCAGTGACAAGTTCCCTAATCTCTGGTAGTCGCAGAATCTCGGCGGTGCCTGTGTTCTGATCAAGGTCTGCTGGTGAAAGAATGTCGGGTCGCGGCAAAGGCAGCGCAGTGAGGTGAGGGTTAGTATTCAAGGCAGTTGAGATGGCAGCTGAAGCTGTGGGAGGACAGATGAGTGTTATGTCTGACAGTTGTCAGTATGCATCATCGTGTGTGTTAAGAATGAAAGAGGGTGCCTATAGCCATCCAGATATCCAATGACTCAACAGTACCATGACTTTACTTACCTGTGATGCCAGTTCGATAGCAGAAATCCAGAGCATACCAAACCATAGGCCGGTTAGCAATGGGAAGAAGAGCCTTTGGACTCTCATCGGGGTTGGAGGTGAATGTCGGGAATGACGAGCCAGGCCCGCAAAGAATGAGGGCTTGAAGCCCAGTAGAGGGCATCGAGACTGCGTGAGGCATGACGCCGTGGGATGCCCTGGTTAGAGCTGGTGGTGGCGAGTTTGAAAGGCCTTATGATGAGTCTATAATCGCGTAGAGATGCGCTGATGGTCTGGCGAGTGAATCGATCTGCTAATGCGAGCGTAGCAGGCTATCGTTGAGTCGTTTTCTTTGATATGCAGTGAAGAGTCACTCAAATCATCGCCAAGACATCAAAAAAGTACGTACGTGGGGTTGCTGTCCCGCCTGTGGCTCGAGTCGCGATAGCACAGCCACACAGCCACAGTTGCCAGCCGTTCACGTGGGTGGTATAGCACCGACCTCGGTACGGATTATTGGATAGTCCCCCACAATCAAACCCCTGAAGCTGAGCTCTCTCATCGGCCCTCGGGCTGCTGACCCGTGTTGCTGGGGGTAGATGGCCTCAGCTCCACCCCATTGTTGATGTCGACAACACCAACCACCGCGTATATCGTAGAATCGGAATTGCCCCCGAGGCTTCAATTCATCACAGCGGCACCAATCTAACGGAGTTCCTGAGGCGCGACAATCTTTCGACGTTTGAATATCACGATAAGGCTATTTGCGCCCTTTGCCATTGGCGCCATCCCCTCCACCTAGCAATGCGACAGCGCGCTGCGTAAATGTCGCCCGATCACGGATCGTCGCGGTCGCGACGAGGCGTTTGGACTCACTGGGTACCTCTCGCTGTCACACTTACAGTTGCTACTGTAGGCGTGGCTGCTTGGGTATGGAGCCAGCGAAAGGACGAAGATGACGAGGACGAACACTACGGCCTAGACTACGACAATCAAGCCCACGGTGGCAACAACCCACAATACGGTTCCAGAGATGTCGGCTCACGAGATCTCGGAGGACCTGAGAAACCACCACGACCCGATGATCAAAGCCATGGAATCGCGCTAGCGGACGAAGAAGCGGCCGGCGCAGGCTGGGGCTCGCGCATGTCCGGCGCTCTACGACGAACACCCAGCCCGCAGCAGTTCTTTGACTCGACAGGTAAGACTGTGGCGGCAGGTGTCGCAGCTGCGAGTGCAGCTATGGGCAAAGCTTTGGCATCCATTCGCGAAGAGGACAAGAGCCCTTATGACGAAAGCAACCCCTGGCAAGAGGAAGCAGATGCTAAGAAAGAACGAGCGCCCGCCGATACGTCTTCGCCTCTCATCGGTGGCAGTAGGCGACGCAAGACCGTTGCGATTGTCGTATCTGCCGAGACAGGCACCGCGCCTGAAGAGGAGGATACGTTCCATGAGCACGCTGTAAGTCGCGACGACCATCGTTGCCGTTTTCCTTTACTAACATAAATAGTCTATCCTGTCCCACATTCCTCGACACATCGACTTTTCAAAGGTCAAGCTTTTTGTTCTGATCTACGCTCCTGGTTTGAAGGAGCCTACGATGGACACTGCTACGAGTAACCTTCCGCCAACTTCGCTGAGCTCTTCATTTTCTAACATTGGATACGATCAAGTTCAAACACCCGGTGAAGAATCAAAGAACCAGCTGTATGTTTCACCCGTGCTCTTGATATGGACTGTTGCTAACCATGTTAAGCGGTTCGGCAAGCCCTGCTTTCAACTCCATCTATTCGCAGGCTTTAGGCTTGGTTGAAAAGGAGACAATGGTTCTCCCTTTCACTACGCCAAACGGCCATGCTCACATTCTTCGACACCTCCAGCCAGAAGTCATCTATCTTCAGAAGGCCCTTTCTGGTCAAGATGGCAGCATCATCACAACTCTCCAGACCTGGCTTCGACATGACGTCATCCTGGTTGTTGGCGCAGATGGTGGTTCTGGTGGATTGGCAGATAGTGAATCAGAGGCAGAGAGGTCTTCAAAGAATAAGGAATGGTGGCAGCGCCCCGAAAGAGTTGGACGAGGACGAGGTGTTGTGGTTGTTGATAGTATGAGGCTGAATGATGATTGGGCGCGTCGAGTTCAGGGCCATGAGTAAGGCCAACGCAACTTGCGAAATCTGGCACGAGATACCATGAACTGTTGAGTTTTAGTATATGAGTATTAGGATTGTTTAGAAACACGTGCACGTATTTTTTCTGTTTACTGATTAAGTTTGTCAAAATTTTGAATTTACCTTCTTTTACCTACATAAACCGAATCCCTCCCTCCCTTTGCTCTCTGTTGCGCTCCTTCCAGGCGGCTCTCACTCACGTGACCAGATCTCTTCCGCAATCCACCTCACCTCACTCCAGGGAACGCACCCGTGATACGGCGACCAGGCCAGCAACATCATCGAAATAATATCCGACTCCTAAACAACACAACGGAATTTTCCAGGGCTCTAGTTGGGCTTATTATATTGTTCTATCCCATGGATCATATTCATCAGACTTAACTTGCGCTTCTTTGGAAGACCCGCGTCTCTAACCTTCTAGATTACCGCGGCCAACTCCGCATCACTCCAGGCGACGTGCGACGAACCCGATCCCAACGCAAACCGAACTCAGAACCGGCATCGTGCCGTTGCGATTGAAATATCCATGTTTGCGCCTTGAAATAGTTATCACATCAACATCGAGCTGATAAAGCGGAGATATCGTCATAACCGCTAGCCCCCCGCGGCGCAGCGCGACTTCAACACGATGGCGCCAGTTGGACCTGTTGTTCAGCAAAATGTCGCCAACAAAGTGAAGCGCCCTATCCCGCCTGGGATCCAGACAAATGGCGCTGTCTCTTCCTCTAAATCATCACCATCTCCATCAATGTCCGCAAAGAAACCTCCACCGAGCGCGAAGCAACCGCCCCATTCCGCAAGCGACCGGGCCATTACCGCATCGACTGTCCGACCTGTCAACCGAGTTCGTCGAGAAACCGCATCACAACTTCAAGGTCGCCATTCTAGGAATAGTGCTGGCCTCCGGTCAGCGTCTTTAGCAGCGGATCACACAAACCATGATTCGGAACCTCGACCCTATGGTACGTTGTTGTTATGGTCTAATGTATACCGTGCGCACCCTAACAACCATATAGTAGTCACGGATTCCTACATCCTAAACAAGTTCGCCGGCCGACCTCCCTCACTTATCGTCCACATGCACCCAACGCATTTTCGATTTGACAACCAGGATGGCATGTTTGCATACAAGTCACCCATGAGGATCTTTCTGGACCATGTCAGAAGCCGGACTATTCCTCACGATCTTCTTTCTTACTTGACGGAAGGAGGTGTGCCATTCTATGATGGATGCCTCATTGTTCAAGTTCACGACCACAAATCCCTTGCTCAAGCCAAGGAAGTCGCCAAACCCACATCAGCTAAAGGCTCGGTGATACCGTCATCCATTCATAACTACAACCAGTGTTTGACACCATCCCCTAATGTTCCCTTTCCCAAAGAAAGTTTGTCCAACGGCGACGGGAAAACAAAGGGCAACAATGCTGTAGAGAAGGAAAACACACCTGCTGCGCCAGCTCCCGAGGAGCAAAAGGTGAAAGCAACAAAGCCCAGGGTTATCACTGTCGTGTTACATCCGACTCCGGAAAGTCTACAGATGGATCTGATAATAAAAGCTTCTACTCCAAGAGGAGCGAACGATGCGTCCGGGGCACCTCCTTCAACACCCATGTCTCTTATTCCACCAACACCAACTGCCGCTAGCATGCCGCCCCCTGCGAAACGTCAGAAGAGAGAAAAGACGGAGCTTGATGGAAGCAATATCCATGCTGCAGAAGGTCAAATTCTACTGGCGACAAATGCACCACTAATGTTGGAGCCCACTAAGACATCTGAAGAAACTATCGCTCTTCTGGAGGCAATGACTCACCCCAAGCACGCAGAAGCTCCGCCACAGCCCAAGACACGCAAGCGAACTGTCGCCGAAATGGCTGCCGACGAAGCCGCAGCTGCAGAGACAGAACGTTTCATGTTGGTTGCAGACGAGCGTCTGGCGCCCAGCACAAATGGAGCACAGAATGGCGGCACAGCAGACGCAGATGCTTCAGGCGGTGCATCAACATTTGAGCCAAGATTTGAGCGTTTCAAAGTCATTGCTGACATCAAACGAGAGCACGCAGAGAAGAAGGAACAGGAGAAACTCAAGCAGCAAGAGAATGACCGGAAGCTGCAGCAACAGAGACAGCAGCAGCAGCAAGAAGCGGTTGCGTTGGCTCAGAAACAAGCCGCTGAACAAGAACGTACACGCCGGGAAGCTGCAGCAAGAGAAGCTCAAGCACGACAGGCTGAAGCTCAGCGGCAAGCTCAAGCCCGTGCAGCAGCAGCCAACCAGACTGCCCAGAACAACCAAAACAACTCAAGACTCAACGGGAACCAGCAGCAACACGCTCATCCTCAAAACAACGCCGTCACCAACGGAGTCAACAACGCACCTGTGGGGACACCTCAAATGGCCAACAATATGCCAAACCAGGCGCAGCCGCGTTTCCAGGCTCAAATTTCTCAACCTCCCGCCTCTTCTCCAGTTGCTCGACAAGGCACTCCTCAGCACATGTCATCTCCTATGGTTGGGAGCGTTCCCATGCAGCAGACCAACTCTGGCATGGCCAACAGCCCTCCAAGACCATCCTCCGTCGTTCAAAACCCGGCTATGTCAGTGCCGATGGCCCACAACATGTCTTCTAGAGGCAGTCAACAGAGCCATCCCTCTGGCACCCCGAGGATGCCCCATTCAACGCCCAACATGGCTCAGGGCACACCTATCAACCGGCCTGCTATGGCGGCAACTCCTCGTATGACTCAGGCTAGCCCACCTCCAGCTATGATGGCCCAGAACTCGCAGCCTGGACAAGGCATGATGATGAACAACCAGGGCATGAACCAACCAAATCAACAACAATTTGCTGCTCAGCTGGCAGCGCAGCAACGAGCTCTTCAGCAACAACAGATGGCTGCGATGCAGAATGGCGTTAATGGCGGCAATATGAATAGCCAGCAACAGCAAATGATGCAGGCAATGCAAAGGCAGTTGATAGCTCAGCAGCAGGCGCAGCAGCAGGGTAACATGATGAGTCCTCAACTACAACAGCAGCAGCAACAGATTGCTGCGCAATATGCCCAGCAAATGCAAAACATGTCAGGCAACCAAATGCGACAGCTCCCTCCGCAATTGCAAGCGCAAATACAGCAAATGATGCGCATGAACCAGATGAATGGCCAGATGGGCAATAGTCCCATGCAACGTCAACCCAGTGGGCAAATGATGAATGGCAACAACATGAATCTTCAGGCTTATCAGGCGATGCAGCAGCAGGCGCAGCAGCAGCAGCAACAACAACAACAGCAACAGCAACAAATGCAACAGCCCCAGCAGCAGCAACAACAAATGGCCCAAAACCCTGCCCAGAGCCAAATGCAGCACCATGCTAGGATGCTTTACCAGAGGATGCTCCAACAGGCTGTTCAGAAGCATGGTTCTCCGGATAGAATCCCACCAGACGTGCTCGAGAAAATGAAACAGACTAGCGTACTGCAAGCTCAAAGCTACTTTCAGCAGGGTATGGCAAATCGTAGGCAGCAGCAGCAGCAGTTGATGATGCAACAGCAACAACAACAGCAAATGCAAATGCAGCAACAGCAGATGCAACAACAGCAACAGATGCAACAGCAGCAGTTGCAGCAGCAGCAAATGCAGCAGCAGATGCAAGGGATGAATGGAATGATGGGCGGGCCTCAGGGGATGTGATCATTTTGACGAGGTTTGGCAAGATAAAGAATTGATGTTATGGCAGACAAAAGGTCTGTGTTTGCGTGGGTGATTCTGGAGTTCGGGTTGGTACGATTGTTACTTTTTCAAGGTTATGAGTTTTGGGCAGATTTATACCCCACGGAAAGCGTTCAGATCGGGTCAAGGGTTTTATCAAGGCTATGGCTTTCAGATGAACGGGTTTGGCCGTTTTGTGTTGGATAATACAGTGATGAACTGTGCGTGGTGTCTACGGATGGAAAGCAAATGTATCATTAGCAAGGAGTTGCTTCATAAGATTAACATCCATGATTTATGTATTCTTCAGCGAGCCTGGCGTAATATCGATATGTATAAAGACCAGGCAATACTTTGGCTTAAAACATCTATCCATGCAAGCCGTTGGAGATGTCGTGCATGGCGTCGAGGTGGCTGGTGAGTCGTCACGTGCACGTGGAACTGGCTACGCGGAATGACACAACCGCCAAGACAACAGGAGCTTCATAGTTTACCTCATCCAATCGTTGGCGCTAAGTAAACCCGCGATAGCTCAAGCCAACGTGACCAGTTCATCACGCAGCTTATTCAAGGCACGCGCCAGATAATCTATTTCTCCGAGTGTCTCTTCGTTCGTTTAAGCACGGCAGCTATTTTCCTACCAATCCCTTTTCATCCGCAACCTCGTCGCTTCGGCATTCTCGTTTGATCTATCCCTATATCGTCTCCTGTGTTGTACCCAACGTCTTCTCGATGCATCGGCCGGATCTATTGGCATTTCTACTGCCTCTGCTGGCTGCGCCAGCATTTGCTGCGGAGAATCTTGATTGCGCCAAGATTCGCGCGGATGGACATACCTTCGATCTGTCCAAGCTCAAGGGACCTCACTCGGTCATGACGACGCGGTTCAGGCCCAACCCCGAGTCACATTACAACACAACCTATACCTTAGATGTTTGCGGACCCTTGCAGAAGAAAGGAGGCAAAAAGACAGCGGAATGTCCAAACGGCACTCGAGGTGCGTACAAACCTTGCAATATGTTCGAGAAGCTCTAACTAACAAGCTCTAGTTTGCGCCATTACACATCATCTCAAGTCGGACGAGAAGGAGCCTGACGAGGTTGAAAATGTTGTTGCGATAGCAGGAAACCTCGAAAACGCCGGCGGTTCTAGATTCGAGGCTACCCCTACGAGACTCAAGACAAGCGATTCCACTGCGGACAAGCAGAAGGAAGGTCTACGACTAGTCCTCACGGGCGGCAAGGATCCTCTATCCGGTCCTGTCAAGGAGAGGACAGACCAAAAGGCCATCATCGAGTTCCTTTGCGATCCCGAGAAGGAGGGCACAGAAGGAGAGTGGGCTACGACTGAGGAGTACACCAAGCTCAAGGCCCGAGCGGACGATGAGAAAGATGGCGATAAGAAGGAGGGTGACGACAAGGACGGCAATGAGGACGAGGGCGAGTCTACTGTTGAGCACCAGCTCAAGCATGACAATGCTTCCCTTATCTGGGACGGATTCGAGAAGGAAGGGACGGCTAAAGTCTTGCGCCTGACGTGGTACACCAAGTATGCTTGCGAGAAGCGAGAAGACAACGGTGGCGACGATGAGGACAGCACAAGTTCCCACTGGGGTTTCTTTACCTGGTTCTTTTTCATGTGAGTATTTTCCGGTCTGTTGTTATGACAGATACTAACATCTTTGCAGTGCTTTCCTCGGTATCGCTGGTTATCTCATCTTTTCATCCTGGATCAACTTCACACGCTACGGCGCTCGAGGCTGGGACCTTCTCCCTCACAGCGATACCATCCGCGATATTCCTTACCTACTCAAGGACTGGATTCGCCGAGTCCTCAACACCGTGCAAGGTACAGGCAGTCGAGGCGGATACAGTGCAGTCTAAAGTGTTGGAGGGTTGTGCATCGTTTTTAAATCATTCAAGGCAACAATCGGGCCTGTAAAGCCCGGTTATGTGTGAGAAACGGTATGGCGCTCATGCTAGAAGTGTATCTAGCTGGTTTGTATACATAGGTTGGGATTTTTAGGCTCTGGTTTCGTATCATGCAATTGGGTGTTTAGATTTAAGATATGGCTATGCAGTGTTAGGAGTCACCTGGCTGGGTCGACTTTTCTGTACCTACTTTTGCTATTTTATTTCACGTTTGTCCTGCAGCACCCAAGAGTTCAGAATAGTATAGCATTGGCCATGAGAGCTTATACTTGTTAAATAAGCTTGATCGTGTGCTGGAGTATCAAAGCCTATGGGTTATCCTAACTTGATAACCCCGGCCATCTGTGTGCAGATTCCAACATGAGCATCAAAGCTATGAGTCAACAGAGCATTAACAAACATATACCATCAAGAAGATCGATAATGTTGGTTGCCTCGAACAGGGCGCGCCTTGACGGAGACTTGGTAGGTGCTTTAGTCGGCGCATACAGCCGTTGACAGTAACTAAACACGGAATAGACTACCGATGGAGAAAGCGGGCACGATGATTCCATATAGGTAGTTTGAGTCAATCAAATTCTCCAGCGCATAAACCAGTAGCAACCCTGTTGCAGTAGCTTGATGAATGGCTCATAAAGGTGAGTAACTCGTAAAAATGGTTGTTCTGTAAGTGGAAGTGACACAGTCGAGAGCTGCGATAGCGGAGGTTTATCGATAAGAATCCACAAATAAGTTATTCTCGCAGACCCCTCCATGCGCTCTAAGATGAGACAACATTTTCCTCTACCTCTTGTTTTTCCCTCTCTGTTTTTCTTTCTCTGTTTATAAATCGTCTTGTTAGAATTTTCATAATCGCAATGGCTCTGCGACTCCCCCTCCGAGCTCGATTGGCTCCTCTGGCCAACTCCTACGCCGTCGCTCGTCCTCGGATCGCCCGCCGAGGCCTTGCTTCGCTGCCAAACGCCGACGTCTCGTCCGACTCCAAGAGCGCTGCGATTGTGAACGAGCATGCTCCCTACATGGTCGCTACATATGCCCGTCCTCCTCCTGTGTTTGTCAAAGGACAAGGCTCGTGGCTTTGGGATGCTGAGGACCGCAAGTTTCTCGACTTTACTGCCGGTATCGCTGTCAATGGCCTCGGACACTGCGATCCCGAGTTTACTCGGCTCTTGACTGAGCAGGTAAGAAGCTTTCACTCGTATAATAAAAGAAGAGGAGTAATTCTAATCGTGTCGTCTACAGGCCCAGACTCTCGTTCACGCTTCCAACCTCTACTACAACCCTTGGACCGGCGCCCTATCGAAGCTGCTCGTCGAGAAGACACTCGAGTCGGGAGCCATGCACAATGCCGCCTCTGTCTTTGTGTGCAACTCCGGATCCGAGGCCAACGAGGCCGCTATCAAATTCGCCCGAAAGGCTGGAAAGATTGTCGATCCCTCGGGCGAAAAGGTCGAGATTGTCTCGTTCAACAACGGCTTCCACGGTCGAACCATGGGCAGCTTGTCCGCGACTCCCAACCCCAAATACCAGAAGCCCTTTGCGCCCATGATCCCTGGCTTCAAGACTGGCGACTACAATGGCGTCTCTGGCATTGACAGCCTCGTTACTGAGAAGACCTGCGGTGTTATCGTTGAGCCCATTCAGGGTGAGGGTGGTGTTACTCCTGCAACGGAGGAGTTCCTCGTCGCGCTCGCTAAGCGATGCCGTGAGGTCGGCGCTGTGCTCATCTACGATGAGATTCAGTCTGGTCTCGGCCGTACAGGCACTCTCTGGGCACACGGCAACCTGCCCAAGGAGGCTCACCCTGACATCCTCACAACAGCCAAGGCCCTCGGCAACGGCTTCCCCATCGGCGCCGTGCTCGTGACGCAGGACGTTGCTGATAAGATGAAGGTTGGAGATCATGGCACCACCTTCGGCGGAAACCCTCTCGCCTGCCGTCTGGCACACTACATCGTCGGCCGTCTCTCCGACAAGCAACTCCAGGCCGACGTGCGCGCCAAGTCAGAAATCTTCAAGAAGCGCTTCACCAAGCTCCAGAACCAGTACCCTGATCTCGTCAAGGAGGTCCGTGGCCGAGGTCTGATTCTCGGTCTTCAGCTTTCTGAGGATCCTACACCTATCATCAAGGCTGCTCGTGAGAGAGGACTGCTCATCATCACAGCTGGTACCAACACGCTGCGATTTGTACCTAGCTTGACTGTTACGGATGAGGAGATTAACCAAGGATTGGATATTGTTGAGGCTGCTATTGCTTCTACTCGATGAGAGAACGTGTGGTAGAGTTTGCGATGTTAATGTTGATTTACAAGGCTAAAATTAGATTTATGATGAGAGGGTAAGAAAGCGAAGCTAGACGACATCAGCTAGATACCATATACCGATTTATTTTTCCAGTTTCTTGTTCACGTGCCAGACAGTCAAGGGATGTACAACATTGAATGTCTTGGGCCAAAAGAAACCCTAGGTTTTGCACCTCATCTTTGGAAGAATCTTTGACAATAGGTTTAGCAAAAGGTGCTAAAGTAGGAACTGTCTTGGAAAGGGTTAACTAATGGCTAGGCATTTGAAGTCTATGTTTCCTCTTATTCATTGCCTGCTTCGTAATGTTTCGAGACGATTCTTTCTGTTGTCGTGGGATAGGTAATAGTTGGCCGGCTAGGGCTTACAACTAAGCCCAGCTATGTAAAGCAGCTTTAAGCAACTCTTGGACATCATCAAATAGGAACGCAAGAATACTTCTTCAATGGGGTGTCGATTTAAATCAGTTCATGGCCTATGTACGCATGCATAAAATAGTACACCTCGTCACACCGCTGAACGCCAAAACCTTGACCGAATGCCAATAGCCCTTCTATGTTAATCTAGCAAATAGCATGTGTTTTGCCGGTCTTGCCCTGAAGAGAATGTTGCTCGCCCTGGAAATTATGTCAGTCAAGGAACTAATGGCACAAAGTACATTGGCAACTTACCTTGTAAACAGGGTGGGCGTGCTTTCCACGGCCCATGGCAGAAATGTGATTTCTGATGTACTCCTCACGCTTCTTGATCGACTCCTGATCTGTCTCCTTGAGAAGACCGTGGCACAGCTTGACGTCGCTAATGAGCTGGTCACATCGGCTCTTGGTGAAGTCCTCTCGGACGACAACACGCAGCATCTTGACGCCAGAGTTGGGTGCCATGGTGTAGGCGGGGACAACCCAACCTCGAGATCGGAGGTGATGCGCGAGAGCGAACTCGTCGTAATAACGATCGGGGTCACCGCCCTCCTCGACGGTCTTGAAGCGGAAGGCTACAAGAGGGAGACCAGCACCGGAACGTTCTGACATGATGACGAAGCCCAGATTCTCGAGGGTTTCTGTCAGGTAGTCGGCTGTACGGGTGAGGTTACTCATGATAGCACGGTAACCGTGCTTGCCAAGACGGATGAGCTGGTAGTATTGACCGATGACTTGGGATGCACCCTTGGAGAAGTTAAGAGTGAAGGACGATTGGTCGGCACCGAGGTAGTTGATGTTGAAGACAAGCTCTTGAGGGAGATACTCGGGAGATCGCCAGATGACCCAACCAACACCGGGGTAGACAAGACCGTACTTGTGGCCCGAGACGTTGATGGAAACGACCTTTTCACATCGGAAATCCCACTCTAGGTCAGGCACGACGAAGGGAGCGACGAAACCACCACTAGCAGCATCGACGTGGATGGGAACGTCGAGATTCCGCTCAACCAGGAGGTCGTTGATAGCCTTGATATCCTCGTACTCGCCAGTATAGGTGGTTCCAAGAATAGTGCACATACCAATGGTGTTCTCATCACACAGGTCAACAGCCTCATCAGGGTCCATGACAAAGCGTTCACGTGTGCAGTAAACAAGCTTCTCGTCAATCTCAAAGTAACGAGTAGCCTTCTCCCAGCAGACCTGAACAGCAGAGGACATGACAATGTTAGGATGCTCTGTGCTCTTACCCTCGGCCTGTCTGCGGTTCTTCCAGCGCTTCTTCATGGCCAAGACGGCGAGCATGATAGCCTCTGAGGAACCGACGGTGGATGTACCGACCGAGGAGCCGGGGGGAGCGTGGAAGAGATCGCCGATCATGTTAACACATCGGTTCTGGATGTCGGCAGACTGAGGATACTCCTCGTAATCGATAAAGTTCTTGGAGAAGGACTCGGCCATGAGCTTTTCCGCTTCATCTTCCTAGAGTGGGTGTTAGTGAGGCTATTCAGATGCATAGTGTGGGGTTATTTTGGTGGTTGTGCTGGTGTTGTTCGTGGCTGGCTGTCATCCCCAGAGCCAAGAAATGGCCCGTCTCCGCTATGGGCGGGGGGATTGCATTGGCGTGAACTTGACCGGAACCAGGAAGCCGAGAGCAGAGGAATGCGAATGATTACGTACCATGTAAGTGGTGACGAAAGAAGCCAGGCTAAAAAAAGAAGTGTAGTTAGCAATTGATTCATCTAAAGCGAAGCGTCATATCGCGATCGCATCACAAGTGGAGATGAGAGGGCTTACTTGAGCATGGGGTTGTTGTCGAGACTCAGATCATCCTTGATCATGCGATAGGCAATGTCGCGGGGCATCTCACCCTCTGGCATATGATGCCTGGGGAGATCCATTCCCGCAAAGCGAGAGCCGTAGACGCTGGTGGTGAACTCATCCTGGTAGCTCGCCAGCTGCATCTGGGGCTTCCGAGACGTCCGGGAGCTCGTTGAGCGGATGGACGCAGCGTCCGAGTCATCCTGGGCACGAACGACGGAGAGATGAGCCATGCTGTCGACGAAAGAAGGGGTCACAGCTCCGTTGGTAGACGTGGGGTGGTGATGCTGGCCGTTGGAGGTTGGGAAATAGCCGTTTGTACTTGTCTTTGTAGGCTTGCCTTGGTCGTCGGTCTCAATGATGGGTAGAGGTGAGGGAGCCTCACTTTCTGAATGTTGGACTAAACTCATGATGAAAGAGGGGGAGGGGAAGCTCCTTGAAATAGGTAGATAACCAAAGTTAAAGGTAAGGTACTGTAGTAGGCCCAAAAGGGAAAACGGGAGCAGCCGGTTTGTGTTGCTTTGTGGCGCGTAGAGTATTCACCTCTAGATTCTAGTTGGTTGCTGTCTCTGACGATGACGGCAAGCCGCAGCCGGGTATAGAATTTGTTGGTTTAGTGGAGGGGTAGAACGGTAAGGTCGGCAGCTTGACAGCAATACAGATGTTTTACTTGAAAAAGGACGTGTAATACAAGATGTAATGTCAAGGTGAATATGACGGAGATGGATGGGGGTTGGAGAAGATGGATATCCAAAAGACGGTATCTTTTGGAAATGGACGTGGATGAAGATGAGGTTGAGAGATGTAGATGCAGATGCAGATGCAATGGAAGAGCAGACAGGAGTAAGAAGAGTGAAATCAAGAGGAAATCAAGACACGTTCTACGAGGCAGAGCCACCGACTTTTTAAATGATTTCCATCCATGACCTGAATGGATAGGATGGATGTGAATAAATAAAATACATACATACATACACCAAAAAATGGGAGCATGGAAATCCGGCACAGGCACAGGCACAGGCACGGGGGTGCATAGTTCTGTCCCGTCTCGACTGTCGAGGCCATCCATCCCCTAAAGGGTACCTGAGTATGCTGTAACTTACAGCACTGCCCTGTTCTTGATCCCAGCATCCAATCCCATCTATCCTATTCCATCCGATTCAATCGTCCAAGGTAAGGTATTCTGAGCTGTACAGTACCGCTCTTTTGTTTACTGGCAAAACACTGAAAAGATACCTGACAATTACCTGATTAATACACATACCTACCAATAACACGTTGCTCCCCGTTTTCATCCGCTCCATAAAATCACCTATTATTGGATTGGGTTATTTTATTCCACACCCTCTGCCCGTGCTGATGATGACGATGCTCTTCGAAACGGGGCTCCCCTGCAGGGTCAAGCTCCTCGGTGATACTGGGGAGACGCTACGCCGGGCGCTGCATCGACTTACACCGACACCTACCGTCTCCGTCCTCTAGCATTAACTGGCCGTGTTTATATCCCTCATATTCTTCGTAAAATTGGTCTTGGTCTTTTTGCAAAATGAGTCTCTACAGAGTATAGCTGGTTCCTTTGTCCTGCGGGCGGCCTCACGTAGCCCAAATGAAGTAAAGAACTGTACAGTACAGACTGAGGCTTGAGTTGATCAGAAACCCCCCCAGCCCAGCTCTCTCAAGGTCAGGTCAGCTCACCTCACCTCACCTCACCTCACCTTGCACTTGCACACGGCCCCAACTAACCCCCTTCTTACTGTATTCGGTAACTCGGTCACCTACCGTTGGTCCTGTTGCCTCGTTTCGGTGACATGAAGCCGAAAACATCTCTACCCAGAAAAACACGCGGTTTCCGGGCTCTAGTCTCCGGGTAAGGGGGAGAGAGAAAGGTTGGGGTTGGGAAAAAAAGCATCTGATGTTTTTAGGATTTTCCATTTCTCGAAACACCTGCGGCAAATGGGGCCGTCCCGTAGATCAGCCAGCACCTACCTGTCTGTAGTTGCGGTCTTTTTTTCGGCTTGGGGAGGTGAAGCAATCGTGTTGGATCGGGCAGAGACCCCAGTCTTTGGGGTGCAGTTATGGGGGAATGCGATCCTATTTGCTGCTCTATACTGTAACGATGCATAATGTAGCATGGTATTTCCCCAGGTAAGTCGGTGTGTTATGCCTACGATGCTGTTTTTTTGCCATCTCGCGGGCGTAGTATATCCTGCTGAGTATCTGGCGGGCGCTCAACCCCCAAACTCGCTCCATCGTCTCTTGATCTTGATTGTGGGCGCATCTACATCTTGCGTCTCATGTTATGTTGTCTTGCATTACTGCCCCCATGATTTAGCCAGGCCTGGATCTCTGCCATAGAAGCAATAGATACAGTAGTTCTGGAATGACTTGCAGTATACCCATGCACTCGCACTCGGGCATCAATGACGCAGCGTTTGAGGATAGAAACACATAACTCTATCGGGCAAGTTTGTGTATGCACTTATTCCCACTATTCTCTTCGCCTTCTTTTCTTGTCTGTGACCGTTCAAAACACTTCCCTTGAATAGTCCTTCTCGAATATTGCGGTCTGTAAACATTTGACCAAATCGACATTTACAGGGCTGAATGGGAAATGTCGGACGGCAGCCACGGGCAACAGGCGCGGCCCAATCACGGAGGCTGCCGGCCGACCGCTCGGGCTTCTTGACCCACAACCACGGCCGTCTTCCGTATTAAATCAATGTTGAGGTGAAGAGAGTTGTCAGGGTTATGGTGACTTACATGCTGAAACGGGGAAACGTAGAGTCCAGAGCTGGGTAGGTAGGTACATGATTAGCGAGTACTGCAGGGCATTATGCCGAGACGTTGGGGGATAGATTCAGCCAAGACGCTGGATATTGGTCACCTCTCTACTCACCTTGGTATCATCGACCGCTTTTTGACATATATGAGGCCTCATTGTCTTACACAGCTGAGGCCACTAGGACCCCATAGAAATTAGGGGTTCACTGGCTGATACTACAAATGCCAGCAGCTATCAGAAATCACCCTCAAAATGCCACATAATCAGACATATACGAAACAAGTTTTACTTTTTGCTTCTCTCTTCTGACCGTCCCGTATACTATACGCTTACTCTTGACCACTAAAAGGGGCCCTCCAGCCCTGTGCGGTTTCTCCGTGAGGTGGTTTATAACCTGACCTGATCCAAGTGGCGTGTCATTCCCAGCCCAGCCTCACCCAAGACTCCCCGGATTAGATGGAAGCCATTCGGGAATAGGAATCCTTGCCTCAGTGACCCAATCGGCCAGGCTCCCGCCATTTCGTGGGGTCTTTATTCCATCAGAAGTTGCGTGTTGCGCTCACCGAGAAATGGGGGAGCTCTGACGCAAACACGGTCCGTCCGCCCCCTTTTATGCTCTGGCTGCCCTATGCCCTTATTCTTGAGCCCTTTTCAGCGTGGTTAAGTGCTTGTAGATGGGTTCTTTCGTTCGGTGTAATCCGTAGCTGACTTACTTTTGCGGCTTTAATGGCGATATTATCTTTATGCTATGATATAAGACGGGCTTGTTTCAGAAAGCTCTGTCAGGAAAACATATCATTCAATCTTTGCTGCAAAGGTTCACCTTCTCTACTGGCTATAATACCCTACCTTACCTTACCCTGGCCCCATAGCGCGACGGTCCGTCGGGTTTCAATATCCGTGATCCAGTAAGTCTTGGCTAGGACCCGTCTTTGCCCGTGGCTATTATGACAAGATAGATCATGGCTTTAGAAGTCTTCTAGAAGCTTGGCAAACATAGTTGGCCTGACCAAGAAGCGCTCGCTGGTCTCGTAGTAATGATATATATGCATGCCTGTATGTCGAAATCATCTCACGTCAATACATCATGAATGTCATTCTAATAAGGGTGTCCTTTCTGTGTCTACAAACGGTTATCATATCATCGTGTCAGTGAATTGTATAAGCACATATGCCATCCATAATCATCGTGTACTCGCTAACTCAAACCCATCCCATCCCCATAAATCGTTTCCCACCTAACAGCCCACTCACTTAATGCATCTCATCTCGCTTTGATACGACACCTCACTTTTGAGATGCAGTGACCATCTCTACCATGCAAGATCCCGTCCCTTCCGTCCGCAACTTCAATTCCGAGACGCCCATCAATCCTCGTCGCCCATCCCCGTCAAACCGCTCGCCAGACCCTGCATGCGTCGCCCTAGTAGATCATCAGAGCTCTTGAGCTTGATGAGGCTCTTGTTTCTATTCTTGCTCTTGCTCAAGCCCACACTCTTGCGTCGAGGTCCGTTTTTGGCATTCTTGTCTCCATTCGTCAAAGACTGCCCGTTGGTCTGCGCTCGTGGTGTTGTGTCGCCGCTTTCGCTAGCTTCATTGGCTTCTGTTGATGATGGGTTCTGCTGTTGCGTCTGTGGCATTGTTTGATTTGAGCTTCTCCTCTGGTTCATCTTGGTCATGCTGATCTCAAGCGGCTTGTCTTCTTCTCCGCTGGATTCTGTCCGCATATGATGTCGGCCATCACCGTTGACTCCAAACCCGTTGGTATGTGATTTGGCAGCCCTAGATCGTCTCTCTTTTCGGATTCGCATAGCTTCTGAGTGCTCAAAAAGCTGGTCGAACCAGTCGATACATCTCTCAAAGTGTCTCCAAGCAGGTGGGTATACAGTAGGGAACTGCATAAAGCCATGCGATGTTCCAGGGATCAGCATCACTTCGGCTGCATCCCGATCGTCGAACTCAGCCTCCTTGTCGTCTCCACGGCGTCTTCCTGGTTGATCCTGGACGAATGCAGCCTCTTTAGCGCGGCGAAGCCTTCCCGCAAAGATAACCGTGTCATCCACTAAGGGATCTCGCTCGCCCGTCATAAAGTATGTCTTGGGGAAGTCAACCAGTAAGGCTTCAGGTGCCAGTACAGGGCTGAGAAGATAATCTTGGCTAAAATCGGGTCGGTTATGTGCACCGATATAGAGGATGATCATGGCCCTCATCATCTCGGGTGTAAGTACTCGGTCGTTGAAGTACGAGATCATTGATGAAGTAGCCAGTCGCGTCTTCATTGGTTCGACATGGTGAGATGAGTGCTTTCTATTAGGCTCTGGAGTCTCCATCGGCATGCTGAGAGATCGGGGCCCGACATGAGAGAATTCGGGATGCGGGCTTTTGGGCCCTTGAGATGCCGCAATTAATGCTTCTTTTGCTGTCAAAGCATTCAATTTCGTGTCAGGTGGTGGCGACCCATCTTCTTCGTCATCGGAGTGATGAGGAGTTCCCACGAGCTCGTTATACTGCATACTCTTGCGTCGCATGATCCTTCGATTTGTTCTCCTCGTCTTGCGATCTTTGATCAAAGACATTTGTTCATCTGTCATCCAATTACCGATATTCATATCCAAAGCTGGATAGAAGCAGACGAGCCCGTCGGGAGCTGGTAGGTCGGTTTGCCCTGGCCTGCGGAATGCTGGATGTCTTGTCTCCATAATCATTAACGTCGCAGCAACTGCGAGATTACCTCCAGCGCTATCTCCTGTGACGATAACCCGCGGAGTTTCTGTTCCGGGCATACCTATGCATCGGCCCTTGGTGTTTATAATGGTCCTGTACACGTCGAAGCACTCATTCAGCGCATATGGAAACGGAAACTCGGGCGCTTTCTTATAGTCAAGACTCAAGATAGGCAGTCCTGATTTGGCGGCCCAGGAGAATAACTTGTCGTCGTTACAACGAGGATCCATGGCAACGAAGCCACCGCCTGGAACATCCAGAATTACCCTATCGTGACGCTCAAGATCTGCTAGCGGTCCATCGTAGTACAACCACGCGAGAACAGGCTCCTTGTAATCACTATCGGCGGGTCGTGGAATTCGGATTTGCCTCGGTGGCCATCGCATAAAACGTGGTCGCATGAGCCCCTGGAAGAAACTCAGATACGGTGATGTGCCCTTATTCCAAGAGACACGGAGATGTTCGACTGTGATCATGCCCCTGACTTTGCGGACCTTTTCATCTGCCTTTTCAGCAGCAACTAGGTAGAAGAGCGAGAAGACAATGCTCGCCATGTCGCGCAGCCATTTCGTCCTGATCTTCATAGCCGTCCAGAAACCCGCATCCAGCGCAGTCAGGACCCAGGTCGCTCGATAGTAGGTAGCGTCGTACATGTTGGCCATGGGCTCTGGGCTGGCGATTCCGACGAGGGTGCTGAAGTTGCGGGCGGCGTATAAATAAATCATGGTGATTACGACGGTTTGCCAAGCCGTGAGACGTTTAGAGAAAAGTCTCGAGAGCATCTGAGCGCCGGGAGGGCCATGTTTGTGGCCCCTGTGTGTGTCAGTACCCCATGGGGAGCAAATTGTGGGATTTCGACTTACTTGGCTAGGTAGGCAGACCAAAATGTCAAGACTGCGAGGACTTGAAGCCGTCGAGACTTGACCGAAGGCCGTCCTAAGACGTGGTCTATCATGATGACCAGACCCGATCAAATAAAGAGTTGATTATGAATGTTTATTTGTGAAATGTCAAAATATGTGCAGTGTCAATGGAGACAAAGGAAATCAGTTAGGACCCAGACACATGGTGTCGTTAGTCTTCCGGGTAAAAGTGACAGCCGTTCACATGAAAGACAATGCCAGCACGACTCAATACCCTCGGTGGTGGGACTGTGCCAGGGTTATGAGAGGCTTATCGTGAGTCGGTTGGTATAAGTCGCAATCTATGGTCCGGGTCTTGTAACGGTCGCAATCGTATCAATCAACGAGTGTTTCCGATATTGAACGTGGACAAGAGAAGAACAATATGCATAAAATAAAAACAAAGAAGTCTATCAAAAAAGTCAAAAACGCCTTTGAACACATAAACAAGGCTCAATCGCCAAGAGAGTAACATCCCACGCGCAATTCGGTTCCCAAGAGCCGAGTAAGATGACGACTCGTGACTCGTGACATTTTCTGGTATGCTTCAACTGACATGTGAAAGTGTCAATTCCAGACTACGGGGGAAACGCGGGGGAGTTTGTGTGGTGTCATTGGACACTCTGTCTGTGTACATGACGTCGACAATTTCGGAAATAACACAATGGGTAACCCAAGTCTTCTAGAAAGTCAAGATGAAGAAAACAAGTTACGTATTATGAGACAAAATAAAGCATCGTTGGATAAACAATAATCTGCCACGTCGTGTTCCTGTTCACGAGGTCTTAAGCCTCTCCCATCGCGACTCGAAAGACGCACGAGGCGTCATCTGAGAAGACCTAAATGATCCTCCGAAGCTAAGAATTGTCCGAAAAAGAAGAGGAATGCACGCTTTGTTCATGCAGGACACATGATTCATGGCTTGTGGCGGCACGTGTCTGATCCCCCAAATGCAGCACCCCTGGCAGGTTGAATCACATGCTGCATGATGGCTGAGTAGTCCCTTACCAAAGAAAATTAGATCGTTGGTAATCGGGATTTTATTAACAACTGGCTTTGTGTCCCAGTCGAGGCGGCCCCTCAATCGTCAACCGGTAAACGGTATTGGTAAACTCAACATTCTCGTATCGAAAATGGTGACATGGCATGTAGATTGTACTTTTAAATTAGAACCCAGCCTTCAACACTCTTTATCAAGCCAAATATCTAGGTATGTGCTTATACTAGTAAATTTGTGCTACGCGATAGGGTAGTTGAGACTTCTAAACCCCTCTTAAAAGGTAATTACGCCAAGGACAAACAAACTACAAAGAGAATAATAAGCAGTTCGCAGCATTGAACATTGACATCCTTTCCAATAATACGTATATAGCTTCGGCAAAAATTTCTCATGTCTTGCTCGAGTTTCCCTGTTGCCATATAGTATTAAGGTAGACGCGGCCCAATCGTGGCCCTTAGGCTACCAGGGAAGCTAAGGAACTGCAGCAGGCCTTAGTCCTGGTACCAAAGTACTTTGTCCAGGCTAAAAAAAGAGTAGATGGATCAGATGTGAACTAAAAAAGTTGCAACCTGGAAGGAAGGCAAAAGTTTGGAGACAGAGGGATTTGAACCCCCGGCCTTTCGCAAGCATTTGAAACAATGCAAAGCGAACGTGATACCCCTACACCATATCCCCGGATGTTGTTGAAATAGTCCAGCTTTATTTGCATCTACATAGGTGATTTGAAAAATCACCTCCGCCATGATCTTATACTCGCGAGGGCCGCACCTTCCAATTTTACATCACTTGCCAGATTCGACAGCGACAAATTTCCTCTTTAGGAAAGCGATCCAGCCCTACATTAAGCTTAAATAAACCCATCATGCCAACTATGGGCTGTGATGGAAGGCGTGCTGTTGGTAACAGGATTGGCGCCCATCCCAGCCTGAACAATTCCGTCTTAACTTACGATCACCTAGGCCTAAGATATTTATCAAATTTGATGAAATTTCTTGCGATGGAAGTTCCCTAAAACCCGTTTATTTAAACAGGGATTGTCATAAATATCATCCTGTCTAAGTCACAGGTGCCAACTCATTGCTCCCAAGTCTTAGTGTCAAGGTAGAAGACTTGTTCTACAAATGAATGGCGATTTAGATACGAGTCGCAATAAGTCAAGAAGCCACTTATGATACCAAAGGTCATATTACTCTTGATCCTATGAAGGTATACAAAATCATTTTCAATCCCATCTGTGCCCAGAGAACCGGCTCCCGGCTATGCTTCCATAATCATATCCAGTCTTGCCTCGTCTTGCCTCGCCTGTTTTATCTCTCCATTTATTTGCCGACCTTGCTGGCAACAAAGCTGGCAGCAGTCTTGGCGTCCTGGCTGTAAGTCAAGTGATCAGGGGTAATAGCAGCAGTACCGGCGCAGACGCCATCGCCAGAGTGGCAAATGATCTTGACACGGTCAGCAGGAACACCCTGAACGGCCTGCTTCTGGACTGTAAAACTGTTAGTGTCTCGATTCGTACTTGGCCGATGGATGTTCACTTACAAGGGTCGCCAAAGTTGACAACGGCGGCAATGTTCTTGGTGGTTTCAGCAGGGAGAGACTTGGCCGCGTTGTGGACCAGCATGGCACCCTGAGAGTATCCAGACATGACGACCTTGGTCTTGGGGCACTTCTGGTAAGCCTGCTTGACAAGGCTCGCCCTATTCCCGCGTTAGATATACACTAGTTTCTCACAGTTGGTCTTGACTTACATCTTCTCAGAGCCGGCCTTGTCACCCATCTGAGCGATGCCAGCAGCACTGGCGGAGTACTCAACTCCCTGAACAGCAAGCTTATCGTTTCCGATCTGGTCGGCCAGAGCCTGGAAGAAGGGAGGGCCAGCGGCGGAGCCGACGTTGCCCATCTCAGAGGTACCACGGGCAAAGATGATGGTCACATCCTTGCACTCGCCGCTCAGACCGTTCTGGGTCGATCCCGAGAAGCCGCTACCACTACCGGTACCGGTCGATCCTAAGAAGTTCGGGGTGTTAGATGAACCGCCCGAAGGGAGACTGGGAGTGGTGGAAGAAGAGTCCTCCTCGGTAGTGTCACCGCCAGTGGTAGAGCCTCCTGCTGAAGGAATTGAAGGAATGCCTCCGGAAGAACCACCACCAAGACCAGGGAAACTAGAAGAGCCGCCACCGAGGCCGGGAAGGCCACTAGGAAGGCTGCCAGAGGAACCACCTGAGGGGATGGAAGGGATGGAAGGAAGCCCGCCGGAAGAACCTCCTGAGGGGATTGAAGGAATACCTCCAGAGGAGCCACCACCAAGACCGGGGAAGCTGGAAGAGCCGCCACCGAGACCGGGGAAGCCAGAGAGCTGTCGAGGAGCAATGGGACCAGCCACCGCAACGGACGCGAGAGAGAGGATGATAGACTTGGAAAGCATGATGAAGACTTGAAGTGTAAGCGAAAGTGGTTGTTTAGAAGCGAATGTAAGGAAATCGAAGAAAGAATGAATGAACAGTTGCTGAGTTGGATTGAATTCGAGATGCTTTCGACGACCTTTGCTCAGATTATATGCTTCACCTCCAACGCTCGAACCTCTCATCCAACACCCATGCATCGCGATAGACTCATGTCATCCAAACCTGATCATTTCACCTTCATCCGCAAGCTTCTCCCAAGACGGCAACGTTTCCGAGCTTGGGACAGAGGTTCATCAATCTCTCACGGCCGGCCCAGCCCTGCGTCGGATCATTCCCCTCCTGCCATGAATCAACACCCCGGCCGACAATCGTCTCTCGTAGATCAAGGATCCGCTTCTCAGCACTTTACCAAGGCTGATTTGGTGAAGACACAGCGTGAGAACTTTGATGGTGAAACGGGGCGCTTTTGCCAAGAGGGGAGATGAAACGGCGGCCTGGGCCGTGCGGTTGAAACGGTAAGTGGACAGAAAACGAAGAGACGATTTTGGCGGGGTTTAGCACTGTAACTGTTCTGGTGATATTTTATGTTAGCTCGGGGCTGATATGTACGTTGTGTTTCATCCAAAAATACGCACGTTTCTTTGTTTAAACCAGGACGGCGGTAGGCAAGGCCGAACCGAGGTTGTAGCGTATATGAAACCTTGAAATGCCATCATTGAAGCAGACGAAATAGTAGAAAGTCAAGAATAACGTTATTAGACGCAGTTTCACTTACATCAGTTGGTGATTGACTGACTCAAACATGCACTGAGGTTAAATTACAATTCATGCTATACGAGCAATAGTATTATCCACCCTAGAGCCAGCTAGGTGAAAAGAAATTATTCATTCTTTATGACTTGTAATAACTAGAATCGCTATGCTTTCGAACTACATTGAGAAGAGCGCGGCCGTAATACCCATTGAACCTAGTATATGCTCAACTTCGTTTATCGTCCCAATCCCATGCCTGTAAAGTACACGTCCCTCCCACCAATTTAGTACAGCAATTTGCTTATGCCGACTCATGTATCACAACTCGCAGATTCATATAATCTTTCGACTCCGCATATTCGTCTAATTCCCTTAGTGAGTGGGACTAACAGGGCCTCCCTTTGGTGGCACGAGCTCAGCTGCCTCATCGCCTTTCTGGTCTGCAAGTCGAACCTTGATGCCAGTATGCTGAGCGTAAACGCGGAGGCCGATCACGCACACGGCATTCCATGGCTGCTTCTTTCGTTGACGCATGGGATACATGGGCATACAATCGCTATCCGAACTGTCCGAACTATCATCAGATGCGGAGTCGTCTTCAGACTCGGAGGCTGCGCTGTCCAGGTCTGATTCAGAGGTGGGTTCCGTGGGAGGTGTAAACACGGGGTATGTATCCATACTCTGGTTCGTCATTCTCCTGTTATGTAATGGACTTGGGCCTCGCGAAGGTATCGGTGATCTTGGGAGAGGTGACGGGGTTCCTCGGCTATATCCAGGAGATGGCGACTTTGATACAGGATAATTTGGGGGCGAAGGAGGTGCTCGTTTCTTTTCTTCAGTCTCTTGGCTGGCCTCGACTGAAGATGGCTCCCTGTTTGACTCGGCTGGTGTTTCAGCATCGTTCGAGACTTCCAAGTCACTCTTGGAAGAATCTTCTGGCCAACATCCAGGTGGCGATTTGTCTGGGTTGGTCTCACCATCTGACTCTTTGCTTCCGGATCCTTCCTCAGTCTTTTTGTCTTGACTTGATCCATCCCTTCTGCCTCTTTCTCTCTCGTTGTTCTTCTCGTTGATGCATCGAGTATACTCCATCCTCATCTGCACCATCGCTTCTTCCATACGCCTCATTGCCTCTTCCATCTGCTTCTTCTTCTGCTCTTGCTTCTTGCCCTTGAGCTTCTTCTTTTTCTCCATCTCCCGTTTCTTCCGAAGAGCTTCATCTTCGTCTACGATCCCACCTTTTGCGTGAGCGAGGTCGTACTGAAAGCCGATTTGACGCAGCTTCTGTGGGTTGCTGTCAGCAGCCTTCTTGACCATTTTCTGGACCGTCGGCAGAAACACGAATCGCTCGGCTACGATCTTGGGGATGACCTCGTAGATGCCTGGTTCAAGTTCAACCTCACAGTTAACCGAGCGTCGATCCCACTGATGCACCGGTCGTACCGAGCAGATGGGTGTCTTGTCATCAGATGACTTGAGGAGAAAGTTCAGAACAAACTCGTACTGCCCTTTAAGGTCGGTGAAATATCGGTCGTCAAGCTGAATGAGAGTCGTCAATATCTACTTCTCTTCATCCGGAAGTAAAACATACCTGTGAGAGAACAATAACCACTCTACCCTCTTCCTTGACCTCGATAATAAACTTCTTCTTGAGATAACCGGTAAGCCACGAGATACTGACACTAGTCCACTGCTGGGCTACAGTCCATCGCTCATCAAAGAGGCGAGTTCTGTACATCCACTTGAAATTGTCAAGCATGTCGTTATAAGACATCCAGAAAATTCCATTATCGCCGAATTGATGCTGCAGCTTTCGTATCATATGCGGACTCCATTGTTTGGAACCATCTGACCATGGGCCATGCCATTCGCCGTGACCATCTTCTGATCTCTGTCCCCATGGGTTGCTAAACGAGTCAGGTGTCTGAACTACAGGAAGAGGAGTATATCTGTATCCAACAACAGAATACTTACCGAATCTTGACCAAGCGAACCTTGTTACCATCCTCGTCCTCAACCTCAGCCACCTTGAGGATGGAATATGCATGTCGTAGCACAATTCCATTGTTATAATCCTCTCCCGGGCCACCTGCAGACAGACCAAAGACGAATTCCCCGTCCTCGCCATCAGACCCCAACATCTCACGCCAGAGTCGTTCCTTGCGAAGGACTCTGTTGCCTGCTACAACAGTAGTGACACCACCTGTGAGGTCCTCAACAGCAGTGCCAGCCCATCCACCATCCAAAGCTTGGTAGTCACCGTGAACTTTTGCAAACTAGAAATATTAGCGCTTATTTCTAATATGTGAAATAATTGACTCACTGCTTTCTCAAGTAAAGGAAGCCAGGTTTCATTAGGATCTTCGCACTTAGCAAAGTAAAGAGACTCGGAACCAGTTTGCTTCTGCTTCTTGTAGAGTCGAGCCTTTTTGCCCGTTGCATCGTATACTTGGCTATCTTCTCCAAAGTCCTTGTGCCGCAGGTAAAGGTTATCGTCAACGACAGTCGAGATCCACTCTCCATCGCGGTAAAAGACGAAGCCATAGACACCGCATTCTTCGTCTCGCGCAACGCAAATCTTCTTCATTAAGTCTTTACGATGAGCGATGGTAGCCAGAGCAGCCAGCCACCAACAGTCGCCGCTAGCACCTTGCTTGATGTCTGAGCTGGAGAAACCGTCGACAGTGAATTGAGGGCTTTCGAAGATCCAGGGGATGCGATGAACAGAACCTGGCCTAGCACGTCGAGAAGCGTAGTCCTTATCGGATACGCATTTTCGCAGGCTATCCACGTCGACCTCAAGCTTGCTGTTTCCCAATATACCAGTGTTCTTGAGCGTGTCGAGGGATTTCTTGACTTGTCGGGCGTTGACCCTAGATCTAGATGGTGGGATCTCATCATCACTGTCATCATCGTCGCCGCGTCTTCTGACAATACCATATAGGCAGTTATCTTGGTATGCCGCAAAGTCGGCCTCTATGTCGAAGTCTGGATCGCTGAACTTGGCATTGGTACGCTCGCATTCCCGAACAATGGCACGAACTCGAGCACGGCATTCTTTAGCTGCAGCCTCGTAACTCTGTGCCGCATTGCGAGACTTGGGATATGAAGAGTCGGCATCTGTGAGAAGTGACTCGTAGAGACTTTGGGGGAAGATGGAGGTAACTTTGCCCGGTGCCTTTGAATGATACTTTGTCCAGAACTTGGACACAAGAGCCTGAGGGTTGAGAGGTTTGGGCTTTGGCTTGGGAGGAGATGGGGGCGCCCCGGGACTGCGAGTAGGTGGTGGTGCAGGTCTCATGGCTAGAAGTTGTCTTGTGGAAAAGGTTTTGCAATTCCAAAAGTGCAGCCCGTGAACAGGCAACAAAGACTCTATATACCTAACCAAGCCGGTTCTTTGTCAATATCTATTGGATGTCTTTGTTACTCAGAATGACCCATTTGTCGGCTGATGACTAGGTAACAGCACCTCACTGCACTCTGCATCGCCGTGTCGCACATGCGATTGCGCAAACTTTACTGTAGGTGCATCTGCATCTGCAGGCAGCTTGGCCTGTCGGCCGCCGCTTTACCAGACCGTCAAGGTACTGCATCGTGCGCAAGGCTGTGTACCTAACTGAGGGTTGAGATGGAGGGTGCTATGCAGCAGAAGCGTTACAGTTTACCAGGCAACAAAGGAAATAACTGGAGATGATGAAAGACGACAAAAAGGCTGATATCTGATAGGTGGGTGAGACAAGGGCACTGGTATTTGAAAAAGAGGTTCTTTCATAGTGGCAGTGTTTGAACAATCTGATGTAAAAATGCCTATTCGTTGGTTCCAACAGTCTTCGGCCGAGAGCGATGGTCCCTTGTAACGAATAGGGCTGAGAGCTCTTGGAGTCAGCCTTTGAAGCCAAGAACCAGCTCCAAAAGCGGCAAGTTGGGGGCCGTAATCAAAGTCAGAACTAAAGCAACTATTGCATGCCGAGAGTGTCAATAACTTGGTTGAAAAGCCGCAAGTAGACACTTTGGGCTGATCCAGTCCACTTTGTTCCTCACGTAGATGCAAGTTCATGTTTTGAGGCCGTAATAGGGACTCTATAGCGCTATCTCGACTGATCGTCTGACGTTGTATTGC
The DNA here is from genome assembly GCA_030411635.1 of Fusarium sp. MBC 119. Classification (NCBI taxonomy): domain Eukaryota; kingdom Fungi; phylum Ascomycota; class Sordariomycetes; order Hypocreales; family Nectriaceae; genus Fusarium; species Fusarium sp. MBC 119. Next base: position 169,280 of record JAPERM010000046.1, on the reverse strand, counting down.
AGCTGATAGAGACGAATCAAAGTAAACTTGATCTCTGCCACGTCAGCAGGCCAGATGCCTCGCGGGAGCCTTGGAGGAAATGAGGCTCAACAAAAGGCAGAACAAAGGCCGAGGAGATACTGCATCTGTGTATGTAATAGAACATAGCCGATAAGCCTCCACTCCAAACAAGGTTCACGTGGTTAAATACCGATCTACGGCAGTCAATTGCTCGGTCAATGGATTCGTCGAATTGTTTCCAGGGTATTTCGCGTAGTCATTTCGGTTGGCATCAAAACACTCTTAGCCAAGCTTGGCCGCACCGGATGCCATGTTTTTGACAAACTTTAAAACCATCGCGGACCGGGAATTCCGGCCTCTCTACGGAACCGCAAACAAAAGACTTGGGTCGTGCAAAAGACGGCAGTATCGTTGCGGCAACAAGGACATTGGATACATCGAGAGCTGTCAAACGTGGCACTGCAACGTTAGCGGTAGCGTAAGGGTTTGGGCTGGTTACAGCCCAGACGGGGTGTTCACGGCATGCACACGGGCTTCCATCTTGAGGCTGGTGGCCGCTGTCACTTTGATGGAATGCCGTTAGAAGGCCTCGAGACCCAAACAATCAAGGCCCGAGAATGCTCAATGTGGATATGCACCGGCTAAAGGTCCGGGCTTGAAGCTTGTTTCCTTGACAGGAAAGCCCCTGCTTGAACTGTCAACGGCGCGCCCAAACCCAAAGTGGTGAGAGGCATTGGAAGGGGTTCGTAGTCGGCGGGGACATTCTTTGGCAAGGTCGGAAGGGACGAGGAAAAGTAAGGCGAAATGACTGAGAAATGATGTAATCGACAAAAAAAACTAACCAAGGACCCTGACTGGTAAGTACTCGACTGCTGGTAGTATGTAGAGGTAGTAGGTTGGTATTCGATAGCAATATCGGCAATGCAAGTGCATATCAAGCAAAACGCATAGAGACAATTGCATATTCATATTCTGCAGGAGGCGATCATGCACGCGCCTTCCCCATTATCCTCTCCAGACCCTCAATTGATCAGAGTCTTGGGTTTTCCAGAATTCGGACCCTGTTTTCTATACTGCCAAGCAACTTCATTGCTCCGCTTCTTTTGTCGACCCCGCCAAAATGCTACCTACTAACCTCCCTCGCTAAAATTGTTAGTCTATCTTATCACATCATGGTCTCGTCGGCTTTACCTCCGCCTAATATGGTCCTGATGTGCACATCGAGATCTTCCTTCTCTCACATTTCCATTTCCATCCCATCAAACACTGAGCCCCCGCTTATGAGCGTCATCACGACGTCGCGTATTAAATACATGTCTCCCCGAAGCCTTTAAAAACCCGCGTTACTGGACTCATTCGGCTGCCATCTGTTACTGTCTAAAACCCGGTGCCGCTCAAGACCGGCCATGGCGACAACTCCTCCGACGGCGGCTACCACACTCCCCGAATCTCAACAGCCGACTCCTACTTCTTCTGTCGCCCCTACAGCAGCTTCAGCTACTGCCCCTGTTCTTCTGACGTCGGCGTCCGAGTCGAGCGATGATGGCATTCGTCTGAGCCCGGCTGCGGCTCGTCGTTTCGCTCGCCGTAATCTTCGCCGTACATCACCAACTCCCGATCTCGTTACTAGCCTCGTTCGACCACCCTCACCTGATACTTTCTATGTCGGGGCGCAGGTCTCTCAGCAGGCCAGACAGGATGTCAGATCCAGAATCGATCCTACATATTCCTCAGGCCTTTTGATACCGAATGTCAACTCGAACCGTCGTACGGGACCTCTGCTTCCCCCGCATCCTTCATCTCTCGGGATCCCTAAGCGATACGGTGGAAACTGCATCTTCGACATGTATGCATTGACATATGTTGCTGAACCCGATGCCAACCTGCTTTGTCCTATTTGCCACGATCCTCTCGTGGATCCAGTCACAACCCCTTGCGACCACACATTCTGCTACCGGTGTCTGCGGCAAAGCATTGATTCCAGCCCATCGGGAACGGCCTGTCCCATCGACCGAGAACCTCTGGCATGGCCCAACTGCTTCAGTGCACCACGGCTTATTCGCACGCAGCTCAACAGTCTCAAGGTTAAGTGCCCTTACCACGCACGAGGCTGCAAGTCGGAGGTTCGCCGGGAGGTGGTTGAGGTGCATGCTACTACAGAATGTCGGTTCAAGGACTTTACCTGCCCCGGTGCCGATTGTGACAAGAGGCTACGCACTAAACCTACAGATGACACTTGTCCGCATAAAGAGGACAAGTGCATACACTGTAATGTAACAATCGAGGCTCCTGATCGTGAGCTCCATCTATTGTCCTGCTCTATGAGCAAGACACGTTGTGAGGCTTGCTGGAAACTCGTCTATCGCAGTCGGATCAAAGCCCACGATGACCTGGAATGCGAGGGGGCTATTATCAACTGCCCTTATAACGAGTTTGGCTGTCCGGCTCGGGCGATGCGCGGGCAGATGGACGCTCACACTCTGGGCTGCGCATTCCATCCTGACACACCATCAGGCATGATCATCAGATCCCAACGGGAAGTTATTCAGTCTTACGCCGATCTCGGGCAGCAAGTTCAGCAGTTACAAACCCGCCAGGACGAGACGAACCAACGAATTACTGAGGTCAACTCATCCGTCAACCGCAGAGGCGCGGGCGATTCTGTCGTAGGAGACAATCGCACTATCCAAGACCTCGACGCTGGCTTCGAAGAAGTCCATCAGAATTTGACACATCTGGAGGCACGGCAGAGTATGTGGACTATCAACCAAATCATGCCCATCCGAGAGGAGGTGACTGAACTACGAAACAATATTAACATGATTCGAATGCATGTCAACTGGCTCCTGAACCGAAGCCGCGAAGAAGGTCGCATTAGAGCGGCCGCCAACTCTGGATCCTCCACGGCAACTCTCCAAAGGGACAGGTCGGTAGAAGGCCCTCGTCTCTCGGAACGTCGCCGCTCAGCGAGTGCCGAAGGAGCAGACTTGCCTCGTCTGTGATGCACTGAGCTGGATCGTCTACAACTTGCTTCTTGTTTTTCGTGTTTGGCGCAATCACGGTTCATGGGATACCCCGGCATCTACACAGGCTCGGTCGAAAAAACATTGGGTGGTTCATTCAGGCATCAAGATTTCCTCCTTTACTATAGATTTCTTTAATGAAACGATTAGGTTTTGATATTCTTAATCGTGTGTGTCGGATGCTCCCTGTGACACATTGCCTAATCCAGATGCATAACTCCGTTAAAGTTCCGTTGAAGTTTGAAACCTGACATAAGCAATAACACGGTCCGAAGAGCATTATGTCTTTACCTAGGTATAAACAAGAACGAGAAGGCATAACGTGGAACTGGCCACAACATGAACGGTGATGAGAAGTTGAAGTTAAGTCCGTGTCAGCTTAGAAATCGTGAACAACACGGCACCGAAACGGTGAGCCACTTTATGTTGCCGCAGCGAGCGGAGTTTAACAGAAAGCTGCGGAGTTAGCCTCCAAGTCTGGTTGGTTCTGCATAATTCTTTCGGCGTTTATCACCAAAGATTTCATTTGTCTCATTGTCATCTCAAGGCTGATTTCATCCAAAATATCAACCTCAAAGACACTTGTGGTGACCTTTCAGTCTTCCAGTGCCTTCCACTGTAGGCAACCACCATCCCAAAGACCCTAGGCTTCCGTCAGTGCCACAGCTGGGGATTAGCCACTAAAGTCTAGCAGCCTCACCGCCCCACCTCACCCAAGGTCCCTCTGCCTGGGTTTCCCCCACCCTCAGGTACCCAAGCTCATCATTACACTCTCTATCCGATCACTACGTATTTGTGAGGCTCGGGTCCACACCTCATAGATCCCCCATCTCAGTCTCAGCCTTGCCATCCATCCAAACCTCTTTCTTTCAACATCTCTCTATCGTTTCCACTCCCCACCGACTTGTCATCTCGCTTTCGAATCGTATACGCCATAATGGATCCGAACGAGCACCCGTCCTGGGCGGGAGGCGATGCCCCAGACAAGGAGAAGATGGAACAGGCAAGTTAACCTCGTTGCGCAAACGGAGCTCATGATGGGAAATATATGCTAAGCTATGGTATTCAGATCCGCGCAAGACGTCTCGCTAAGCTAGGGACATCGACGCCTGTATCATCCAATCCCGACGAGAACAAGGCTCCCGATTCCGGGTCATCGAACCCCTCGCGCACGTCAACGCCAAAGCCCCAGCCCGCCGCCGATTCACGGCCTAAGATCAACGTCACTCCCTCCGCTCCGGCGGCATCCTCCAGCCCGAACCCCTTCAATAAGCTAGGGGTCAAGGCCGAGCCGTCAAGCTCAACAGGTAGCTCCCGTGTGCATCGCAAGAGACTGGCATCTGAGATTGACGACGCTGCTTCAGCGGACCGACCCTCCCCCAAACCCTCCAACTCTCAGCCCGAGTCCGACGCCGCCTATGCCGACCGAATACTGTCCCAGATCTTCCGCATCACAGTGGACCCGCATAACATGACCAACAGCCACGGTCAACGGCTGACCTTCCTTCCGAATCTGAACGAGGAGCTCAACGAGTCCGGGGAGCCTTTGAAGCTTTCAGTGAACACACTAGACCAAGCTCTTATGGAGGCTGCCAGTAGCTGGCCCCAGGATAAGCCTCTTATGAACTACTTCTTGCCTTGCTGGAAGCGTGCTGTGAAAGCATCGCTCCAGTTCAAGGCAACGGAAGGACCTAAATTCGAGGTGCATGATGAGGCAAAGCGTCTGTGTATGAGCGGCTGTCTATTCTCCCTGACCATGCCAGATCTCTATGGGTAAGCAGTTTCACTGCAATGCAGAAATCATTCTGACCGTATGCAGCCGGGAGCCAAACCCGAAGCACGACACACTCATGCCATATCTCCTGAAAGGCGTCCAGGATGAGGGTGGTCTTTGCTTCAACTTCATCCAGGAAGCTATCAAACGGTTCGATGACGACGAGGCTTTCCCGGCTTTGTTCACCGATGCTATGATTTCAATCAGCAGCAAGCTAGGCACTATGTCTATGGACGAGGATTACAAGCCATACATTGGGGTACGCATTTGAATAATCTGCTACATGGCCATGAAACTTACATAAATCACAGGCTCTTATGACTTACACAAGATTCCCTCCTCTAATTGTAAACCTGGCTAAGCACTCTTGTTTCAATATGGCTCAGTCCGCTTCTGGCATCGAGAAACACACTATCCTTGGGCCCTTCTTCCGCATTTCACCCCTACAAGGTGAAGTTATCAAGAGCTACTTTCCTGGACCTCGCTCTCTTGACAAGGGCAGAATCGCCAATGCTCAAGACGCTTTACGGATGGTACTAAGGACACACCAAGATGATCTTTTTGCGATTACAAATGCCTTCATCCGGGCAGGCCAAGACACAAGGTCTCGAACTCTGGATTGGTTCGCCTACATCATGAACACAAATCACAAGAGAAGGGCAATCCAGGTCGATCCACGAGAAGTTGCTTCCAACGGATTTATGATTAACGTGACCACGATTTTAGACCGATTTTGCGAACCATTCATGGACATGGACTTTAGCAAGATCGACAAGATTGATGACAACTATTTCAGAAAGCAGCCGCGAATAGACATCAAGGACGAGACAAAGCTAAACGCTGATCAGTCCTACTCGGACGATTTCTACTCAAACAAGCTGCCCGGGGAAGCCAACTTCATTTCGGAGGCTTTCTTCTTGACTCTAGCGGCGCACCACTATGGAAGTGAAGCCTGCAACTCCCAGTTGAAGAACTTGGATAGAGATATCAAGTATTTGGAGAAACGGGTCAAGGCTATGGAGGCGGAGCGACACAAGTTCGCCAACGTTCCAGTCCAGCTTCGGCAATTTGAGGAAGCGGTCAAGAGACATGTAGACGTGCTCGAAAAGACTATTGCTATGAAACTGTCTATAGAAGGTGTTCTGCTTGATGAGCGGATGCAGAGTACGTCACTGCGTTTCATGCGATATGTGGCTGTTTGGCTGCTTCGCTTGGTGACTCGATCAAAGTACAAGCCTGGCCAAGAGTCGAAGGAGATCCAGTATGTAACCCGATCCTTAATGTTAACAGCATATACTAATAACGATAGACTACCCCTTCCTGCTGAGAAGCCAGACGTGTTTTCATGTCTTCCGGAGTACACACTACAGAACATTGTAGACAATTTCAAGTTCATCTTTAGGTTGGTGTTTGACGCTGTGGCTCTAATACAATAAAACGAGACTAATAATTCGATAGATGGCTACCCAAGATCCTTCCCAGCGCTGTTGGCGACGAAATGATTGCGCTTTGCGTAACATTCCTTCGCTCAACAGAGTACATCAAGAACCCTTACCTGAAGTCTTCATTGGTTTCACTACTCTTCTCAGCTACTTGGCCATTGATGCACCTCAAGCGAGGAGTTCTGGGTGACCAACTTGTTGGCAGTCAGTTTGCCAATGACCATCTTCTGAAGGCCTTGATGAAGTTCTACATTGAGTGCGAGTCAACAGGTGCCGACTCTGCATTCTATGACAAGTTCAACATCCGCTACGAGATCTTCCAAGTGATTAAATGTGTTTGGGTCAATGATCATTATAAGCGGCAGTTGACACGGGAGAGCCGGTTCGTAACCCATAATTCTATGAGTTCGAAGAAATTACTAACAATCTTAAAGTGTTAACAAGCAGTTTTTTGTCCAGTTTGTCAACATGTTGTTGAACGACGCCACATATGTTTTGGACGAAGCTCTTACTAAGTTCCCCAAGATTCGAGCCATCGAAAGGGATCTTGATGATCAATCTCTATCAGCCGAGGACCGTCAAAAGAAGGATGAGGAGCTGCAGCAATTGGCCAACCAAGCCACATCGTTTATGCAGCTGGCCAATGAGACGCTTGAGATGATGAAGCTCTTCACCGAGGCTATGGGTGAAGCCTTTACCATGCCCGAAATCGTGTCTCGTCTCGCAAGCATGCTCAACTACAACCTTGAGACACTTGCAGGTAAAAAGGCAGCTGCCGAGCTCAGTGTCTCCAACAAGGACAAGTACCACTTCCGTCCTATTCAAATTATCTCGGACATTGTCGATATCTATCTCAACCTTGGTACCTCGTCTGTGTTCATCGACGCCGTCGCTGCAGATGGTCGCTCTTACAAGCCCGAGGTGCTTGAGCGAGTCTCACGCATTCTCACGTCTAAGCACCAGAAAGACCCAGCTGAGATCGGACGTTGGGATAAGTTGAGGGTCAAGTTTGTCGACGCCAAGACACTACTTGACCAGGCGGAACTTGATCTCGGTGACATCCCGGCTGAGTTTGAGGACCCCATCATGGGTGATCTCATGAAGGATCCTGTACTACTGCCCAGCAAGCACATTGTTGATCGGTCCACCATCGTTCAACATCTTCTGAGCGATCCCAAGGATCCCTTCACCAGACAGGCTATGTCTATTGAGGATGCGATTCCGCAGACAGAGCTCAAAGAGAAGATTGAGCAATGGCGAGAGGAGCGGGTGCAGGCTGCCAAGGATAAGCTCAAGAGTGAGGCCATGGATACCACAGAAGGTTAGAAACAAGTCTAGATGAAGCTTCTTGAAACAGGGATTATTGATTAAAGTCGCTTGATGTTTGTCTTCGTGTCAAAACGGGGTGTGTGTACACTTTGGTTTGTTTATGGGAGCATGAGGGAATGCTTAGATGGGAGAGTTTACAGGACAATATCACCAGAGTACAGACCAAATACGATGACGAGCGGTCCAAGAGCGGTAGCGCATTTTTAGATGATCAAGTTTCCCCAGAAATAATAGCAAGTTGCATTTTCATCAGCCAGCCGCCCTATCTACATGCAAATCAGGGTATTTCCACCACAACACAACGCAGCCTCCCTCCTCTATCCGACAACGCCGTAACCTTTGTGCAGTAGCTGAAAGCTATTTTAAGCCTTCAGATCCTTGTACTCCTCGAGCACTTGCTCAAGCTCCTTCAGAATCTCAGCCTTGCGCTCCTTGGAGCACCAGCTCTCCTCAACGGCACCACGGACGATCCATGCCCAGTCCTTAGTAGAGAGGTGAAAGGTATCCTGCACGCGGTAGTAAACCTCCTGGACGTAAGCGCCAAAGTAGGCAGGATCATCGCTGTTGACGCTGAAGATAACCCCTGCGTCGAGGAACTCGCGAACAGGGGCATGGGAGAGTTCAGGTAGGTTGCAGAGGGCAACGTTGGACCAGGGGCAGAAAGTCAAAAGCGTGCGGTTCGCGGCGAGCGACTTGAGCAGCTCCGGATCCTGAGCAGCTGCGAGACCGTGGTCGATTCGTGAGACCTTGAGATGATCGAGTGCGGCGGTGATGTATGAAGGGGGTGCTTCCTCGCCGGCGTGAGTTGTAAGACGAGTACCGGTCTTAGCGACGCGAGCATAGACGTCGGTGAAGAGCTCAGGGGGGAAAGCCTTTTCGCTCGAGACCATGCCAAAGCCAGTCAGGGTGCCGTCGTTGAAGTGACCGCGGTCGAGAAGAGTGTCGACAAGGGCGTGAGACTCGGGAACGGGGAGATGGCGAAGGATGCAGACGATAAGCTCAACGGTGATACCCAGCTCCTTCTGAGCACGATGCTTGGCAGCCGTGAGTCCCGCAACGACGGTATCATAGCTTACGCCTCGGGCAATATGCGCCTGAGGATCAAAGAAGATCTCAGCATGTCGAACCTTTTCGCTTGAAGCCCTCTGGAAATATTGGTACGCAAGAGTTTCGAAGTCGCTCTCAGTGATAAGCACGCTCATTCCGAGGTAGTAGTAGTGCAGAAAGTCGTCGAGACATGTAAACCGTCCATAGCGCTCACGCAACTTGTCGGCAGATTCGTAAACGGGGTCATCTGGAAGCTTGATGCCGTTCTTTTGGGCGAGCGAGAAGAGCAGCTCAGGCTCAAGAGTTCCCTCGATGTGAAGATGCTGCTCGACCTTTGGTAGGGCAGTGAGGAAATCGCGAAAACGAGACTTGCACATTTTGATGTTTGCTAATTTTGAGATGCTTGGGTGATAGATAGATAATATAAGAAAATACTGTGCGAGTACGCTCACTTGAGAGATTCCGACTGCACTTTGTGTTGTGTGTATCTTTGCTCTAGTCTCGCGATAGTGGCAGTTTATCGGTGCTACCCGGTAAGAATTTGCGCCGATTGATCAAATTTTGATAACTCGATAGGCCCAGATGATCGGGTCAATGGTCCAATAGAAGCACGCACAATGGCGGGAGCTCCCGGCCCCGTTATAGTCATGGTTGGAAGATTTATTAAAGTTCCATACGATAATAGGTGTATTCAATATTGTTTATTGTTGGCTGTGGTATTGTCACCGATTTCCGATGAGATAGCTTACTCGGTAAACTCCCTGGGCTAAAAAGAAAAGAAAAGTGAAGTAAGCTAAGCGCCTTTTCTTGACTCCCAACCTTGTGGCTTGGGTTGACATGGGCTGAAATGAGTGCCGGAATCTCTTGTCTCTTGACTCTTTTAGAAGTCCACTGATCATCACATCAAGTGCTGACTATAGGCCCTAGCTCCGTTTTAGTAGTCAATTAGTACGTGCACTATGCTGGGGCACATGCACAATACATAGAACTGAATCACTTTTTACAATCCACGGCGTGAGACTGCGCAAGCCTCTCCACTCTCCTAGGATTCCTCTCATCTCCTTACTGGGTCTTTGAGGTCGTTAACAGCCCGGTAAATCCTGTACGTCAGCCACGGCTTACCCTGATCGTGCCATCCCGGGGTTGTATTTCAGGAACAAGGGACAGAGTCTCGTTCCGAGACCCGCGCAAAAGCAAACTAAGCAAGATGCATACAAATTAAGCAAAGACAGGCCGGGATGGCTATGACTTGCGGGTACTGGATGCTACCTATCAAACATCACATCTCAGCACTTTCAAACGCCAAGGAAAAACTGCAGAGACAAGTCTCTCACGTTGATTGACCTCTCTTGGATACTTCGCTCTGGATTCTTCTCGATGCAAGTGGAGGACCAACCGACCAGTAAAAAGTGTGGTTTTGCGCGGCTTCTGTATCCTCCTTGATGCTTTAGACACCATCATAGAAGGAATATGGCTGGGTTTCATCAGTGGTGATGCATCGTAGCTCGATGATCTCGGCTGCAACAACAATGGAATGCGGTGTTCTCGTTTCATTGCCTCGACGCCAAGGTACTCCGTCCTGCCGCCATTCCGATATGTGTCCTCCTTAACAAGGACTTGGAAGATTGTGCGTTGAAGGGATTCGATGAGTAGCATTGATCAAATACACTCGGCTTGTCGTCCCCTATAAGCCATACGTGCGAGGACGCCAAGTCGGAGGGGGTTGTGCTCTCTGGTCTTGATCCGCCTCAGTTGGTGCGAAGCCGCTACTTTTGTGTAGATGTAGCATTTGATCCGCCTACCGGTGTAACGGTGCAGATCGGAACGGTTGCCATGGTCGTTCGTTATCAGATGTACATGAGAGTTCGCCACGGCTGTATTATGAAGTGCACACTGCCTAGTTCCTTTGCCTTCTCACGAAGAGGTGCTGAGAGATATGCTGATGGACATTTCCCCAGCAAGTCTATTCTGACTGTCAATGAACAGCTGGCCGTAGCTACCAAAGGTAAAAACAACTGGCTCACCGTCTTCCTTGGGATACTACATGGCTCAGTTTCAGACATTGCGGGGATTGGTGGGATTCGTGCTGCCATGGTCAGATGTAGGGAACCAAATGCGTGCCATCACTGAGCGTCCTACAACAGACAGGTCCTGGAATGTCGTTCTAGCCCTGTGCTGTCGAGTAAGAACGATTTAACCCAGTTACTGGTCTGAAGAGGTAATCGACCTAGAATCGCATCAGGTAGATTATGCTTCATGGTTTTCTCTGAATGGCAATATCTCCTGGCTCTTCAATGTATTTGTTGAGAGAGATAGTGTTAGTCTGTGGACATATCCACGTCAACCTTCTGATCGCTGAAAGCAACGTGATGAGAAGACAAATCACTGTCCAAGATTCCTCTTTGAGGATCAGCCGTGACACTTCCAGTGGCGCCATTCCGTTCGGTAACTAATGTGACTGGCAGATGGGCATCGGGACATGGGTGTCTCATTATCTATATTAGTCCGTATTAATGTTCTTTGGGCCTTGTTCCGTCTAAGTTGAAAATGCGGATCAACGACTCAGGAGTTCAGGCCAGACATCAACATAGTTTAGACAGGCGTGTCGGGCCGTATACAGTGCTACCTATCGATCTGCTGGTTAGTGACGTTCATTCTTCCTTGGCGTAATCCAACCGATATCGCTTTGTATACCAGATGGAGCTTTAGCCCAGCACGATGGAGCTGGTCCTGGAATTCTTGGGCCATGTGGAACAGGGTACGTAAGCTCCCGGAGCGATGCGGGAAGAGGAGTTGGAAAGAAAATAAGCCTGTTCGCCGATGAAGTGGAGAGAAGGGGTAAAGGATCCCAGTCATGAACGGCTAGAATGTCTCAAGAACCGACTAGGAAGCAAACATCCGGCGGAGTAGCCACGAGTTAATTGGACCAAGCTTTGCCGGCACTTTGGCCAGGCAAATAGATGAGATAAGTAATTGAATGTGGGCGGAATCATGTCGAGTAGAAGAACCAATAATGCGGAACGCGGTCTTTCGCTGGACTTTCTTTAGACTCAGATCCTGGAACTCGAAGCATTGAATGAATCTTGTTTGATAATTGATTGGCCTCATGATACAACTGATGATGGTTCTCGGAATTGTGTCTGCTAGTATCCGTAGTGTGGGTTGACTTTGGCTAACAGAAATACCAATTGAACTTACGAAACTGTACTCAGGTGTCTAATCCAAAACAGAGGATATTATCCGTGATGCGAGGTATACAGGCACGTGGGTAACTTGGTTCTGGAGGCCAAACTCGCGTATTCGACCAAGCGATTACCATGTGTCTGGTCCGAAAACCAGGTTGCTGGATAGCGCCCATGACATGAAGCCCAAGGCGGCAGGTAGAAAAGTTGTGGGCCTTGAACGACAACGGACAAAATAAACCCCGTTGGCGAGACTTCAATGGAATGGTGCAACAGATCCGTCTCGTGCAATTGGTCAGATATGATAATCGCATAGGTGTTTGGGTTCGATTAGTTCGGCTCAAATAGGAAGGATAAACCGCCTTGACGAACAGAGACGATTCGAGTGTGGTATCCGGGTAAAACACGACGTCGTTGCATGCTTTGCTCTTTTGCAAGACTCAAATAGACGCCAGACTTGGATACTTGTCAGTAGCCTGATTGACCAGGTCGTATAGAAAAGTAGCCCGTTGACGGTGCTTCGCTCTTCCGCGTTCCATCCATTTAACCCTGGTCAGGGCCTTCAGCCAAGGGTCCACAGGCGACAGCCACAAAGACGTTCCTTTTTCCATTCAGGACCCTGGAGCGAATGCCGAGCCGGGCTTTGTTCTGTTGTTCTCGAAGACTGACTTTCGTCATTGGCATGTCAAGTGACTATGAGGTATTCTGTAGTCACCCTGTAACTTCTAGCCTGGAAGAAAATCCTGTCTTGATATGCCTTGCTGAGATTCAGGACGAGTTCGTATATTCTCGTGTTATGGAGGCTGTTTACTGTATGGTACTGCGTAGTTGACGTGCGACTAGTCGACACTAAAGCGAGGAATTGACGGCGAGCGACTCTCACGTAACATGCCCTGGAAACAAGTGACGGGCCGATGAAACGGAGGCTCGAATTCAAGCCGGTGTCAGTGGGTGTGTTTGATCGCCAGATCCGTCTGTTCTCAGGTGGCTGTTACTGCAAGCAGGGCTCTTTAGTAACCGGATGATGCCCCAGACCGACAGGCCGTAGACGAGCAGACAAGGGAGAGCCAAAGCCTAACGGAGAAAAGAGTGACTGGGGAGAGCCGCAGAATGGTGGAGTTAGAAATCAACGGATGTAGGCGGCAATGCAGAGTAATAGACATCTAGGTTTTGGATTCTTCCATTGTGTTGGTGTTTAGTTGAACGTTAGATGAGTTAAGTATAACGAGTGAATAATAGAGAGGTACAGTACCTAGGCCAGGAAGGTAGAACTGGTAAATACTTACCCATTGACTTTGGCATGGGTCACATAAACGGAAGGAGTTTATCTTATAGTTTATCTACTGTAGACAGGTACCTAATTTCCTAAGCAAACAAAGAAAGAGCTGTCCTAGGACGGGTAAAGTGTCCTTCTTTATCGAGCCAAATCAAAGAATTAGCATATGTTATGTCGTGAGGATAGAAGGAGCTGCCCACTGAGACCCCTGTAGAATACTGACAACCTTACCTTAACCTTACCTACCTTGCTTGCTGCGCTAACCTGAGGCTCGCCTAACTTGAATCGCGGCATGCATTCCCCCGCCAATCTCTCATCTCCCTCTTGACTCCTATTTGCGACTCCAACAAAACATGCTTCCATTTTGTGCTTCAGCTCTAGCTCTAGCTCTAGCTCCAGCTCCGCCTGCAGCTCTTAATGTGATCCGCATTCTACTGCACGGCACGGCACTGTATCAATAATACAGTGCGATTGCTCGCGTCGTTTGCGAGATCACGGCCCCCTACCTCGAGACGACTTGACACCCCTTCTACGGTAGTCAGCATCCGAAACCTCGCCCGCCCGCCAGCTCGAATCTCAGCCCACACGGCCCCCCGCCCCCCCGATCTTGACAAGGACCACACTCTCAAGGTGCTGTAGCGAATTGAAACCCGAAAAACCGCCCCTCTATCACCAGACTCGAGATACGATACTGTGCCCAGCAACATCGCATGCCTTGTTGGTGGTAACAAACCACACAGCAGAGACAAGTTTACTTCCTGTTACTTGATCTATTTTGCGCAAATCCCACCGACTCGGCCCCGCTGCCTCCGCTGACGGGTCATTTGTTTCCACTTCTTGGCCGGCCGTTGGCAGCGGACAGTCGCTGTTAGTTCGACAAGCGTGCCGTGCCAGCGTGCCAACTTCTCCAAAGCCAAGCGCCCCTGCCGTCACTAGATACAATGAATCAGTTTGTCTATGGTCCATGTCCATGTCGCCGGTTCACCGAACTGTAGGGATTGACTTGCATATGGATCGGATACTTGGATGGAAAACTCGTCTCGTCTCAACTCTACCCTAGGCATTGACGCAGCTGTTCACTTCTGGTATCTTGCAATACGTATGCTCAATATCACGGGATGGCATCTCTCATCCACTTGTTAGATGGCTCAAGGCAAACAAAGCCACTAGAACTGCTGCGCCGGTGCCTCCCCAACCTGCACTTCCATATGCCCCTGCTTTCCGTTACATACAAGGCGGGTCAAACTCCGTGCAGTACTGTACGGAGTATGAGTTCTTCTATCTCTCCAACTCCTGGGATGCTGCATTCCCTACCGAATGCTGTAGCGTCCTAGCTAGTCAATATGCTTGTTTGGTTCGGGAACCATTAACCTTCATTCCCTTGCGCTGACCAAATATCGAGATCCTTTCTGTCCACACACAAGGCCCGGGTGAGCCGCCCGCTCAACCCTTCCCTTCCCGGCGGTTCACTCGGCTCTAGCCCGAATCCCCACTGCGACCCTGACTGGGGATTCGTCATCCGCTTCCCACCCACGGCGGCGGATATAACCGTCCCATTGGCGAACACCTGGACGAGGTGCCACCCTCGGAAACCATCATGGCCGAACCCATGCCCTCCGGCAAGCCGTGTGCCCAACGGCAGCTTGCAGCCTTCTAAGTCTGCCATCAAACTACAGTCCACCAGCTCGGCGGAAAGCCTCGAACTGGCCAAGGGCCATTGTAATCGACATGCTAGAGCTACAACGTGAGGGCGCCTAGTTCCCGTCTACATCACCATGGTCCATCCCTATCCCTGGCTTCAAACTATCGGCTGCTGACGCCACATATCTGGCATGACAACCATGAATCAGGAGTCAGCAAGCTTTGGGCAGCCCAGTCCAGCTCCACAAGTCAAGCAGTCAGATAGTAGCACCAGCAGATACCACTGAACCATGCTGGGCCGCACAGACGATGTGTTTCAGTTCTGAGACTATACCCTGATATGTTGCTATCGGTTGTGAACATGTCACTATCATGTTAGTTCTTTGGTTCGTCCAACATACGAGATTCGAATGTCGCAGAACAAGTTGCGATGCTTTGAGCCATGCAATTATTGATCTGAATACTCAATGGCACTACATACAGAAGACGCAATCAGGACGGCCTAAGAAACTGGAGGTTTCGACTTCGGCGAATTTTCGGGTCTCTAGGCCAAAAACCTAGCTAACTCCAGCAAGGCACGCCGATCTAGGCGCGGGGGTAACACATGGCACCGCGGATAACATAAGGCAAATGTGGCCGAACATCGACCCGGCTTGTTTGTGCATAGCATCTCCGGAGCTACCAAGCTTTCCTGGCGGACCAGCTGCCGAGAAAAGCTTGGTACATAGTAGCATATCGGCCAACACGCCGCTGGGAAATGGCTCACTGACTATCTTGTCACTGGACCCTACGCTCGATCATGACCATAGATCCGGTTATGAAAGTATTGACTTTGCAATGGCCTCCCCTGCAGAGCATGGGAGCAATTGACGCACTGGGGGGTCATGGTTGATTAACAAGTCCCAGATCGCACCACGGTCCCGACTTCTGACATCCGAGGGTGGCATAGACTTGGAAACAAGCACTTGTCTTGTTGGACCGATGGATATATGACCAGGATCTAGGGTCAATGACTGGCAACATATCCCAGGATGCCCGTCTCCGCTCGAAACACATTAGCGGCCATGGCTGATCTCAACAGCCCTGCTCAGCCAACTCGTCAAGGGTCCGGCCACCCCCTCCCCCCAATTTACCATCGCCTGGCCCAGATAATATTTCCGAATCTGCGTTAACGCGCGGAGAGCCCCGGATCACGGACCAGCGCCACTAACACGGTGCTGCTGCTGTGCCCGGCTAGTGACGAGCAGCGATATACCTGCTTGCAGGCGCCTCTTCTTCCATACGGTACATTTCCTCTCTCTCCCAGTCTAGTCGCCGCGAGCCAAACTTAACGACGTCAGCTCTGGCCTCGTGGCCTCGCCTTCTCTTCTCTCCTTCTTCGCAGGTCCTTCCAGAACAACAGACTGTTTCGGGTCTTAAGGCTGTTGCTTCATCACCTAGCCGGCGCCCTTCTTTAAGTCACTCGTTCTAACTCCACCAGTGCTTCGGGGCTCATATACGCTCATCTACCACGGGAACATAGACCAGAATTAGACGTTTTTCGGGAGGTGCTATCAGGTACAGCGCTTTAAAACGTTGTCTAACCGTTCCTGGTCCTCGCATCTTGTTTTGGGAAACCTGCAATCTATCCCTAGCGCTGAACAAGGTGATGAGCCGAATAACCACGTCGGAGCAGAACGGTCTTGGGTTACACAACCTCGCAACATTCAAGATATCCATTTCGCAGAGGCGGATTCACACTGTTCATCGCGGGATAGGACACTGGCGGCAAAGACTAGAGGTTTCGTTCCAGGGTTGATTAACAAACAAACGGCATACCTAGCTTCTTTCCGGGCAAAGCGAGAAACGGGAGTTTGCCCACTTTGTACTTGACGACCTGCAGCTTTCGTTCAACAGAGTTACCTTTATGCTCGTTGACCGACGCCCCCCTAACGTTTATTCCGTTGGGGGACCTTTTGAGGCTTCTTCAACCAACCCCAGTAGAGGCTGGACACCGAGAGGGAATCCAGCTATGTCAACACCTCAGAACCTCTATTCTCGTTCGCCCAATCTTTCAACCAGATCCTACGACTCGTCATCAGTCTCATCTGCAACCTCGCCCAAGTCTTTGTCCCAGTTTGCGCCAGGGGTCATGAATACCAACCCGCGTTTGAATGCACCGACGACGCCCCAACCGATCGGCATCCCTCCTCTACCTCCAGTCAGTCAGGCCTTCCAGTCGTACGGACCAATGACCACATCCTCTTCTCTTGGACATGAATCACTTGCGTCAAATGAGTCGGTAACCAGCACACCGGGCCCATCAACCACCCAGCTAGGAGGTCCCCCAGGTGCTCAGGGGCAAAAGAGGGCATATCGACAGCGAAGGAAGGATCCCAGTTGCGATGCCTGTCGCGAGAGGAAGGTGAAATGTGACGCAACAGAGACGACAAGCTGCTCCGAGTGCTCAAGCCGAAATGTAAAGTGTCAATTCACAAAGGAGACAAACCGACGCATGTCTTCCATTAAACAGGTGCAGGATTTGGAGAAGCAAATGGAAAGAGTAAAGAGAGAGAACAGTGGGCTACGGCGTATGTTACAGGACCGAGAAGGGCCAATGGAATTTGACGCCGAAGGTGGTGACGAGAATGTTGCCAGCTTACCAGCCATTGGATCCGAACCGAAGCGACGAAAAAGGCCAGCTCCAGTACCAGAGCTAGCTCGGGCGAGAGCCAACGTACGAGATTTCTCGAGAGGGATTTGGAAGCCTCCGGCGCAGTATCGTGAACGAGCACCGGTCTTTTTCGATCCTCCGAGGCCAGAGTTACCCGCCAGGCATCTGGTGGACCAGCTGTTACACGCTTATCAATGCTCTTCTCATACCATGTTCCCGATTCTACACTTTCCTACGTTTCGAGCATCTGTAAACGATCTCTACAACAGTGGCGTGGGCAGAACATCTCCGGCGTGGCTTTCGTTGTTTTTTGCGGTCCTTGCTGCTGGCAGCCTCTTCAGTCCAACGTCAAACTCGCAGCCAAACTCATTTTACGAACCGGCCGAATTTCTCGAGACCGCTAACAAGATGATCGATCCTTGGGCTGATGACTTCACCTTGGACCACGCCCGAGCACTAACACTGGTCACACTCTGCTTGAACGAAATGAACTTGAAGTCAGCGGCCTGGACGTGGCTAGGAAGGGCTGTTCGTGTTTCTCAAGATCTAGGCTTGCATATTGAGTCCGGGCCATGGCCATTCATCGAAGGAGAAATGCGACGTAGGACCTGGTGGATGATCTACATCATGGACAGAACACTGGCGACGGAGCTAGGCCGACCCGTACTGATCAACGATGAGGATTGCGATGTCTCATTACCAGCGGGTGTAGACGATCAGTACATTCATGAAGGGGGTATGCTAGTACCCAATGGGGCTGAACCTCTAACTCATTCTCTCCTCGCCGTCATTCATGTTGTGCGATCGTACTCAACGCTTCTCGCAGCACTAACACCCCAAGCCATGTCGTCGGTTCACATCTCAGCTCTTGACACCCACCTTAAGAAGTGCCTGAACACGTTCCCCCCTGCCTGCGAGCCGTCGAGTACCGTGCCACTTGCGCCTCACTTCCTTGCACCCCTGGCCTACCTATTCCATGCTCGTCTCCTCCTACATCGACATCACCTCGACCCAGGATATCCTATTGAGGCCCGGATGGCTTCCCTTGAAAGCTGCACACACATCTCTCTCGAAACCACATCTCTCCTCCACCGATCCAATGCGGCCCTCTTGGCGGATGGCGCAACTGCTTTGCTGACCACGCACATTTTCCGCTGTGCGCTTTTCCTCCTTCTCACTGGCTATCTCGATCATGCAGTGACAGCTTTGCGGGCTTTAGCTTCTATCGATCGACGAAGGGATATCACAACCGCCTGCGGACGCTATCTGTCGTTTTTTGTAACGACCCTGGCCAACAAGCGAGTTGAGTATACGAAGTACTTGGCAAGGGCTCCACCCCCGGCCTTCGGTTCTTCGAGACCATCGATCGACCAGACGGCTCTTCTTCAGATGCTCTCCCGTGACGAAGATCTGATTGCCTACGTGTCGGCTGATCTTCATGCCTCGCCTGATGCCTCATGGCTTTGGGCGGGTCTAGAGCGCGAGACTCCGTTACCTCAAGCATCCTCACTCCAGTCTCAAAATGCAGTGTCTAGTAGCGAGCTGTTCAGCCCCGAGGCGCGTACAGGGCTCGACGAAGTCGACAGCAGAGAATGGGGCGGATGGGCAAGGCTTGAGGCCGCCGTACGCGGGTTAGATGTTGTGCCAACTACGACCCCGACTCCCTCGAGCGCGACTTGGACACTACCTCCTCCCATCAAGAGCGAAACACCTGGTCCAGCGGTGGAACTCCCAAGACTAGGTGATGTCCCCCGTTATGGCTCTGAGATACCGAAGCTTGGAGAGGGCAGCACGGCGGTGAGTCCCGTGCCTGGCGGCAGTAGGACACCAAGTGGAAGCGCCACCGGCGCAGCAACCAGCAAAGAACGATTGAGTATTGCCAACATCATTTAAGGCAATTGAGGGGGAATCTACGAAGCGAAATTTTAATGTTTATTATGAGCGTCTTCCTTGTCTAGTGCTGGGAGCTGGCTCGGCGGAGAAAAAAAGTCGGTTGTATAAGGCGCATACTTATTGTTTGATTTTTGGAGCATCATGGTTCTACCTGGCGTCTCGATATATTTTTGCGTATAAAGCTGCTTCTAGGTGGCACCGCTTGAGGAGAGTCTGTATAAAGATACCACGCACTGCATGAGATGAGTATAGGATTTTGCATAGCACAGAGGCGCACCCGGCGTTGTTGGGCGGGGACCCATAGAGCTGTATACTTTTCTGCAACGGTCATAATGGAAATACGACTTTGCCGTTTGTTCTGGGCACATGTGGAAACAGGTTTCAGCTACAATGTCCCACCGAAAAGTTCCTATTGTGTGCTGGTACTGATGTGATGATCCACGTTTTTGGTTTTTGGCCCAAACAGCACTATCATCAGACTCAACTGAGTGACCCCCTACTCAAGCCCAACTTAACAACCCTCTCACGAAGCACGTTCTTCATATCACCTTCATCATCCATATATTCAGCCAGATCAAGGGCTTTTAGAGCCCATTGCTGACATAGATTTTCATCTCCCCTGGCCAAGATGTCAATGGCATGGTTGAACGTTGTTGCGATGATCCAGTCCAGGTCCTCTGCAGGGAATGGCTTTTGCATCTATAACACAAGGTTAGCTTCATGTCGAATGGCTACCACACGAAATTCCAGAGACGGGGCGTGACCGACCTGGCTCCCTTCACGGGCGATCTGGGCCGCTTGTTCGACGACTTGCAGAGCGAGGCTATCATCCAGGGGAAGAATAGCCTGAAACATGCAGCGCATGTACTTTGCGAGCCGTTGGTTGTCAAACTTTTCCAAGGAAAATATTTCGTTGATGATGAGACGCATGGTTCCGTATACAACTGGAAACGTTAGCTTTTCTTGGTATAACTTCTCAAGTCTCAGGCTGATACGCACCGTTGCCTGAAGCCTGGCTCCTCAGGAGACAGTCTCCCATCGCTTTGTACATCAGTTCATCTTCGCAAACTTTAGCCTTCCTGATGATCTGGCTTAGATCGTCCCAGCTCTTCAAACAGACAGCGCTTTCAAAGTCGAAGACAAAGAGTGTCGACATCTTGCCCATGAGGTCGAGATAGACTGGAGAGTCCGTGTCATTTCGAAAATAGACATCAAAGAGTACATCGAACTCTGCGATGTGATGTCTTGCTTCAAGATAGTGTTGAAGTTGCTCATCCACCTTATCCTCGGTGCGGGCTTGCGAGACAAGCGCTGTGGCGACGACAAAGTGACAACGGGCAGCCATTAATCGTAGATCCTCTTCGTCCCCTGAGGGTAAACCGGAAGGACAGCATTCCACGAAAGCAAGGCAGGCGCGGAAGATGCGCACCAGATGCCACACCCCCTAGACGTGACATTTTGTTACTCCAATATTGTAGGCATTCTTTCGGAACCAGTGCAACTCTGAAATTGTAAAGATCCTGCTACCGTCTTCGTCTCTTGGATCTAGCTTGGCATGCTCGGTAGCTATCTGTGTTAGTATGTTTCAAGTCGAACATCGTGAGCATTACCTTTTTCGAAAATCCGACAAGTTTCTTCCACGATTTCAGAGCCTTGATCCATCTCTTCATCACCCTGCGACTCAATCAAGTGAATCAGTCTGATGGTACATCTGAAAATCGAAGGCAGATTAGCAGTCGAAGAGGCTCCAGTGTTGAAAGTTTCGGCCACCGCTTTCAGAGCTTCTAGTGTCAAGAGCTTATCTCCAACATGTTGTGCTTCTCTCACACACGCATACAAAATATCCCGACACTCGGCTGTTTCGGCAAACCTGCCTAAGAACTCGATACACTGACAACCAAGTTCATGATCCCAGTTCAGAAGCGAGACTTTGAACATAAGATACCTTGTAAGCGGCTGATCCTGGATGCTCTTGGGCATGGCTTGAAAGGCGGACTGTGCAGCCTCTGCATCGTTGCAAGCAATCGCACAGAGCATCAGTCTTCGGCTGAACTTTCCTTGGCTTGCCTCGCCACTGTTCGAGAAGATCGGATGGAGTGCAGCCTGACACCAGCATTCGGATTCTTTGTAATGCTTTTTGGAGTAGCTTGCATCGAGTTTCTTCCACATGAGCTTCCCAGGTCAGTAACATACGTGATGTGATGCCATGGTGACTCTGAACTCACTGAAAGTGCAGCAGTCGCCACGTCTACACTACACGGGCCAACTTGGGCGAGCTTCTCCAGCAATCGAAACAGGTCTGTTGCACCTACAGACAATTCGGTTTCCATGGTGCCCATCCAAATGCGCCGAACAATAGCTTTCCCTATCCAATCCGTGTTGCCGCACGGTAGCAGCTTGCTGAGTATCAGTTCGTCCATCAAGCTTACGGCTAATCGAGGTCCTCTCTTGCGTAATTCGCTAATTCTGTGCAGAAGAAAGCCGAGTCCAGCGTCTGAAAGGTCGAGCGAGCGAATCATTCGCCGTAGTATACTTGCACATGCATCAACATTGAAGACTTCGCCGGGCGATCGCTGAAGAATCTCTAGTTTCCAATGCAGAACAACCGGCTTGTCTCCGATCTCTGATTCCACGTGTGACGCCAAACTGTCAGCTTCCTGAAGACCCTCTTGTGAGCCTGTCTCCAGCAATGCCTGAATGAGCTCGTGATAGACGGACATTCGGAGTTCCAAACCCTCCGTTGAAAGTCGCTCCAGCTCCTGGTCGTTGATGAGCCTGTGTGCTCGTCGCAGCCACTTCAAAGCCATTTCACACTCCTTTCTCGACGAAAAGTCGCTTCCGATGCAGTGGAAAGTATCAGCCAATTGCTCGGCGGAAGATGGATCGAGCCGGTGTAAAAGAGTATCGGCTTTGGCGTACATATGGTCAGCAACGTCTAGACGGCCCTGTTTCCACGACTACACTGGTCAGCAAGTCGTCCGGGGGTATAAGGATACAGGCTTACTAGAGCGCAGCGCGTGGTGAAGTATTCCGCCTCAATCTTTTGTATCTGTCCCTTCTCTTCAGTGGTGCTGTCCATTTTCTTCAGTCGCTCAATATAATTAGCAGCCTTGCCCATGCTTAAAAGCGCCCCTTCCAGATCTGATGATTCGATACAGACTCTTCCCAACGTAAATGATAAACTTGTCATGTATATCACCTCTTCGACATTGTCCTTCTTGCTCCGTCGATTTTCCCGCGCTAGAGCATGAATGAGAAAAGCCAACAAGCGAGCGCGCACCTGTAGCTGTGTCCTTGAAGGAGACAGCAAGAGGTCATCCTTCTTTCTTCTCTCCCTGATGCATTCATTCCATAGCTGTCTCCCAATATCTCTCAGGTTCCTAGAAATCTCAGGTGGAGGAACGATGTGATTCTCAGTCAGAGTATTAGCCGTTGATATGTGAAGGTTCAAGTCGGAAAGGAGGGCATCGGTTGAGGCCGGTTCGTAGGAGGTAGGCAATTTGGAGAGGAGATCTGCTGTAAATTCTTTTCCGGACCTTTAAGTTAGTGAGCTTCACCACGTTGACTGAGTGCACTTGTCTTGCCTATAATCGCCTCGAATTTCCTGAGACTGGATGCATCGGCCGGCGCCATGATGTTTGTGAATAAGGGGCGGGCGGGCGTTTCTCATAGCCAAGTGCTGGATCTCGGATCGCAAGGCATTGGAAACTGAAGATGTCCAGAGCTGGACGCTTTAATGATTGGACTCACGTCATGTGGGTGTTTCGCAACGCATGAGGGCAGGAGCATATGGGCACTCCTTCCTTCCATTGCCAGCAACACCAAATTCTCCCAGCGGGAAAGCGGAGTGCCCCATGGCGATACTCGTCCTTCACTAAAAGCACGTGAAAACGACAACATATTCAAACTGTTGTATTCTGCCTAACGTATCGCGTAAAAACAATATATACGCTCCCAGTTCATGCGTATCCTTGCGCCAGTCCCTATTCTGATGATTTTCTTTTCTTCACTACATTTTAAAAGCCAACCCACACTCTTCTGCAAGTGTAACGGACCATGCTGTGTTTCCTCTCAGGAAAGGATGCTTGACGAGTTTATCTTAAGACACCCATTGTTATTGCGCTGGTGGGTCATGTGGCAAGAAGTTGCCAACAATAAGAGCTGGCCTGTTCGAAAGTAGTTAGCAAAAAGTACATATGATCAAGTCAGGTAGTCAATACGTACAGCTTGTGGTCGTCCCGTCGTATCATGAATGAGAAGCAGCATTTTACAATCGGATGGTTCGACCCAGCGTTCGGGTTCTTCAAGGAGCAGGCCGTTAACAGGGTCTCGTGCGCTGGGTCAAAGGCAATTGTGCCGAACTCCTCCCAGTATCGCACCATTGATTCCTCTGTGAGGATTTCGTGCAACGCAATCTTGCCCTAGAGTAAGCGAACGTTAGCATTCCATCTCAGCATCCACTCTGTGCTTAACTTAAGAACAGAGGACTCAGTCACGAGGTGCAGGCAGAGCAAGACTCACATCTCTGAGTTGGGCCACAGACACACCAATCAACTCGGCCATCTCTTTATTGCCCCTAAAGATCTCACCGGTTCTTCGCCAACAGCACGCGGGCACGGCCATACTTGCAAAGACCCGGTCATAGTCCATCAATTGTTTCTCAAACCACATCTCGACGTACACAAGCTCCATGTCCGTCAAAGCTTGTGCCTTCTCTCGGAACTTGGGCCGGAACTGGTTGATGGTCCGCAGAATCTTTTGTTTGGACGACGCTGCGATGTGTGAATCGAGGTATGTACCCAAGCGAGCATAGCCTTTGATGTAATTGAACGGCTTGAGTAGTCCGGCGTCGTACTTGGCCCTGAGCACACGCGCCATGCGCTCTTCAGGCGTGTCGTTGCCCGACGGATCAGCAGCTTGTAAGTAGTATTCGCGAGCCTTGTCGGCGGGCACAACGCTTCCCGGTCGTGGAATGTTTTTGCCTTCAACATTCGGCGGGGGTGGCAGCATTGCTCCTCCTGGTATGTTGGGCATCGTGCTTGAACCACCAGCTGCCAGGGAGTTGTTGCTTCCAAACCTAGGTAGCATCTCCGACTGGCTCTGGCTCGACCTCTTGAATGCCGGGCTCTGTTGATCGTCTGACGGCACTCCGCCGTCATCGAGCAGGCTAGTATGGAGGAAGTCGTTGAGAAGATTGAACTCGTGGGTAACTTCGGGGGCAATCATGTAATTAGGGTGGTAGCTGTGCATATCATGAAAGTGGTTTTGAGCTGTCATCCACGCATCCTGGAAACCCGCAACTAGGTGGCGTGTCAGCGATCTCAGATCAGGAACAGATTTCTGGGCAGCCCCAATCTCAGCCCACCCATGCTCCGCTCGTGATTAAAAATTGGAACAAGGGACAGGCCCCTCTCAGGGCAGGACAAAGGGACACAACACGTACATTGATTCGCGTTACTGTTGCCGTTGTTCAACGCATTGCCCTGCAGCCCCGAGACCTGGCCGGGTTGCACAATGGACAGCGGGCTACCTTGGCCCAACACGGCCCCCAAAGACGACCTGGAACCTCGCTGCCTCGTTGTGTCAAAGGTTGGGGGAGGTGGTCCCATGGTGCTAGAAATAGAGCTACGAGCCATGTCGGACTGGGCGTCCGATTCATCAACTACAGACGGGGTCTGTATGCTCTGGGTGCTCTGCACGCTCTTGGCCTTCTTTGAGTCGGCATCGCGAGGCTCATCGTGACAGAGATGACCGATATTGCGCTTGATACACCTGGTACATGGTCTTTCCTATTCATCTTGTCAGTGACATCGTTTTGACGGTGTAGAGAGCCAAGATCCCTCCCCTGAAATCCATAACACGACAGCTGCGGCTCAGGTGTCTCAACATGTTTTCAGAAGAAGAAGCAGGGGATGCCTAGGGCTTTACTTACAAGATCGCAAGTCATATGCTAGATGCACATAAGAAACAGAGTGTCAGCTATAGTTCTCTCAACGCTCACATATGCGAGGCAGGTCAACAATATGCATAGTTGTCTCGTAGGCGCTGTGTCGTCGCACAAGAGCCTATTTTAACAAATGAACTTGCTTGTTGGAACGCCCAAGGCTGTTCAAGAACCCAAACGGAACCAATGCGAACGCGCGTCGTTGAACCTGGGATTGACTTACAGATCGTCGGCAATATACGCAAGCTGTAGTAAAGCGCCCCAGCGGTGTCAGCCCAAATAATCCTTGTTTAAGATAGATGTATGCGCCGCATAAGCCTTCTTGTCGGGGTTGGAAGTTAAGGAGTCGGTGGATTGACGAAGTGATTGGTCGCAATTCAGGATTCCTTCGTTCACAACTACAATGATAAATCCCAGAATTCCATGACCCTTCCCAACCCCAACGCCGTTTCACTCACAGGCGCATTGCGCAACGGCACAACAAGGACATAGTCAAGCAAGGAAGGGGTAATTCTTTAGATGGGCGTACCGTGGTTGACTTTGCGTCTCTTTTTGGTTGGAGTCTTATGATTGCCTGGGCCGGCACTATTCGAGCTCTTGTCGCGATTCGCGGCCTTGCCATCGTCGCCTTTGGCAGGCTCCTGATTGACGCTCTTGCCCATGGCAGCGGCATTTCGGTCGGTCATTTTGTCCTATGCTCCCATTGGATCTCGAGGTTACGCAAGGCGGCGTCAGGTTCGCAGATCATTTGCGGCTCGCTGCAGCAGTCTTGTATAGTCTACAGCTCAGCCGAAGCAACACGATCCATTCGCACGTTGTCGGCGGCTAGTTGTTGCGATTGCGATTTCTGTGGTTATATGCGCGGTTGAAGCGCAGGTTTGTCGGCCTGTCGATTCGGCAATTTGTCTGGTAGAGAGTCGCGCGCGTGAAATGGTCCCGTGGAGGGGGAGGGGAGATGGAAAGTGGCGGCGCAGGTGGTGTGAGCCGAAACGGTCGAAAGGATTAGATGACAGGCTGCCAATGGAGACGAGTCGATTGCGACGAGTTCGAAGAGTTGAATTGATAGCTCAGCAGCCGAGGCTGGCCCGAGGGAGGTAAAATAAGGGACGCCAGAACAAGAAGCAATCCAAGTCGAAGAAGAAGGTAAAAACTGACGAGGACCTGGACGGTGAAGTTTGGCCTAGGCTGGGCTGGGCTGGGCTGGGCTTGGTTGACTACGGACTGTGGGGGCGCCTGGAAGCAGACAAGAGCGCACTGCTCACGAGGGAATGTGGAGTGGGCCTTGATCAGCCAGTTCACGTTGAATATCGTAGCAGGGAGGGACGTAAGAGCATCTATGACTGTCAGCAAGACATGTATACAAATTCTTTGTCGATAATCTTCAGCTAATTATCATGATGAAAGACAAAAACACGCATGGTAAAGGCAGAAACCGGATCAGAGTTCAGGCGGAAGACTTGTTCATAGGTACTGTACTGTACCTACTTCCCTTCTTGGAACAGGACCTGATGCTCAGGGCAACTTGGAAGCAAGGCCATCGGTGATAGCGGGGTTTAGGGAAGGTGCTAGCGGTCCCCGGTCACGGTGAGCAAGCAATGGAAGCTGCCCGTGGCCGCCGGGGCGGGTCCGGGCGACACTCCGTACCTCCGGATTACTCAAGGCTCACCTAACATTAACATTCTGCAATACTGAATCTGCATTTCTCACGAGCAGACCGCTTGTCTCACAAAACGCTACTACTCTCTCCGCGCTGACCTTCCGTTTCACGATTCGAAGGTGTTGAGACAGAACAACGCTACAGCCTTTGGTAAGGTACGCAAGATCTATACAGTGCTGGGTCCTAACCAGGCAAACTGTGCTTCTTCAGAACATTCTCTCTCTCTTAAATTAACAGCAAGAAACATACCACATTCTGGGGTACTCGTCAACCCTGGATCATTCGTCAGCGGTAGAGTGGAAATCCCAAGATAGCCGAATGGGATGGACAGGCATCCAATTTCCATATCCAATGGATGGAAGTCTCACATCTGCTGACTTGTTCAACCCCAGCCTCTAATATTGTATAAACGTTTCCCACATCTTGGTAACTCATCAGGCCATTCTCCCCTGTCGCCAATAAAACCAAGAGGCTGTGCACAGCTCCCAATAAACATCTTTGCAGGCAAGATAGATTCTGGCGTGATTCTATTCCATCCATAGAATCTGGTACGATGGTCCAGGGTCTAACAGAGCAGAGCTGGGCTTTGAGTTAGGTAGGATGGATGTTGGCGCTAAATAAACTCGCAGCGGGCTGAAACACTTTGCCAAATTGGGTAATCGCTCGCCTGGGGCATTTTCGCGATATTATTTCTCTCAACTGCTATTTGCGACTGATCCATGTCTTCACTAACGTCGCTGTGAATATTTATTAATACTATCATCTTCGTAATGTAGTCTCTTTTGCATTATTCTCTTCACCACTCGAATCCCCCGATTCTTAGGTTCAAGTTTCTGATGTAAATCTGCATCTGGCCGCTTACACTAGACTCCATGTAAAAAGTCTCGTCATTCCGAATGTCGGCTATGCGCGGCTATTGTCAAACACCTCTCGTTGACTTCACCACTATCGACGACCATGATTCATCCATTGGGCTCGATGGAAAACAATTTGGGCCCTCTATCTAATCTTTCTTCTCTATGCGTCTCGATTGGAAAATGGCTTGTGTTACATAAAACTTACATACCAAGTGACTTGGTACTCCACAGCTCTACACCACACCATCAAACAACCTGATCCTGTACATTTTCATGTTTCCTAGTGATATTCAAATAGAATATTCATGTCATGCATTCATCGTGGCTAGTTCGAGTCATATTCCATAAAAATTAATCCATGCCCTAAACACCAACCCCCTTAACAAAACATCTTCATCGTAAGTCGCCATACTAACTTACACAACCAGTAAATCATATCTCCCAACTTAGATCGCCACGAAGAAGCTCTTTTCTCCTTCCTTGGGTATAACTCGCGCCTTGCGCATAATCTCATCCTCACACGCCAATCTGATCCTCTCAGGGGTCGCCGGGCTCTCCAACCTGAGCAATCCCTCGCAAGCGTCGTCACCAATCTGAGCCTTCACTCCAGCCTGTGCTCGAGCCGCCTTGAGTGCGTCTCGGATGGCGAAGAAAACAGAGCTGCCCATGAAGAAGGGCGGCTCGCCTACACCACGACTCCGCTGAATCGTGCGCAACTCCTTCCACTCAACGTCCTTGAGCAGTGACACGTTGAAAGTCTGTGGAATATCCCGGAAACCAGGGATCTTGTATGCGCCGGGACCCCGTGTAAAGAGGTGACCGGCACTCGGCCCGTTCCGCAGCCACAATGACTCCTCCATAGTGAAAAGGCCAAGGCCTTGGATAAAAGCACCCTGAATCTGCCCGTAGTCGATTGCTGGATTGATTGACTGGCCAACATCCATCTTGATGTCTGCTCGTATACATGTCCATGTTCCAGTCAGTAGATCAAGCTCTACCTCAGCTGCGGCAACTCCTTGGGTAAAGTAGAAGAACATCTTGCCCTTGCCCGTAGTCCAATCGTATCCAATCTCGGGTGTCTTGTAGAAG
Source organism: Fusarium sp. MBC 119 (assembly GCA_030411635.1). Lineage (NCBI taxonomy): Eukaryota > Fungi > Ascomycota > Sordariomycetes > Hypocreales > Nectriaceae > Fusarium > Fusarium sp. MBC 119. Next base: position 140,473 of record JAPERM010000046.1, on the reverse strand, counting down.
CCTTGCGCAGACAGATTAACGCGATCAAAGTAGGCAGCATGAGCGAGCTGTTTCATGGTCGCCTCGGGGCCTAGCTTCTTTCGATATGGTGCGAGTCTTTCGTTCAACTGCTCGCAGGCGTTGAAGATAGCATATCCGTTCAAATCTGAAGAGGCAGAGGCAGCTGTTGCAGATGCGTTGGCCACCGTATTCGTCGAAGTCTCCGAAATGAAGACGTTATCCAATGGCACCCCTAATGACTGCGCAGCAATTTGTGTGAGCTTGGTGTGTAAGCCTTGTCCCATCTCGGTGCCACCATGAGCAACCAAAATAGACCCATCGTGATAGATGTGTACCAGCGCTCCAGCCTGATTTAAAAACAGAGCGGTGAAAGAGATACCAAACTTGGTCGGGATCAGTGCAAGACCCCTCTTCCGCCACTTGTTGGTCTGGTTGAACTCGGTAACAAAATGTCGACGAGCCGTATACATCGCCTCATCTTGCACCTGCTTATACATGAGTGGCACATGCCAGTCTCCCAAGCCTTGTCCAAAGTGCGTCTGGCCATCGCTTTCGTACATGTTGATTTGTCGCAGCGTCTCGACGGGCATTCCCAATCGGTCAGCCACCTCCTCCATGTACGACTCTGCAATGAACATGCCCTGAGGTCCGCCAAATCCTCGGAACGCTGTGTTGGACATTGTGTTCGTCTTGCATAGGCGTCCCCTGATGTGTACGTTGGGGATGTCGTAGCACCCATCTATATGGGTCATCGCTCGTTCGCATACGGCTGCGCTGAGGTCGAATGTCCAGCCTGCATTGTTGAAGACATCACACTCGAGCGCCTGAAGCTTGCCGTCTTTGTTCACTCCAATCTTGTATTTGCCGAGGAAGGGGTGCCGTTGGCCACTCGTGACCATGTCTTCCTCTCGCGTCAGCATATATCGGACAGGTCTCTTAGTCTTCTTCGCCGCAAGTGCCAACGCAGAGCTGAGTGTTACTGATCGCGTTTCTTTTCCTCCAAAGCCACCGCCCAGCCGCTTGACACGAACGACAACCTTGTTCGACTGTACGTCGCACACTCGCGACGCGAAAGCTTGTCTGTTGAAAGGGTTAGAATTCGAATCAGACAAAGGAGTGGGCACTTACGTTTCATTGGCATTCTGCGTGCTGGCAAAAATCTCCATCTCTCCGTCTTCAGGCTTGGGAACAACCAGACAAGCATTTGTCTCAAGATAGAAATGTTCTTGTCCACCCATTCTCACTGTTCCAGTGAAGACATGGTCGCACTCCTTGAAAGCTTTTTCGACGTCTCCCTTCTTGATCTCCCGGTAAAAGTTATGGTAACTGTCGGCAGCAATGGCATCTTCTATTGAGAGCACCGTTGGTAGGTCTTCGTATTCGACCTTGACTGCACGGGCTGCCTCCTGAGCCCGTTGAGGAGAGGTTGCCAGAACCAGGGCAATTGGTTGGCCCACGGTCAGAACCTCATCCTCAGCAAAGAATACCTCGTCAAAATTCGGAGCGCCAAACTTATTGGCTTCTGGAGATGGCATATCATCCTTGTCAACAACGTCCACTACACCAGGTATATCCAGTGCGTCTGCGTAGTCAACAGACAGGAGCTTGGCGTGGGCTCGTTTTGAAAGAACGTAGCAGGCATGGAGTTCGTTCTTTAAAGCAGGAATATCGTCGGTATACTGCGCCTCACCTGTTGTCTGTTTCAGGGCTGCCAGATGAGGGTTGGACTTTCCAGTGACTTCCTTCTTGTAGGCTACCGCAGCATGCTCGTCGACCTCTCCCTTTGACAAGTCTCGTTCGATCTCATCAATCGCTTCTTTGTCAACTTGATCCGAGCTGCCATCGAGTATTGTGAGGACGTCATGGTAGAACCGGTAAAAGAATCCGAAAGCCAGTGATTTTCGATAAGAAGCCATGCCACCTGGTACACTGAACTGCAAATCAAAGTCCCGGCCGAGTTCACTCATTGTTCCCTCAAGGGTATCCAAATCAGCAAAACGTCGTCCAACCAGATATTTCATGGCAGTTTTAGCAGCAACAGTCATAGCAGCCATACCACCGTAGATGAGGTTGGCCTCTTGTACAATGCCTTCATCGTCCAAACGAACCCTCAATGCGCCGGTGACGATGGCGATATCATCATCTTTTCTCTTCGCTTGCTTGTATGCTCTGAAGAACTCGCCCTTTTCATGAGTGACCGGAATGCGTATTGATGCAATGACTGCATCCTGAGAAAGTGCTGTTCTTCGATAGCCTGTGAAAAACTGAGAGGCGGGTATCTCTGTCTCTTTCGTTGATGATTTTGCCACTAATACGGCATTCGCAGCCCATAGCACAGGGTTGAGATCTGAGATTGGCGATGCTGTAACCAGGTTACCGGCCGGAGTTCCAACGTTTCGAATCTGTCGGCCAGCAAAGTATTTGAGTTGTTTGAGTATAGCCTCAAAGACCTGCGCGCGCTCGCGTCCATAGTGTGGGATAGCATGTTCGCAGATACTTTCCAGGTCAGTCAAGACAACATTGCCGCCAACTTCGAGATGGTCATCCTTGAAGCTGTACTGCCGCAACTCGGCGATGTCACCAACGTAGACCGAGACAGGATACTGTAGAGCCTTGAACTTGGTTTCGATTTGAGTTTCTGTACTTCCACCGATGATCTTGGCTTGAGGATGGGCGCTCTTGATTTGCAGTAGTTGATCGAGTGTGACGGGACGATACCATCTCCGCCTCTTGTTTCCAAAGGCCAGAGGTCTTAACTCGTGTCTCTTGAGAGCAGGTGGAAAGATGAGTTCTGTATCAGGATTATACTCGATGAACCCCGGGGGTGTGAATCTCTTGATGGGTTTGTCGTCCAGGTTCGCCCTGTCCATGCAGCAGCCTCCACTGGGCGGGCCGTTACCGTTCTCCATGCAACATCCGCTGCCCCCCGCTTTCTTAAACTTCATACCAGGTTTATCAACGCTGAATGTTTGAGCCGCATCCAGGATGGATCGGTAACCTGTACATCGACACAGGTTGCCATCGAATGCCTCCTCGATGTCATCTTTAGAAGGCGAGTTGTTGTTTCGTAATAAGGCATACAAGCTCATCACAATGCCAGGAGTACAGAAGCCGCACTGGCTACCATTCGACTTGGCGATACGCTCCTGGGTAGGGTGGGGTTTCTGAGAGCTGCCGATACCTTCAACCGTGACGACATGTTTGCCGTCTAAGCTGACGAGAGGAGCTAGACAAGCGTTGACACTAGCATGATAGATTTGCTTTGTTGTTGGGTTATACTGGCTGACGACAATTGTACAAGCTCCGCAACCACCTTCGCCACAGCCACTGTAATTGTCAGCATCACGAGAGAGAGTTTGGTGGTTTGGGGGCGAGTGCTTACAGCTTCGTTCCTGTAAGTCCGATTCCTCGTAGATACTCCAACACTGTAACTTCTGGATCTATCTCGTCCAGAACGACCCTGGTTCCATTGAGATAAAATCGGAGCGTATCGTCGAATTTGGAGGTTAGGGTTGCTAGGGGTTCGGGATTTGAGTCCCTCACGGGGGAGACAGCGCTTGGCGCCATGATGCTTGCAACACGGTTCAAGTCAGTGATAAGGGAGAGACGATAGGTATCATCAACCGTTGTTGCAGGAAGAGGGCATCAGAGAGAGATCAGATATGAAAAGATAAAAAGGGTTTGAACTAAAAGACAACGGAGCCTTTAAAGGGTTCTTATCAACAAACGAACCGAGGCGTTGTTGCACAACCCTTGGGCTAGTACACGTAGCGAGGGGGACGGGAGAATCACGAGACACGCCGGCACGGGTTAGAGAGCAGTTCAAGTAAGCGTCCGTCCCTGCGTCATATTGACAGGAGCAGTCGGGCCTTGTGCAACAGCACCTTCCTTTCCCAAACGAGAGGACTTTGATAGGTAAAACGGTGAACGAATGAGAAGAAAGCAAGGGTATCAATCTTGGCGAATTGTGACTGTTTGCGGGGACGTGTTAACGTTGGTAATCGCCACTGATAAGCCAGATTTGCACCCCGCGACAAACACACAGCCACTCACTGCTCAGGCTTGTAATCTGTGCGGGGATGGGAGCCTCTACCCCACGATACAGCTCGCTACCGGCCGGCTCCGCGCCAGGATAGGCCAGTTCCACGATCGGGATCCTCCACTTTGACATCGGAGTTCAGAGACTGTGATAATGGGTAGTAAATGTGAGGATATGGCGGTGAAGTATCAACATAGAGATGAGACTTCAAAATTAGAGGCTATTACTAAAATACGGTGTTAACGATAGGGCTTGAATCAATGCAAATTTAATGTGGCAGAAGAACAATCAAGAACTCAAGTTCATGATTCTTTGAGACTCAAGGTACTCCAGAGTAGACAGCAGCATCTTCTTGGCAAACCAACCGGAAAGTTGCTTACACCCCAGTTTATCTCGTTAGTCTCCCGAACTCGTCTCGGATGCACGTACAAGGGAGCACAGACATATACGGAACAATCCCTACTACATAGTATTCACAAAAGGACCTTGAGATCTATGCAATTCTTCTAAATCTAGCCTAGTTGCCCCGACTCTTTTTTTATCACTTTATTCTTTATCGCAAAAGCATTGTCTACTCCTGGATATATTTCTTCAGTGCCCGTAGTCGGTCCTTAGCCTGTTCCAAGACGTCGTCGTTCTTGCACACAGCAAACCGGATGTAATCCTCTGCAAGGTGTGCGTTCTTCTGGGTATAGAACTCTGTCGGGGGAATGGCTGCAACACCAATCTCCTGGATGAGGAACCAAGCCAGCTTGAAGTCACGAGGGCGGCTCGCGACGTGAGGAGGAAAGGGGTAATCCTCTGGCAGCTTCACCTTGGCCATGTTGACGAGAAGGAAGTAACCGCCCTCGGGGTATGTTACGGGCAAGTTGAGTTCCTCAAAGACCTCGTTGAGGCGATCCACCTTGGCCTTCATCTCCTTGATTGTCGCATCCCAGAAACCGTTGTGACCAGCCTGCTCGAAACCGATAGCAGCGGCTTCCTGGAAGGGAGCGGGTGTGGAGAAGCAGATACGGGTGTGAGCAGCAGTGACAGGTCGAATTAGCTCAGGAGGGCCGATCAACCAACCTAAAAATAATGTCAGCACGAGTAAGTCTATATAACAAGGAACATTGTGAACATACCGACACGCCAACCGGTGGCATAAAAGTTCTTGCCAGCAGAGCCAACAGTAAGAGTGATCTTTTCCACCTCAGGAGAAAGGTTGGCAATACGCTGGAAAGGCACATAGTATAGACGGTCGTAAACCTCGTCTGAGAGGATAATGACCTGGTTCTTGACGGCGAGATCCGCGATTCCTTGGAGCTCCTCCTTGGAAAAGACCTTGCCAACGGGGTTATCTACTAGTTGTCAGCACGAGTCCAAAACAAAACTCGTCCAGGTACTCACGGGGAGTGTTGATGACAATCATCTTGGTGCGAGGCGTGAAAGCCTTCTCCAGCTCCTCAAAGTCAATCGTCCAGTCTGCGGCAGACGAGTTCTTGGTAGCTCCAGTCTTGGGAGGATGTAGAGGCACATAGACGACCTTGCCGCCAGGCATCTGAATATTGCTGATGTATCTGTAGCATGTTAGTGAGTTTCTCAAGACGGATGATAAAGGCACTTACTGATCAAAGAAAGGCTCAAAGACAATAACTTCATCTCCAGGCTCAATAAAAGCGAAAAAGGCACTCAGCATACCCTCATTGGCACCGGTGGTAATAATAATCTCATTCTCAGAATCAAGCTGGCGGCCCCATGTCGATGAGTACGCATCCGCAACAGCCTTCCTCAACCGGGGTCGTCCCTTGGCGGGCGCATACTGATTGCACTCAACACGGTCCAAGGCTTCCTTGGCAGCATTGAGGATGAAGTTGGGAGGGTTATATCCAAAGAAACCCTGTCCCAAGTTCACAATAGGCTGGTTGGGTGAAGAAGCAGCGGCCTCATTGATGATGGACCTATTCCCCGGCCGAGTTAGGAACCACAATTTCTACGGTATTGGGGTTCAAAAAAGAGTCTCACCAAACATCCTTCTTCTGGCCCTGTACCCTCGCCGCGGGCTTTAGCTTCTGTGTCTGGTTCTGGCTCATGACGCTGACACTGCTCGAAAATGCTCGAGAAACGTGAAGAGGGATAATACTTCGGAGTGCGTTCCCGAGCACGGGCTGAGAGGGGCGGCTTGAGGTTAATATGGAGCGCGACATCAACGGCGGCAAGGACCCTTTTTCCGTATTAGTCAGGCCTGGAATACTCGAAGCAAGTTTTGGCAGAGATTCCCTCACGTATAATCTCTCAGCAAAAAGAATCACGTCTCTTTTCAATTGGGTCAATACCAGTCTTCTCTCCACAAGGCAAGGCGCGTGTAGGTTCGACTGTTGCGACATCGCCGTAACCGGGAGTAATACAGTGATGACTAAAGATATAGCGGGGAATCCTGGTCTGCTACTAATCGCGTCATTCGCTCCGATGATGAGCACTGTAATTTGTTGTCTTGGATTGGCTCGACAACTTTACAGGTCTTGGGTACTATCGAATCAATGCTTGAAGTCAGGCACTTGAAAGGATGCGTCGGGTTTCTTCCGATAATATCCTCTTTTATCCTCTACTGCCCGTTGCCGAGAATTCTACGAACTAGCGAAACCGGAGCACTTCTCCAACATTAAGTTGAGGAATACTAGAATAAGGAGCGGATGCATATGGATATGGAACAAGAAGACAGCACATTTCCCTATATATTCTACTATAGAAAAGGCTGAGCTATGAACTTCGCACACCAGAGACATCACAAATCACGAATGTCCATGTTATTGAAGATATTCCCTGGTAACATCAATATTGACATGGTAGCATTTTGCAAAACGAATCTTGTTGATTTACTACATTGTGCTAATTTCCGAGCTTGCTCAACCCCCTTATGACTGCTAACTACTCGACCTTTCCATATGCCCAGTGATATCGTGGTATAGGCTGAGTTGGCGTAGCAGATCTCGATACATGATCAAACCATAACCTGGTATTCGTTCTCTACCAGAACTCAACAGTCTGGAAGCCCTCTGGTGTTCTCAAATCCATTCGGCCTGTCTCGGGCATTCTCTTCGACCCCTGGGTGTGTGACTGTTCGAGAAGTTTGTATGTGAGCTCGACCAACTCAGGAGCGGAGATTCTAAGATTGTGATCCCACTCCAGTAGACGGATCAGTAGATGGACAATCTCGTGGTCGGGGTTCAAAGTTTTCAAAGTCCGCGCATGCGAGGCGCATCGTCGCGGGTACATGCGCTCCTCCTTCTTGGCATAGGTAGGCCACTGCGACATCATGCCCAGGAGCGAAATGCCAAGTGCCCACATATCGTCGCTCTTTCCGGAGTGCCTATGATGCCTCTAGATATAGGGTGACCAGTACGAGCGCGTTCCGTGGGGTTTCTTGTGGCAGTTGATATGGTCGACCGACATGACCTCTGCGCAGTCGCCGACAACAACTTCGACAGGGTTCCAGGTGCGGATGAGGATGTTTCGCGGTTTGAGATCTCCGTGGAAGCGACTCTTACCGTGCATGTATTCAACGGCCTGCGCGACCTGGAGCATGACCTCCAAAGTGTCTTTTCGAGTCAAGCCTTCAGGATGGTTGTTAATCATGGTCTGGAGACTCCCGCCAGCGCAGAGCTCGAGGACAAGAACATTGGCGGTCGGGTCCCAAAGTTCTTCGAAGTAATCGATGTACTTGACGATGTTGGTCTGGATGAAAGAGATAGTCAGCCACAGCGCTCTTCGGCAGAGTAAGAAAGCTAAATCAAAACGTACGTGCTTGAGGCTCCTCAAAATTCGGGCTTCCTTTCGCAAGTGCTTAACTGACTTCGGGGAGCATTTTCCGGCATAGACACCTCCGTGGTGGGTGTTGAGGATCTTGTACACACGTGCATAACCACCTTGTCCGAGTAAACGTCCACGTATATAGGGGCCATCAGGAAACTCAGGATCTCGTGCGAGTGCGAATCGAGCATCCTCTTCCTCCCAGGCTGCTGAATGAGCCATCGTGTTGGATGGCTTGGGGAGGTGGTGCTTCGTTGTTGTTTCTTTTGTTCACGTAGGTGTCTTGTTTTGGTTCTTTGCGTGTGAGGAAGCTGCAACTTCTTCTCGGCGAGGAGCAAGAAGGAAAGAAAGAGAAGGAAAAGTTCACTCGAGGCGAAAAATCTCAAAAACAAAAATAAAGAAATGCTCTGGGCTCAAGGTGGTGCAACCACTGCAGTGTCACAAAGGGAACATGGCCGACTGTTCACGGTGACTTGCACTGGCGGCAGAACCGACCTCACGAGGATATCGCAAACATTAATCCTTTCTTCGAGTTAAACTCTTAAATATATTATACGAACAAGGTGCCCTTTTCATGGAGGTTTTTTTTTTTTTTTTTTTCGTTCTAACAATGCTTGACTGACTGTATGTATGCGTGCCTTGCCTGATCTTTATCAATAAATCGTCAGAGGTATGGTAATGTGTCTCCTGCTCGGTTACCTACCTATACACTACCTATATATCATCATCAAACATAAAACCCAAGTCATGGCTTCCCTAAATTGCCATGCAGCCTTTAAGATTCATGTCAAGAAGGAGCATCCTCTCAAGAAGAGCCTCACGTACAATATTCCCTCAGCAGCTCATTCACCTCTTCTTCTCCATCTTCTCAACATCAGCATCGATTCAGTTTTGTCACTTGAGCTACTGCCTTATTATCATCACAACAAGATTCCGAAAGCTTTGACACTGATCCCATTAGAGGGAGGTTATGTTCAACTCAACAGTCATCGCTTCACTCACTGGTCTTCGTTATCAACAAAGCTTCCAAGTACACACCAGATTTACGTTATATTTGGGAGATACTCATATCTCATGGCTCCTGTTTCTTTGTTCGGTGAGTACATTGTTTCAATAACCTCCAACTGGTCCCGACTTTCCACCCCTACGTTGGCAACCGATCCTATCCGTAGAAATCTTCTTACTGACTTGAATCTTCTCTTAGATTCTCTCGCGATCGCGATGTTGACCATGATTCTTGTCCTTTTTGTTTTCACGGCTCTCTATGTTGCGGCCCTTTATGTTGCCGACAAACGCCGAAATACCAGAAGAGCGATCCGTTACGAGATAGTTAGGTCCCAGACACTGCAGATTGGGGTGTAGGGTTGTCTATGGCGTGGCCCAGTGTAACTCGTGGTGATGGCAAAAGGAACGAAGTAGAAGGAATATGGGAATAAGATGACAGTAAAGTCTAAGGAACAGGGAACAAAACAGCGCCCTTAGTAAGAACACGAACTAGCGATGAAAACAATTCGTGTCAACAGATGGTCCACTAGAATCATGCAGACAGAAGTATTCTACGTGACGTTGGGTCACGCGTTGCATAGAGATCATCATTGCATCCTTATTCCGTGTTATAAGCCTCCGCTTGCATCGCGGTAGCTTCCAAAGCATCCATCCGTGCAACTAATACTACATCAAAGCCATGTTCATTCCTCATGAGACCTAATCATCCCAACCGTGTCACTCCATAACCGTCAGTCCCATCCGTGTAATGCGTGAGCATCATCTGCTACAAGTTCCGTAAACGCCGTTCCATGAAATGAAAAAGTTCGCCGTGATATAAAGGGTATCGTGTACAAAGTCCAGGGGCTGGCTGTGTCGGTGATAGTTTAAGCCGTGTCGTCGCGTTGAGCTATCGTGCGAAGGTTGGCCAGGAGTCGTTCCATGAATTCCATAGATCCACTTCCAGGAACGTCCGGGAAACCCTGCGGCTCATGGGGTGTGATCTTCGCCCCTGGTGCCGTGGGATGTTGTTTATTATCAATCGCCGAAGCCTTTTGAGCAGGCGCCGTCTGAGGCTCATATCCCGGGTTTGAATTTGTAGCTATCGGCCCCGAGTGTTGTAGCTTGCCATCTTGAGCAGATGAAACAGCTTGTAACAGGGTTACTCCAGGAGTATGGGCTGGCCCACCTGTCTGGAAGGGCAGGCGTCCAGTTGACTGACTTTGAGTCGTTGCTTGCGTCAGTGAGGGGGCAGGTTGTTCTCTGGGTGCGGAGGCTTGTGGAAATCCAGGCAACCGTGGGATCGGTACGGGAGTCTTGGAGACCCTAATACCCAGTGGTTGTTTATCTGCGATGGGTTCCCTCGGTGGCGATTGCTGAGCTACTTGCGTATCTCTCGTAGACTTAGCCTCGACAGGCGAGTCTTTGTTTTCGGGCTGCTGGCTAGCAGCAGGCGCATTTGGCGTTGATGTCATGGCCGCCAAAAAGTTGGCTGGTAATGGCACTGGCGACTCTTTGGGTGGTATCTGGATTGGCTGCTCAGCCGACCCGTACTTACTATCGAGAATTCCAGGTACTTACCTTGTACGCCTTGAATATTGACCCTGGCTTGGGTTTGCTGGTTTGGTTAGGGGGTTGAGCAATTTGTTGTTGCTGCTGCTGCGGCAGTGGCGGCGACGGCGCTTGCGTCTGCGTCTGCGCGGGAGGCAGATACTGAGCCTTGATAGCAGGGCGAGGTAGATGGCCGAAGGCTGGAGGAGCCGCGCCAGGTGATGATGTCGGCGCCGGGTGTGAGATTGGGGCCTGCCTGAAGGGGTTTTGGCCACCAGGAGACATCTGGGAGACGGGCGGTGCCTGCGGTGGTGCAGCCGACGGCCGATTGTATGGCGAGTTGTGAACACCGTAGTTCTGGTTGCTCGATAAAACCCTGTCCTTCAATGGGCCTTTCAGGAAGGCGTCCTTGTTGGCCATGATGTGAGCCCTCACGTTACCCTCGTATCCGTTCGTGAATCCGCCCCAAGCAGCATACGGTGTTCGGTACTTGCTCGAGTCCCTGTAAGAATGTTAGCAAAACCCACATCTGATGAGCCTACGAGACAAACCTGTTGTGGTTGACTTGGAAGAAGGGGTACTTCTGATAGATCGACGAGTGCACCTGCCAGGACCCCTTGACCTGAGGACGCGCCTGCACAGGATGAGCCTGTTGTTGTGCCACCGGTGCCGGAGTTCGATAAGCACTATGATACGGGTGCGTTACTCCAGCAGGAGCAGGCGGAGATACATGGGTAGGAGCAGCAGTTGTCTTCGGCCACTGGTTGTGCTGGTGATGTGCCACAGTATTCATAGGACTGTGGACTTTGGGGGCATTTCCAGCTGGTGCATAGGCTGGAGAAGACCTGACTTCAAACCTCTGAGCGGAATACGCGGGGGCACCCTGCTGTACTGGGGGTTGTGGGTGCGAATAGTGATAGTACACGGGACGCTGTTGAGCCGGAGTAGGAGAGGGGGCAGCTGGTGTGAACCTTTGTGTAGTGAAGGTCCCTTGGGCAGGGAAGTTGTTTTCAGCAGGCTTTCTAGGCTTGTACACGTATGGTTTCTCTGGCCGGACGGCACCCGAAGCAGCATTGTAAGGAGCAGCGTAAGGTGTAGCGGACTGGTAAGGGTATCGTGGAGTCTGTGTTGGAGCCGACTTTGGAGGTTTAACGGGTTTAGGAACCGTCGAGAGGAAATTTCCCTTGGGGTTGTGACGTTTCTTGGCAGGGTCCTCGGTGAACTGAGCGCGGGCGTCTGTTGATCCTTTGGCCAGGTAATGCCAGATTTGGTCAGGTTTGGAAAAGTTGACTTTGACCTGTTCTTTGTTTGCGACAGGATGCAGTTGGAACTCGGCCCACGTGCAGCCTTCGACAAACGGATCATCTTTCTGGGGTTTGCCGTCATGTAGACGCTTCGCCTTCAGTTTCTCCTTGGCTTTCTGTGATGCAGGCATGGGGAGGGCGTTTGCTGATGCCTTTGGAAGTCGATAATCAGCTGGGTCGGCAACTAGTAGCCACTTCCATTCAACTTCGAGGCGGTCACTGTGGATAGTCAGTATGGGTTCAAAATCAATTTGATGTGGGGGTGTAGCGTACCCGTTTGGCAAAATATCAAGGAGCAGCGTTTGCTCGTTAGCTCGGTTTTCAACTACAACGCCGGCAAATATATCACCCTTATAATACTGCAACTGGCAAGTCTCGCCTGGCTGAAGCTTGGATGCTGCTATGCGAATGCGCGAGTCTGCCTCCAGTGCATCGCCATCCAATTTCTTGTCTCGTTTTGTCCGATGGAATCGACAACTGAACTCAAAGGCTTGCTCCTTATACTCTTTACCATCTTCGCCAAAGACTGGCACCTCTTCTTCCTCGACGAAAACGCCGGCAGCGGCTGCACATGTCGGATGATAGGCACGGGCGCATTTCTTTTGAGAACATTGGAAGCATGCGCCTCGCTTGGAACGACAATAGAGACACTTGAGGTCGAGTCGGTCTTTGTGAATCTCTGACACATTGACAACAGTCTCCTGTCCATCGATTGTCTCGATGTATGTCTCGGGCAGATAATGCGCGCAAAGACGATGAGCTTTGCGGCCGTCATCTGTGGGCAATAGCTCGGCCGTTTGGCTGTCATTAGGACAAAGGCAACAAGGTGGCTCAGCTTTAGTCTTGAGACGAAGCTTGATCTTCTTGACCTTGGTACTGCCTCCCTTCTCGCCCGGTCCACGCTTTCGCTTACGGCCAGTCTCCTTAAACTTGACGCCCGAACCAGTTGGTGGAGTTGGCAGGCCAGACTGTTCGTCGTCATCTTCATCTTCCTCGTCTTCATCCTCTGTTTCTTCGTATTCCGTTTCCTCGCCGCGTAATTTGCGCTCAATCTCATAGACGTTAACCCAGACACTGTCTTGTGCTTGCGCACACTCGCACTTTTTGGCAATCTTGCCAATATCAAGCCAAGAGTCTAGCGCAAAGTTGACGGCCTCGGCACAGTTGTATCCAAGATTATAGCCAGAGTGGTATCCATAAGGGTATGTAACGACGAACTCGCCGGGATATGAGACGCATTTGTTGACGGTGATATTGTAATGCGACTTTAAGTGCTGTGGCGAGATGAGGAATCCTTTATGTCGGAGAAACTGGTCGCAAGCTTTGGCATCTGTAGGCCACACATTCTTCATTGCGGCTTCGAAACGGCGAGCATCAGCTTGGGATATACTGTACCACTGCTTCGGGGCTCCAAAGTGAAGATAGTTGATACTGTAGAGGTCAACATCCTCCAGATGCCAGGCGAACGTTGCTTTCCACATGCCCAGATAAAGGTAGGCCGTATTGACTCCTGGAACTTTTGTTCCCAGGACATCTAGAAGATTCGGTAGTTTGTTCAGGTTCCACTCCTCGGTTGATTCGTCAAACAATGTGCCCATCAGATCAGCACCGTAGAGAGGTTGTGCGTAAGTAAGGGTCTTCCAATACGCCCTCTCAAGCTCCTCGCAGCGTTCAGGGGTATACTCTGATACGTCCATCTTATAGTCCCAGTCCTTGAAAGCAGCTTCGTCGATCATAGCGGATCCCTCTCGGCGACTGTATTTACGGCGGGCTGAGACCGTTTGGGTTTTGGCCTTTGCCTGTCGAGAACCACCCATGCGGCCAACCGTAGGCTCGTAATCCTCGTCATCCTCGACACCTGGATCCTGTTCAACAGATTCAACAGGTTTATCCTCAATCTCAGCAGCGTCGAGCTTAGGGGAAACCGGGGTCATAGGTCGGTCCTCTCCGTCTTCCGCTGGTTCTTCTTTAACTCGTCTTCCCCCTCTGCCTCCTCGCTTGGCGGGTCGTCCTCTCCCTCTCTTCTTGGGAGTCGAAGAATCGGCAGGTTTGGCTACAGCAGCGGCTCGGGTTCGTGGTTTTGGCTTTTCGGCATTGGCGCGTCGCTCACCACGTCGGGCTGGGGGTTGATGTTCGCTCTGATCGCAGAGTTGGCGCCACTGGGGAAGATTGTAGGATCGGCCGTGCAGAATGTTGACTTGTCGATAGGTTCCGTTGGAGCCCATAATGTCTTGTTTAATCGGCTCTCGAACTTTGACCTGCTTTACAAGGTCGTCGAGCTTGGGAAGAGAGTCTTTCCATTCTTGCGGGGGTATGATCTTGATAATGCCTGACTTCATACCATAACTATCGACAGCTTCCATCTAGATCGCGAGTTAGTAGTGGAACGGGGGAACCATCAGGCGACATACGAAGCGCTTAAAGTCCCTAAACTGATGCATGGTCGGCTTGAAGATGGGAACGGCGCCAGACCAGTGGTCTGGTAGCACCTCTCCAATATCATCGTTGGCGTCGTTCTTGGTGTCGTCGCTGGGGCCATCGTCTCTCGAATGTAAAGGTTGCGGCGCGTCACTCAGAATGGGTTCGTCTTCAAGGTCGCTCAACTCAGAGTCTGAGCCATCTGACTTCGCCATGTTGTTACTATCGGGGGGCGAATGTAAGAAGGCCGGGTCAGATTGAGCGGTCGCAGCATCTTTGGGTTTGCTATCGTTGGGAACAGTAGGAGCGACAGTGTCGTGAGAATTGGGTGCAGTAGCGACGGCAATGCCAGCGTCGATCGACGTTGACGTCGACTCCGACATGGTGGGCGATCACGTCGCAATCGGCGACTGTGCCATTGAGGAAGGAATTGTGAATTTCGTGTCGCTTATCGCTAAGGCGTGCGGCGTGCGATTGAAAATATCGGCGCTCGGATTAAGAGGAGAAATTCTATCGTCGGTGAGAGTTTGCGCTGAGGCGTCGAAAGTGAGCGATGAAAAGGGCGTGAGCGCAGGCTTGGAAGGTGGTATAGTGGGCAAGTACAGTTTATTGAAGTTGGTGGTCAGAAGGGCAGGTGATGCGGAGAAAAATGTTAGCGGACGAATAGGTGCGCTCGCTTGGAAGTACCTTGCAAGCCTTTGCTCAGTCAGCGATACTTGTGACCGATGTACCGTGCTAAGGCTGCAACCTGAGTTCGCAGCCTAAAATGCATCCGGAAGAAACAGGGCAGTCAGGTACCCAAAAAAGAGCGCTAAGTCCGCCATCATTCGATTTCGGAGCTTTCCTACATCATCAACGCAAACTGCCCCCTTTTTACAGATAAATCAACTTTTTGAGATTATGCGTAAGCAGGGAGAAAGATTTATTTGTCTACAATAACTTGATGAATTCTT
This sequence comes from Fusarium sp. MBC 119, assembly GCA_030411635.1. Lineage (NCBI taxonomy): Eukaryota > Fungi > Ascomycota > Sordariomycetes > Hypocreales > Nectriaceae > Fusarium > Fusarium sp. MBC 119. The sequence continues at coordinate 125,435 of JAPERM010000046.1, read as the reverse complement.
TTGGTAGACAGCTAAATATTAGCTTGAATTACTGTTATTGCGACGATGGCATGGTTGAAGTTTCTAGAATCGAGCATAGCAAGCGGATGTTTGAAAGATCTTCATCTGATGCAGCTTGATCAGATTGATAAGATTGCCTTCTGAAACCGAAGACCAAAAAGCTGGGGACACCGTCCACTACCGATCATCCTGGTCTTGTTCTGTCCCACCTAGACCCATGAGCACCTCATCTGTGGTCCCTGCTTCAGATGGCTTGACTTGGTAAGGCTCACTGCTGTAGCATTCCTGCGCTTTGTTTGTTGTCAGTGAGTCACTGCTCTCTTGTTAGTCCTTTATGAAGATTTGGTAACTCGAGTATCAATGTCTTTGTACATAGTCTATGCCTTTGTGAGGTTAGACGGATGGTTTAATCTGCACCCTGAGCCTCGCAACCTGAAGTACCTTCGGTACCTATGCACATGCATCATGACTACAAGGCTGTTGTTGTACGACCAGCCGAACTCATCATTCCGATACTCTCTAGTGGTTTCTTCTGTGACTTCACAAAGGCTCGACGACGAACTTGGCTCTTTTCACTTCCTCGAGATGGTATCTGAGTGGTCTGATAGCTTCACCAGGACATTCATAGGTCTTTGCTCCTACCTTATCTTGCCTTTTCCACGAGCACACTTCTGACTTGATTTATTTTTCTGGCATCGGATATCATGCATCTGTCCTTGTTCTTCGTGAAGAGTTTTGTGTCTGCACACACCAAGCAGTGTCACTGACTTGCAGTGCTATTATACTGTTACGAACACATACGGCGTGTTTCTAATGGCAGGAACTTCAGTTTTCAGTCTTTACTGCGATATGGTACGGGCTGTGGTCAGTGGTTTCACACCCAGTTTGTAGACCAAGCACTTAGGCCGAGTGATGGCTCAAGATGTGAGGCATGTAGCAAGAAGCGGGTCTGCATACTGGTTCGCGTGTTCATCAAGGGTTTAGTTAGTGGGCCTTTGTTACTGCTTTGCATCTGCATGAAATACCTGGATAGCAGCTAGCTTATCAGGCTCTTCGTCATGCAATGAAAACTCAGGTATACACAACTCAGATGTTTAATTGTTAGTTCTCCAAGAGCCTTCGATAAACCAGATAGAGGATAAGTATTGATTACTTTTCGACCTAGAACCCACGCGTTAAGTCTCATGATTTTGAAGAATGAATGAAAACAACGGTGAAGCAGTCATACTAATAGAACGGGTCCCTTTGAGCGTCTAGAACTGGGGCGCTGTTGTGTTGTAACTTGAGCAATGCGAATGTGCTGGTTGCTTGCTACCCTAGGTAGGTAGGTTAGGTACACAGCAATGAAAGATCCATGGATCCCTTTTGCAGCAAAGTCATCAATGCCGCAATGAGCAAGTAGCAGAAAACTTTTCGGTCCCTATTACAAAGATTTTAGAAGGAGTTGAGCCCTTGCTGGTAGGATCAGATTCTGCTGGCATGACGGTTGATTCGTGGTTGATACCTCGACATGAGACCATGAATGTGCTCAAAACTTGGAGTGCAACTTCGAGCCTATTCAACTCCAACTGCTGGCCATACCCAAGTTTATATCCCAAATGATTACCTCATTTATGTAAAACACAGGCCTAGAGATCTGTGAATGTTTGACTCTGCGAAGCGCGAGACTAAGGCAATTACTGATGACTTGCAGCGGGCTCATCGCCGGATTCCTCGGGTGTAGATCATGCTACCCTGTAAGGTTGTGAAAGGGGTGTTCGAGATAGTGTGTTTCTTCGAGAAGGTAGGGTAAAGAGAAAAGAGATGTTGTTGTTTCTTTCAAGCGTCTTGTCACCGCGGTTGTCCTGCCGCATAAGGAATCTCTTTGGTTGGCCATGTCTCTCAGTCTGAGGCTCGCAGGATCTCACTTTCACCAAGTATTTCAGAACATGACACAAACTCGTATTGAATGTGAATGAATCATTGAAGAATGTTGAGTTGCTCTTTAAACTCCAACTGATGAGGCATAGTACTATATTAGTGTCGGATTGTTGGTTCGCTTTGCTAGCTCTGGTTGGTTCCAAGCTCAGCAACCATCATTTTAGATCACGACTACTGACGTCAATGTCTCTGATAGAAAGTGTTTTATTGATAGCATAAAAGGGTACCTAGTATTTTCCTGCTATCTTTGAAAGATTTAAAAATCCATGCCTCTTTCATACCCCATGGCACAAGGGATATTTGAGCAACTCCAAAAGAGGTAGTTGTGCTTATACAACCCCGCTATGGTAAGCACTCTCTTTATGGATAGATCTGCGCAATAAGCCAAGGCCAAAGAGCCACGATACCTATCCAAACTATTGAACAAAAGTCGCTTGTTGGCGTTGGAAAAGTCAATCACCTCGACTTGACCTTTGTTAGCTCCACCATAGCTAAACCATCGAGATCATCCTCATTAGACCGCACATGTTGGCCCCAGAAGCTTATCGGTAGCTGCCGTTTGTCCCAGCCACCCTTCCCTTTATCCTTCACCCCGCACCAACATCCCTTCACCTTCACCTTTATCATGTTCTCAAAGAAGCTGGGCTGCAACCCTCTCGGCTACCTTAAGCTCAGCCATTGGATGGCATCAACGCTGACCGACCTATCTCGTCCCTTCCCGGCCCTCCATAGCTTTATCGTGTCCCCGCTTCCAGTATGAGCACATCATTTGCAGCCTTGTTGAAGACATGCCAATCGCATGTTGCGAGGAGATGCTGTGCCGCAGTAGCCAGGCGTTAGCATCTTGTACATGGACCTTGGTGCTGTTAGAGCTCGATCTGGCGGAAAAGGCGTCGGTGCATGACGGTCTGTTGCAGCTTGTGCTGATCCATTAAGCTGTCAATGGCCCCCGAGCTGAGCTCTTCTCTTTTCTCTCACCTCAATCGCCTCACCAGCCTGACGGTGTAGGAAGAGCTTCTTCTTGATACTTCTAGCTGTCTTCCTACTACTATACTGTACACTGCCCTTCAACATGGTTCTATTCAAGAAGTTCATCGCAGCCTCACCTCTGGTCCCCGGCGTTATCGCACAGTCGGGCGGAGGGGAAAAGGTCTGGGCTGCTGTCGCATTCATCAATCATGGAGAAAGGGTGCCCATGGCTGCCAATCTTCGTACCGTTCTCACTCCGGAGGGAGCCCAGCAGTTACTGCGTCAGGGAACCGCATTCCGTGCTCGATATATCAAAGATGGCGTGAAGGATACGGACTATGAAGACATCCAGACTGCGTACCTTCAGAACCTCAAAGACGATGTGATTGACAATGACGACCTTGACATCATCTCTCAAACAGAAGAATGGGTGTCGGCTGGTGCCATGGCCTTTATGCAAGGCTTATATCCTCCATCGCTCAACTCCTTCGACGACAGCACTGGAGGTGAAGAGATAGCCATGAACTTGGCTACGAGTGACAACAAGACACAGTATCCGTTCAATGGATATCAATATCCCAACATCCGGACCCCGACCTACTTTGACCCAGAATCTACTGCGTATGCTGCTCGAACTCTCTGTACTGACACTTGACTGACACAACGTAGAGTGCAAGGCAATGCAAGATGTTCGGCCTGGCTGACAGAGACCGGTACAAACCTGACCGAGAACGACGTCCTCGGTGACCTCTACGAGTCAACTCTGCCTTTCTACCAGAACCTCTTCAGTACACCCCCACTCGCCGGCACCATTGACATTGACTTTGCCAACATCCGGAACGCTTATCCGATCTGGGAGCTTGTCGACTATCAGTACCGCCATAATGAGACCGTCCATGAGGAGCTGAAGAATGCAACCACAACGCTGTCCTTCCTCAACACGTATGCCACAACCATGGAGCGCTCATCAAACAACTACATAGACAGCCAGGGCGACAATGACCCGCTTGACGTCCTCTACTCTATCGCCGGACGTACGCTGGCGTACAAGGTCACGTCACAGTTCAGGAGCAACATCCGCTGGGGCAGCAGCTACAACAAACTCACCCTCATATTTGGTTCGCTGGAGCCCATCGTCAGCTTCATTTCTCTGTCGGGTCTACTTACGCGGGACAACATCATCAAAGAGCCCTTTAGCTCTCTCCCTAAACCTGGCGCGGCATTGGTGTTTGAGCTCTTTGGCGAGGACCCCGACTCTCCTGATCAACAGCCAGACACGGATAGCCTGCGTGTTAGAATGTCATACCGTGCTTCCGCGGACGCCGATGAGCCTTTTGCCAACCAGCCCATCTTCAAGTCTGGTCCTGACGGTATTGCATACTCGAATTTCATGCAGACTATGAATCAGATTGGCAGGTCACCGAACCAGTGGTGTGATGTCTGTGGTCCGACGCCTGCTCCCTGGTGCATCCGGACCGACTCGGACGACTTCAACTGGGACGATGATTCTTCTTCACTCGGACCTGTCATATCAGGAGTCATCGGTGCCATCATCGCAATTGCTGTTCTGGGTCTTATTCTGCTAGCCCTCTTTGTCTTGGGCGGTTATCGATTCCGCCGCAAGAGCCCTGCAGAGACAGCACACGACACTGGTGCCGTAGGAGGTGTTGCAGGGGGCTTTAAGGGGCCAGAGAAGAAGGACGGTGATGCTGATGTCGTGGTGACAAAGCAAGGAGTTCACCATGAGCGTGTTGGCAGCTGGGAGCTTCGAAGTCCGAACGACCTGCCTCCTCAGACTTCTGGTATCGTGACCAAGGACTTGGGATCTCCTCCCCGGCGATCTTTGGACGACAGCGAAGACGACATCAGCGTTATGAACGCGGCGCCAGTCAAAGTACGGGAGAGTGTCTGAGGAGTGATGAAAGGGAAATGAATGGGGTTGGCATTGGATAAGGATGAATATTTGCATGTGTGGTTATACCCTTTGATTCTTACAATCGTTCCGAATTATTGATACCTACTGGGATGGATTTGAATAGGCGTTTGTATTGGCGAAATTGCTTAGATTCACTCTTTTGGAGATGCTGACAGTGGTTACATATGGGCACAATTGAGATGCCTACTATCACATAGCACGGTAGCTCAAATTGAAAAATGAGACTTGCTCGTGAACACAGATTTGAATCATCAAGAAAATATAAATCAAGTGACCGCGTATGACATTAGTGAGTCTAGCATTTAATGCTTTTAGTAAAACCGAAGTCTAGCTATTCCCAGGAATTGAAACCATGTTACAACTGAAGATCTACATCTGGCTAAACTACTGCGTGCGTAAAGCCACCTTTACACCTCTCACAGATCACAACGAAATCTGGCACTGAGAACTGTATATACAGGTGATATATGTTTTGAACGGCGAATTTGAAGGGCGTTCCGCATATCGTCCCAAGAAAGAAATCAACGAGTTGAAACAAGAGGCCTGGTATTGCTACTCGGCCGTACGAAACTCGGCAGCCTTGGACCTTGCGTCGTCGCCCAATCTCAAGGATCTCGTCTAGGTGGATAAGATTGCGCTGAATAAAGAAATCTTTCGAGGTCTTCATGATCTTAATCGAGCAACCTTGGTCCTGGGAGTCTCTGGGCCCTCCACCCAGACCGCTTCGTTCCCTAGATGTCGAAATTACATTACCGACTCGTGCAAAGAAGCGCAAAATGAAAACGGCATCCTCTAAAAGGCCGTCAATACATCCCATGAACAATTTCTTTGCTTCCTTATTCAGGCATTACTCATCCAGCCTTGACTAGTTAGCGGACGGGGCTATGCTTACTGTTTTGGGCTCATGATAATACTTGAGAGAAGGTTTGGAAGCTAGAAACGACAGACCTGACTATCCAACGGGGTATATCCATCCTTAACACGCCTTACAAAATGATAAACTCCTCCTCCTGCACCCCCTCAAGCTCAAAGACTTCTCCATTCATCATCCCATGAACATAGCACTCGCCCACGAGAATCCACGTTCCACCTTCTTTCCTTCTAAGCAAGAAAGGCGTCCTACCTCCATATAGCACGACAACAAGATCCCCTATCTGCATGATATCAGGACCAACGACAAACCAACCCCCATGAGTGATAGCAAACCCGCGATATCGAGTGACGAGCGTTGCTTCATGGCTCCATTTGAACCCATCTCCCGTACGTGCAAGCTCCTGAATCTCTGGCCCAACAGCACCTGGCTTGTCCAACGCGCGCACAAGGTATGCAGCTCCGTTAGCGAGCCACTCCTCCTTCGGCACGCTCTCATACTGCCGCGAGCGATCTGCTCCTATACAGCCGTTTGTCAGCGTCTGCACGAGGGCAAAGAAGGCAGATTCGCCGTTTCTATAGCGCTGCCGTAGGTTAAAAGGCGCGTTGCGACGGCAGATATCGCGCCATAAAGCCTCGATGGGGAGTCTATGCGGGTTGTTGCGGCGGAAGTGGAACGCGTTGTGCCAGAAGATCCACGACGGTCGGTGGATACGATCTAAGCGGACACCGCAGATGTGTAGAGCTCTTCTCTCATTGTCAATGTGTAGCTTGGGCGGTATATTCCCCGACGCTCTGTGAGGAGTGACGGGTGTGCCTAGGAGATGAAGAGGGACGATGCGCCAGTCTGGGACCCATGTTGGTAAATCACCCCTCTCCATAATCCTCCGCTTGTATGTGGCCGGTACAGCATGGCATGCAGATAAAAGAAGAAGTGATTCACACCCTGAGAGTTCCCTGGCCGCTACATCGTAGAAGATGTCCTCGATTGATCTACTGTAATCAGCTGCAAGCTCTGTGAGACTCTGACTGCCTGTGTTGATAGAGAAGTGGCCCAGAAAGGCGTACACATGGTCTCGAGGGTCCTTGGCAAGTAGGTGTCGTGCACGATGTAGTTCGTAAATAAAGGCTGCACGGTTGTGATTGACATCGTACTCCTCCTCAGGTTCGACGAACCGCTGATACAAGTACCGAATGTTAGGAGTGAGGATAGCGAAGCGTGAGCGCAGGTAGTGATAACTCTGGTTCAAAACACCCGTGACTAACGAGAGAACCTCCCAGTCTATCTCGGCCTCGCCCCAATAGAGCGTTGCTGGTGCTCCTGTGCCAATCTCTTGAACGATCCATATCCGATTGAACTGGGTTCGTTAGTATAAGGCTCTTTGGTGTTTCTTGGACATACTCACCCATGGCAACTTGGTCATATTCGACAAGGGCATCCATGGGGTCCTATCCTGACTCAACAACTCCTCTGAATGCGCCCGCCGAAATTCATCATGCATCTCATCGTTGGTAAACACGCCGTGAAGGTAGTGTATCATAGTCATAGCTTCATACGCAACACCCGAGTTATCTGGACCCAGCCAGACCAGTACATGCTGCGCTCCTTTGTATATAGCGTTCATGAGACTGACTTGACGACTGCGCTCCGCAATATCGTCCTGATTAATGCAAATTTGGTCTGCCCACAGACGTCGTTGTGAAGTCGCATGTCTCATACGCCGTAGGGCACCCTCAATGCTCCTCGTCAAAGGGAGGGGCTTTCCATCGCAGAGTATCTCAGAGGAGCGGTCCCCTGTGCCCCAGCAATAAGAGATGGCTTCATACTGCGGATTGAGGTCAAGATTCTCGATGCTGAGATGGCCGATTAGTGGCTCGTTGCCCGTACCCGGCTCAAGAGTCAGAATGCGAATGCAGTATTTATTCTCAAAAGGCGTGTATTTGTATAACTCTTGAGCTGATGAATCTTTTGGTTGGGGGTCATCAGCCATGGATGAAGGTGATGAGAGAGATGTGTACTGAGCCTTGTTCGTAAGATGATAATTCGCAAGGTGAGATGTAGGATGTCTATGGCAGGAATCAAGGCTGTGCAGACCCAGACCGATAGTTAGAGGTCCAATTCTTTTAGATCGTTTTTGTGGTGAATCGTCGATCACTGAAGTAGAATGGATTGGGTTAACGACTCTGGAGACGTTAACTTGAGCCTGCTTTTGAGCAGCAGTTCGACTTAATAGCCAGGCTGTTTCTACGGGGCGCTTCAGGGTCATTGCAATCAATATTGTAGCGAGCTGAGCTGAGCTGAGCGTGGAATGGTACTCTCTACAGCATGAATGGTCATAGCCCAGCCAGTCATCATTCTGTGTGGGGATCCTTGTAAACAAGCCTGCCGTATCCCAGGTAAGCACTAATGTCAAGTCGTAGAACTCCGCATAGTTGGGCCAGACAGGTCAAACAATCACTTGGAAAGTCAACACACACATATTAGACTTAAGTATTTGATTGTAATATCGAGCGGCGGCAAGCCTAATCTATCTAACTAATACACAACTTTCCTGTGTCATGAATCATTCCGCAAAACCAAGCACATTATGCTGCAACACCTCATGTGGGTGATTCATCCTGTGTCCAAAACGCCGAGTTCCCATCCCAATCCATTACAGGATCCCAAAAGTTACAAATGATATAAGAAACGCTGAGTGCATTGTGTTCTTTTCTCGTCCTCCGCTGACCATGAAACCCTGACCTACAGGTCGATGGTAAGGAGCTCTAGCCTTGATGTCACAGCATCACAGCTCGCGCTGATACGTTGCACACGGGCCATGGCCAGAGCAGCTGTGCACTCCTCTTCACCAGCGTCAACAAGCTCCAGGCGGGAAAGAATCTTCTCGGACTCGATGCCACCAAAGATGTCAACGTGCGACAGGCCCTCAGTGTCAAACTCCTTGGGTTGCTCAGCAGTGGTAGTGGCGGGCTCAGTGTGGAAAAGGGCAAATTCAGGATCAGACTCAAACTCGGTATCGACAGGGGCAGCAGCAGCAGGTTCAGAAACCTCAGACTTCTCAACAGGACGCTCGATAGCGGGAACCTCCAGCTTCTCCTCTTCGGAGTCGAAGATGGGCTCGATGAAGTTGGAAGTCTTGCCAGACAGGACAGCAGTATCAATAGCATCAGGAACCTCAGGGGTGTCAACGACGAAGACCTGGGGCTGAAAGTTGAAAGAACCGTCGAGAGTGAGCATGGAGAAATCCATGTTCTGCTCGGGGATCATAGCCATACCAATTTGCTGCTGCTGAGACTGCTGAGAGTTGTAGGGGTTGATGTCCTTGGGAACCTGTCGCTGCTCGGGCTGAGGCTCGACCTTGAGCTGAGGAGTCTGTTGAGCAGCGGCAGGGTTGCTGCTTAGGTTGTCCAAGAAGTTGGAGAAAGAAGGAGAAGAGAGAAGCATGCGGGTGAGATCCGTCAAGCGCTTGTTCTCATCCAAGAGGGAACGGTTCTGAGCTCGAAGGTCGCCATTCTCGCTGACCTTATTGGCAATCTCGGACTCAAGTTGAGTGATGTATTCTGGCGAAGAGTTAGCAAAGTGTACAGGCTGATTGATTTCATGGTTATCTTACCCTTTCTGCGGGATCGGAAGGCACGAGCGGAAACCTTGTTTCGGAGCTGTCGTCGCTCCTTGCTGCTGAGCTTCTTGCCCTCCTCACTGGCCAGGAGTCGCTCATCCTCATCCATCTCCTCCTCATCCTTCTTGGAGCGAGGAAGGTTGGTCATGGGGCTCGAGGACTGGCTCTCAGGCATTGAGGGCTTGGCTCGCATAGAGTTCAGGAGCTGGGTGATCTTCTGCTCAACAATGGGGTCGGTGGCCTGAGGAGCCTTGCCACGGGACTTGGGTTGAGATCCTTGTCGCTGAGCCTGCTGTTGCTGCTGGATGATCTGCTGCTGCTGTCGCTGTTGGGCCTGGGCCTTGGCGAGAGCGGCCTGGGAGTGAGCACCAGGCCAGAGGCGGCCGACATTGTTGGTCTGGGTAGGCAGAACAGGCGGCGAGGGAAGGCCAGCATTCTCCTGCTCGATGCTGCTGGGGTCGACAGTGAAGAACTGTTGCGAATCGGTCTGGGACTCGAAGTCCATGTCCATATCCGAAGCACCCAGCGTAGCCTGAGAAGGAGAGGTGTTGAAGTCGAACAGATCAGCCTCGGGGCTGAATGTCGACGAGAGGTAGTCCATGCTACGGAAGTCCTGGTAGCCAGTGTTGTTGGTCTGGTTCACCGCCATAGTGTTCGCGATGGCACCGGGCACAAAGCCCGTCTGTTGTCGGTACATGTCATAGTTGTGACTGGGACCGCTCAAGGTCTGGGCAGTTGTGGTGGGAGCTGATACAGCAGCGGTAATAGGACTTGTGAAGGTAGCCTTTGAAGTGCCTGCTGGTGAGACTGAGGCGGCAGGAGACTGAAAGTTGTCGTACTCGGTAAGATCGAGGAGGGCGTCGATATCGACGTTATTCTGGCCTGGAGCCGACATAATATTGTATAAGATGTGTCAAATCGGCGATGCCGGAGAATCGAATTCGCTGGTTTGGAAATAGAGTCGTCGCCCAGGTGTTGAAGTGTTAGAAAACTTCGAGTGTTGACGTATTTGGTGGGTGTATTCTCGTGGTGATGATCGGTGATTGTTGTTGTTGATGGTAGGTTCTGTAACAGAAGCGAATGTTTGGAAGTTGAGAAAGGGAAAGATGGAACCAGGCAGAAAATCGGGAACTGGGGGGGACCGTATTCTATGAATGGGGTGGGTGCCTTGGGTGGCGGTACGTACCGACGGGTTCTTACACAAGTATCCCCGACATGTCAGGGACGAGGGAGATGCTAAAAGCCACTGTAGCCCACTCGAAGAATCCACTGAAAACATGCTCAAAGCCCCTAATTCCCGGAACTAGGCATCCTTGATCCCCCCTGAAAAGGTTCCCTCGAGCGCTATGGACTGCTGGGCCAGAGTCTCATGTCAGGTAACGCTGCCCGTTGCCAGTGCTGACCAGGATCGGCGGCCGGGGAGCCGACTAGTGAGGAGAGAGGACGCGTCAGCTCTTTTCTTGGGTGGTGCAAGCCAAGGATGGAAGCCAAGGGCCAAGGATGTGGATAACTGATTGAGGCAGCGCCGTAACTCATCCAGCCAACCAAAAGACAACTTTGACGACCGAGCCTCTCAGAGACAGCGGCGCTCTTACAAGTGCCCACCTCTATCTATCCCTGCTCAGGCCAAGTCTCATCCATCGCTGTCCGAGGGGTGCGAGCCAGCCAGCGAGAGCCAACCCAGAAAAAGCGAAACGAACGAGCAAAAGACGTCTGCGGCCTGAGGATGACGACGCTCAACTGCCCCTTTGGGCCAGGCTCGGCGCCAGAAGGGCAGTGATGGCAGCATGGCGCCGGTCTTTTTGCTGTAGATGAAGTCTCATGGCTCGCTACGCTGCGCTTTTTCGTATGCATTTTAGCGGTGGACGCTGCGAGCTGAAGACCATCATCAACCTCGCAGCAATGAGCTTACGTCTCTCATCACTCAAGGCCTCGTGGCCTGGGCTCAATCTGGTCAAGCCTGAGGTTGATTACTTTGTTGCCTGCATTGCATTGCATCTTGAAGCGACGTCTAGATAGCATCATCCATCCATCCCCTCTTGTTTGAGGTCTGATACAGATAACCACGGCTCAATAATTCCTCCGTCCAATCGTTTCATCAAAACACAATGTGATATAGATGCACCAACTTGCAACTCCTCGTCAGTCATTTATTCTGGCGGCAGCTCCAACGGCAAAGCGGCATTCTGTGTTTATCATAGCTGGAATGGTCTTCTCAGCTTCTGAGTTCACTTTCGCTGCAGTAAACAATGGATGCCAGCCAGTTCTCTGATCAGCATTGGCGGGTAATGAAACTTGTCATCCGTACGTCCCGAGCGTGGCTGTACAGAACAATAGATTGTATGTACCTACACTGGTTGGAATGCGTTTTCCAAAGCTTGTCTCTAGCCCACTATAATTCTCAAGCATTACCGGCTTCTCCTGAATCAATCATGAAGCACTGTCGTCTTTTCTTCAGATTGATTGCAAAGGTAGGGATAACTACGGTTCATTTCCCTCAGGCTTGCTCATTTCACTTTAGAAATGAATAGACAAGGTCTGGCCATGCCGCGGGAGAAGCGTTCCCTCATTGCGGGGATGACCATCGCAATCAATATTATCTATCGATTGCACTGCCACCGCCTTCATATCCCACCATCCACCGGAGCACAGTCCATCAAAAGGATCCGTTCCCGCTGGCTGCCTCTTTGTGCTCACTCACTGCTGCCAAATCATTCAACTGAGATTACTGATTGCGGCATCATTTCAAGGCATAGTCCCCTCAAACTTACTACAAGACTTCTCAGGGCTTAGGCGATAAGACTATAAGTTCTAATAAATAATCATAAAATTAGCAAAAAGTATAGCATAGAAACAAGAGCTATGCCTCTACTACGGATTTCCCTTGAGCTCCGAGGCCTGTTTTGCTATGCTAAGTCACACTGCTAGAATTATTGTGAACAGAACACAGTGGCACCGGCGAGTTTTCTGAGGCTGTGCATTCAAAGTTGGATTCTTGGCTCTCCAAGTAAGCTCATTGATCGTCCTCTCGCTTCTCGTCTCGACCATTCGCTTGCTCTTCTTCCTCGAGTCGTGCCACGAGGAACTACATCGGCGATAATGGAGCGCCGTCAAGCCGCCTCCGGGCCCCAATTTGTTGAAAGCACCGATCAACTGTCGGCGCATCGACTGCCGCTGTGTCCGTATCCACGGTATTGGCACTAACCCGTCCAAGCCTCATGCCCGGCTGTTTTTTTGCCACTCCCCAACCAATCCGAGTGTTGACTTTCCGTGCCAAAACTCCGTGATCGGCAGTGTCGACAAAAATAGAACTCCACCAGACTATGGTCTTAGTCGCCCTGGCTCAACTGCCGCCCTGAATATCTTCTCCACTGCCCCTGACGATGACGGTCATTGACACCAGACGATACGGCGTTCGCCGTGACTGTCAGTTCCATCAGTAACGCTCACACATGCCGCGATGCATTAAGTCGGGCCTGTTTCACGAAACAACCCTTTTTTTCTTTGGCCAACAGTAGTCCCTATCCTTTGCCCACATCCCGGTTTTCACATACCAATTCTCAAACAAGCTTTGACTAGAAGTTCCTGCTGTGGTGAGTCTAGAATTTTGATCGATCGATTGGCTATGAACATCAGGCGTGAAACATCTGCTCCATGCGACTCAGAGTTTTGCTCCATCTGCTTCTCCTTGAACTGACATTCGTTTCGAGGCACAAATCGAGACATCACCCTAACTTGAGGTTAGGGAAACATTTCGAGTACCTATTTGCCGGCCTGCCTGATGGGTTTTACATCAAGCTTGCGATTGAAGTATGCCAAGACTTCGCCAAGACTTCACTGCCAGTGATATTAAGCTGTAATTCAACTGCCGAGATAGCAACTCATAGAAAAACTAGATTACAGGATTGATACGGTTTTACAGGGTTTATGGCAGCATAGCCCATGTAAATTAGTTTTGTTGTTAGCCTGCCCACCGCATAAACTACTGTTCCCTGAACACCTGAAGATATCCCGCCAGCCACTTCGAGACCACGAATAACAAGGGCATAGCCACTGTTTTTTTTTCCTTCTGATACCCTGCTGGTATAAGGCGTAAAAAGAAGCTTGCGCCCATTGTTACCCCGAGTGCATGAAAATAGGTAGGTCCTGATTACTGCAAAGTCACTTGGTATTTGAAATCCAGATATTCATATCATGATCACATGATATGGCACGTGTCATCATCGGTCACATGATCTACTCTCATGTCTTGACACGTGATTGGTCCTGAGATCCAGCCTGACCTTCTGCCTCAGCCTTCTGAGGCCATCCATCTATCACCGGCCCCATTCGCTTGCATCTGCATCTGCAGTATCTCGTCGGAGCCTTACGCCCTACAACCGTGCGCGCCCAACTGCACTCGCGCCTGAATTGTCTGACATATTCTTCGCCCGGTCATAGTGTCGCCTGGGACGCGTTGTCGGTTTGTATATACCGTGTTTGTGCCTCATTGCGACTCGTGAAAAGTTGAAACAGCGTTGGTCGTTTCGTTTAGTTGTTTGCATTGCGTCGCATCGCATCGCGACTCTTTTCTATCTTGCATCTCCCGGCCCGAGGACACCATCCTTGCACACAGAGACTGCAGAGAGGGACGCTCTCTGCAAGTACGTTGCGTTACTGCTCGGCATCAGAAGATCCCTTCTGAATTGCTACTTCGCTTTCCTTGAAGCCATATCGTGTCAACTGAACTTACTATACTCGCCACTATGGTAAGCTGACCATAGCCGCACAAATGGGGAGAGAAAAACGAAACCTGCCCGCGGCTGTGGCAGGTGGCCCAAAGGAGAGGCATAGACGAGCCCAAAGATCTCAGTATGATCCTACGGCGCCTGTGCCCGCAGGCTTTGTTGCCAAACCAGCTCTACCAAAGACAACCAAACATCACTCATATTTTGAGTTTGTTGAAAATAAAGACAAGAAAAAGAAGCTCGAATTTCAGGTATAATGCGACTTTTGCGTGCCAAGGTTACCACAGCACTCACCACCACGTATAGATCACCACCAAGAAAACACCCCCTCCTGGTTTCGAGTTTGTCCCTGCCGGCAACCCTGAACTGACTGCAGCATGCAAAGAACTATCCCGCGAGAAGGATGCCATGATATTTATAGTTTCGGTATGCGACATATGACTGCAGCATCTCAACTTTTGTCACTAACCTAGCCATCTCGAAGAACGCAAAAGACACGTCTACTTCCAACATCTTGGCACACCAAGTTCATCGAGTTGGTCATCACGTCAGAGAAACGATCGTCGAGGAAGCCCGTGCTAGTCTAGGACAGATCCTAGATCATGTGCTGCCAAAAGTTGGCGGTGCTCCTGAGCCTATTCCCGAGTCCCAACAGGAGTATGATGCCCAGGTCGACGCTGCCTTGCGCGACTTGTTCCCAAGAATTCCAAATACCGATCGCCAGATGATCATCGAACATGCTTTCAGACGGGTTTGTCCTCCTTCCCCTAACATCTTGTTGCAGGCCATGTATGTTTATGATCATAGGATCCTGCGAATAAAGGCGAGAAGAAAGTTGGCCTGTCGGAGGATATCACCCTTGCTCGGCGGGTTCAGCTTGCAGTGCTCGCTCATATTCGTCATACCCATACAAGGTACGATACTTTACTCAGAGAAACTACTTGGCAGAATGCTCGCAAAGTTGTCGAGACCTTATGCTTGGATACGCTCGTCAAGTGGCGAGGAGATGAGGAGAGCGGCCGGGACCAGCTAGACGAGATCTTGCGGGAAGTTGTTGTGATATCCGATTCAGAGGGTGAGGAATCTGGCGAGGAGACCGACGACTCCTCAGTCGATGAGGTTGTTTATCAGTCTACGAATCCTATTCTCAGCAGGCCTGTGCAGAACATCTCTGGTCAGGCTGGTCCCGGACAGCGCCAATCTCCCAGGCTCAACTCGGGTGCGAGAACACCTGTTACTCCGAAACCGAAAGGAAAGGTCAAGAAGGCCAAGCGTAAAACATCTGCCCAGAAGAAAGGACAGCGCGGTTTCAAAAGATATCAAGCCTGGCAAGATGCCCTTGATCGCCATCGCAATGAACAGGACCCAGTTCCTCAAACTCCTGTGGTACCAACCCCTAACTACATGCATGATCCACCGCCCGCAAGGACTGTGGTACATATGGGTGAAGAGCTTCCAGCTGCTTCACAGCTCAGGCTTGTCTCAGGAAGGGCAGGCCCTATGCCCTATGAGAATGGATATGTTGGGAAACCACATCATCCTGCAAGTGTTCAGTTCATATCTGGGCCTCAAGTTGCTCGCAAGGTAAAGTCTCCATTCTATGAGGCACCACCCACCACACATCCACCTGTCTCAAGGGTGGTCGACCGTTTACAAGATATGCTGGTCCAATCCATTGAACCAGCCTCTCCTGATACTATGAAGCCATCCTTTGTGCGTGCGGTACCGCCCCGAGGACAAGCCTATAGGAATGAGCCACCCATCAGTTCTAGTATTCAGCGCCCAGCTATCATATCTTCGCCATCCAGAGGTATTGACGTTAGGGGTGAACCCATGCAAATTTCACGACCTGCAACAGGCCAACACCTGGCTTATGGAGACAGGTCCTATGAATTTACTAGACAAGGTCCTTCATCTCCGCATCCTGGAAGTGGCATACCTAATGCCCCCTCGCATCGTTATGATACAAGGTCGCGTGGAACACAGAATCCTGCGAGGATCTTAGTAAGTCGACGGCCATACGAGGAAGTACAGCGACTAGGAGATCGTGATACACCAATTGTTATGGAGGATCGTGGTGGGTTCTATGAGCGAGTCCCAATCCGTTCAACTGGAGATCTCCCGGCATCCCGTGATGAAAGAATCGCCGATTATGGACGGCCTGCTCCAGAGCCTTATAGAGCCCCAGAGATGCGCCAGACTATTTCTTGGCAAGAAGGCCCGCGGCTGCCACAAGGCAGTCGAAGCAACGCGGATGTTGAGATAATTCCCATCAGCCGCGCGCCTTTGGAGGGTCGACCACGCCCCGTCCTGACGGAACCTCGGGCCGTCCCATATCCTGCGTCCGGCCCTCCAGGAGCTCACGATGATCCAAGAAGGTACATCGAACGAGAACCACGCCTCGTTCGATACAATCCACCCGGCCCAGAGGCCCGCCCAGTCGTAAATGAGTCCATGGCACCGAGATACGAACCATACCGCGAGATGTAAGTAGAGTATCACATATCCGCATATGGCCCCTTATTCACATGATACAGTCGACACGATGAAAGGGCTGAGCCTTTTCAACCCCGGGAGCCAGTACACCAATACTACCGAGATGAACTCCTTATTCAGGATGACCGCCGGCGGGCCCCTCCCCTACACCCGCGCAGGCCTGAAGACGTCATTGTAATTGAGTGATGATAGAATAGGACGATAGCTTGAGGACGAGCGCACTGTTTGCCCATTGGAACGACTGTACAAAGTATTTGGAAGCGATGAACATGAACATGCGGGCGTTGAGGTGTTCATTAGCATGGATATTGCAGCCCAGGAAAGGTGATGGTGGTGGAATTGAACTTTGGACGACGGCATGATCGGATGATACCCCTATGGGAGGCAACACTTGACTAAGAGTTACGCATGGCCACAATCTTGGAAGGCATGTCTACTCGAGTAATATGAGAACATGATAGAGAATATCTACTTGAGATTTCATACCTGCTTAACTTTTATTTACCCTAAAACAACCCGCGATCTAAAGTGAACTTGATAAAAATGAATGCCCGAACCTGACTCATCGAATGGGTATAACTATGGCATCTAGTTGCGTCCTCTCCTGGGCTTTCCCACGCCAGACGATCCATGCCTCTTATCGACGCCCAATCCCTTTCGTCCAGCAGCGATGCCTCCCCTTCCGCTCTTACCACCACGACCTCCCCTGCCACCGCGGAAGTTTCCACGGCCGCCCCGATCCCGTCCAGGGCTGATCCTGCTCTTGACTGCGGCAGCGTCGTTCTCGTCCATCTCGAAGTCCTCGTCGTCATCATCCTTTGTGCGGCGGTTAGAGAACTTAAGCTTGCCTCCGCGGCCGCGCTTGGCAACGTCCTTGCCCTTGAGAGCGGCGACGTAGGCGCCCACGCCAGAGGCTTCGGGGTTGGGCTCATCCACGTCCATGGCACCCTCATCGTCGCTGTCCTTGCCGAGGATGAGCTTGCCGTCGAGATCGAACTTGGCCTTGGTGCGTTGGGGCTTGCGCATCTTGACGGGCTTGGTGGATGAGATATTGGCCAAGGCCTTCTTGTCAAGAAGATCAAGGGGTTCGTCGTCGTCCTCAACAATATATGTCTTGCCACCCTTCTGGCCCTTCTTCTTTGGTCTAGCATCATCATCATCCGAATCGTTGTCGTCATCCGAATCACTGCTGTAAAGAGCCTGGTCGTATTCGTTCTCGAACTGGCGCTTAGGCTGGCCCTCATCATCGTCACTGTCCTCGCCGTCGTGTTCACCCTTGGCAGCATCCTTCTTCTTCTTAGAACGCTCCTTGGTCTTGCGGATGTTGACAATCAGCTTCTTATCATCATCTGGGCAGTTCTTGTGGATGTTATCGTATCCAAAGCGACGGACCATGCGCTCGAGAATGTGCTTGACCTTGGCCTTGAAGTGACCCTTGTGCTCGTGACTCCAGACAATGAGGTTGGGCACCAGAGTAGAAAGGCGCGGAAGCATCAGTTCAACGGGAAGACCGATAACGCAGACCTTGACAAAGCCCAAACAGCTCTTGACGATTTCTCGGTTGTTGGAAGTAAGGAAGAGATCCATGGTTTGCACCAGGTCAGAGAGAGTCGCGTCGCTCAGCTCGCTTCGGAACTCGTAGAGAAGTCGGCTAATGGCGGTGATGGAAGCAGAGATCATGTGAGGCGTGCTACCAGCGAGACCGGCGCTAACCATAGTAAAGAACTCCTCGATATTGGCAATTCCTGCAGGAGCATCATTGGGCATGTGAGGAACCTTACTGTTGTCGATGGTTGCACCGTTGGCTCCGGACATACGGTGTCCCATAAGGACCAAGAGCTCGTATGCTGTTTCACGTGCACGTTCGTTGTTCTCCTTGCAAGAGATGACAACTTCGCTGAGCACAGCAGGGATGAAGTGAAGAGATGTGTCGGGGATAAAGGGAAGGAGGGCGATGATGGCAGCGAGGCGCTCTCGTCGAGCAGGAGCTGAGACCTTCTCGGTACTGGAGAAGATGAGGTTCTGGAGCTCGGCACTCCGGTCCTCAAGAGCTGCCTTGCCAATCTCGGAATCTGCCAAGCGAGGGATAAGCTTGTAAGCCTTCTTCTGAAGTTGAGGCTCTTCCTCCTTGTTGATTATAACGGCAGCAATCTCGAAAAGAGCGGCAAAGCTTTCCCGGGGAAGGTAGACGGACATTGTGATAACAAGATCCATCAGCGTCTGGGCTGTTGAAGGCATGTGGTCCTTGGACTTCGGAGTATCCTTCTTCTTCTCCACCGGCTTCTCCTGTTGTAACTCAGCAGCAAGCATCTTGCTTACACGGTCGAAAGTCTCCATCAGCTCCGCATTGGGGGTGATGCTAAGGAAAGTGTTGATGGTTTGCAGGATAGGACCTCGGC
Organism: Fusarium sp. MBC 119; assembly: GCA_030411635.1. Classification (NCBI taxonomy): domain Eukaryota; kingdom Fungi; phylum Ascomycota; class Sordariomycetes; order Hypocreales; family Nectriaceae; genus Fusarium; species Fusarium sp. MBC 119. The sequence continues at coordinate 106,498 of JAPERM010000046.1, read as the reverse complement.
TCTGGGGAAGAGTTTGTGTGTAGACGTTGAACAGGACTGCGAGCATGTTGCCCGCAAACTGGGAAAGGTACTCGAGGTTCTTCTTGGCATCAGCACGGCTTACTCGGCTTTGAAGCACAAGATCCTCCTCCTGATCCTCAATCTCAGCAATGGCCTGGTTGGACTCAATCAGAGTCTTGAGAGCTCTGCAGACATCCAGTCGCAGCTCAACCTGCTTGTACAGGAGGTTGGCAAGGATCTCCGCAAAGCCCTGGTCGAAAGCCTCGGTAAGGTCTAAGGGAAGATCGCAGTAGCCAGGAAGGGTAGACCAGATCTGCTGCACCACTGTCTCGTAGATCTTGACCTCCATTGTCTTCTCAGCCTGTCCATGGTCGAGAACTTTTTGGAACATGGCTTCGCTAAGTGGAACCATCTCACTCTTGAAGTGGGCTAGGTTTGTGTTGCTGGTGTAGTCTCGTAGAATGGGGAACATCCAAGCACGGCCTGGCTGACCCTTGGCTGGCTTTGCGAGGTTCAGAGGGAGGATGGAGAGCACAGCCTCGGGGCCCATTGCTCGGATCGCCTTTCCAATGATCTCGTCGGCGTCCTTCTTGTTGCGGAAGGATCCGTTCTCTCGAATCTCACCAATCGTCTTGGTGACGTTCATCATGATAGGGTAAGACCTCCACCTCAGGGTGTCGAAAATGGCACCCAGAACGTTGAAAGTCTGCAACCAAGCAGCCTGGAATTGGACGGTCAAGAGAGACTCTGCTGACTTAGCGAGCTTCTCGAGGATCTTCTCATCGTAGATTGAGGGCTCGAGAATGACCTGTCGAGGGATGCAGTTGGCCATGAAAGACACCAAGCATTCTGAAGCCGAAATTCGAATGTTCTCGGAGGGTGCCTCAAGGAATTGCGCTACCATATCGAACAGCTGAGGGAGGTTCTGGAAGGTCTCATCGGGCTCGACCTGCGCCGAAACATCGTATCCTCTTGATAGAATTGCGAGCCACGGAGGAACAAGCTGAGTGTCGTTTGCAGCCGGTCGGAGTTCCGAAATAATCTCCATAAGTCGTGGAAGCTTAGCTGATGAAACCTCATCCGTCATGCCCTCGAAGATCATCTCGAAAATTTCGAAAGCCGCCATAGTCATATACTCGTTTCCGCTCTTGGCAATACCCAACAACAGCTCGCACAGAGACTCGATCTTCTTGCTGGGCCAACCACCACTCGCGGACGCAACGGTCTTGACCAGCTGTAGGGCATGGATCATGGCAGGGTCGTGGGTGGCGTCGGCCTTCTTTCCCTTGCGCGCCTGAGCGATCTTGCCGGCTAGATCTTCGAGGTTCTTGGTGGCAGTCTGGGCGCACATGTCGGCAGCGGGGTGATCCAGCGAGGGGCTCGGCGGGGGGTTTCGAAGGACCTTCTTCAAAGCATCTTGCGACCTCTTTCGTACCTTAGGTCGGTGGTCCAGAGACATATTCAAGAGGCCTGCAACAGCTCGTCGAGGTCCAATCTGAGAAACAGAAAGCTCCCAAGATGCAGCGTCTTGCGCCAGAAGAAGAGATTCGAGGCATCCTATGGAAGATCGCAACAACATAGGCTCTGCATCTTGCATCAAAAGTACCGGGGCGAGGAGAGTAAGAATCTGAGTGAACTTGGATCGGAGGAGAGGCTGCGGGGCATAAGGCGTAACGACGTCGAGTAGGTAGACGACCGGAGTCGCCAATTCTGGGTTGACAGTGTCATTGCTGTTAGCCTGCTGGAGGAGAGCTAGAAGAGCTGCAAAGTATCCCGTCGACGTGGGTGCAGTGTTCTGGTCCTTAAGAGTCGACTCGACGGCCTGAAGTACAACGACAGTCTACATTCAACCATGTTAGTGTGCGACTCGAGATTCTGGGCGCATGAAACATTATCAGCGCCAAACAAGAACATACCCTCTTTTGACTTTGTAGACCTGGGGACTTGATCTTGTCCAGCTTTTCAGCTAGAGTAGGGGTCGCCATCTTGTCTTGAGCAATTCAATCCGCAACCACCACTTGTTCGGTGAAAGCAAAGATCCCAGCCAAAAATTCCCAAATTTTTACATCCAAAAATTGCTTATCGCACCCCGCTGAACTGATAAGGATGTGGGGTGGCTAGTGCAGGCAGAGCCACAGTCTGCCAGCCTCCCCGTTATGAGGATGTGGCGCCAGCTTACCGCTGTATCCGAACGCCTACGTACTGTACTCCGTAGCTATGCCCCTCCAGCCTCGGGCACGGAGCTGACCTAAGGTATTGGCAGCTTGCGCCTCTCGTTACAGTACTCAATCGCAAATCCCATATACAGCCTCGTTTCTCTTCCATCGTTAGAGAGATACCATGGCTTTCCTCATTCTCGTTATAGGAGACCTCCATATCCCGGATCGGGCGCTTGACATTCCCGCCAAGGTACGACCGAGCGCGCGGTGCTCCAAAGGTCGCGCGCACCGCTAACACCACTCTGTGCTGTAGTTTAAGAAGCTCCTCTCTCCCGGAAAGATCAGCCAGACGCTGTGCCTCGGAAACTTGACCGATAAGCACACGTATGAGTACTTGCGATCCGTCTCCCCCGACCTCAAGATTGTAAAGGGTCGCTATGACGTCGAAGCCACCTCCCTCCCATTGACCCAGGTCGTCACCCACGGAAGCCTTCGCATTGGATTCCTCGAGGGATTTACACTCGTTTCTAATGAGCCTGATCTTCTTCTCGCCGAAGCAAACAAACTGGACGTGGATGTTCTGTGCTGGGGTGGCACTCACCGCTTTGACGCCTTCGAGTATATGGACAAGTTCTTTGTAAACCCAGGCAGTGCGACTGGCGCATTTATGGAAGGATGGAGCCAGGAAGGCGAAGAGCCTACACCAAGCTTCTGTTTGATGGATGTACGTGCTTTGCCAGCAATCGTTGTCGAGTCGAACCTCATTACTGACCCTACCCTAGGTCCAAGGAATCTCGCTCACCCTATACGTCTACCAATTACGAAAGGACGACAAGGGCAACGAGAATGTGGCGGTTGAAAAGGTGACATACACAAAACCAGTTGAACCTTCAGGGGGATCATCATAAAATGCACATAGATAAGGGGAGTTTACCACACTACAAGGACATTCAGCGACGTATTCAAGACCAGCAGCAGAATCTATCTATACCCAGTCACTTTGAACAAACACGCGGAGGGTTCTCCAGAAGAAAAAAAAGGGACTCTCATATCCAACAAAGCATCAATTGGCGAGATGCACTGCCGATATGTTTACCAATTGGGTGCTTGTGTGTCCAATTAGAAACAATACAACTGTAAATACAAATATTGAGAAAATAAAAACAACTATCCATCGCTTGGCGTAGAGGTATCTTGGGCATGTAACCAGTCTGAATGATTCCCGCTGGAGCAGCATCAGCGCTGACAAGCAACAGACTCCTTTTTAAAGAACAAGAAAAGAAAAACGCCCAAATGCTCTATCAAACTCCCGCTATCACAATATGCATCATTACAGCATCATACTCCTTCGCCTCGATGAGGCGCGCTCCTTAGCTCCAAGGCCTTCCTCGTTGTGAACAGCGGAAGAGACGCGTCGTGAGGGTCGTCGGCCGGCGGTCTTCTTCTTGATCTCAGTGGGGGCTTGTTCTTCGGTTTGTGGTGATGAGGGCGTGAATTCATAAACATCGACTTCGCTAAGTCCGGTGGTGTCAGAGGATGATGTCTCTTCCTTGAAGTCTTCGCTGTTGGCAACAATTTCCTGAATCATCATGGATGTGCGTCTTCCACCTCTGATAGCCAGAGTACTAGACATCTCTGAGGGCGAACCTTTGCCAGCCAAAGGACTAGCGGGAATACTACCAGGCTCGTTCTCTGCATTCGTCCCGTTGGCAGAAGGCAGTTGCTTCCATGATTCTTCGGTACCACTTTCACGCTTTACTTTGGCTGTATCGGGGGCGGACTGGTCGGCCACGCTGGAACGCCGGGTGTATTTACCCTCTCCAGCCACAGCATCGAGCATCTCTTTGGTGGGTCGCCGCATCTTATCTCTGAGGTTTGGCTCTGCATAGCTTACTGCGGTCCTATTTCGTCGGCTGGGCCTTGGTGGTTCTCGGCTTGCATTGACATCTCCAGGCGGAGGGGTTGCTCCTCGTCCTGTATCTTTTGAAGCGGCGGTATCTGGTGAGCTAGGGGAGAGAAGGGCTGGATCTGTGAATGGCGTTGCAAGCCCACAAGGCACCTCAACATCAACAACCGCAGGAGCAGCAGGCTCAGGATCCAATACAGCCTCGATAGTGATTGGTGCCAGGGACTTGGACCGTGACTTCGGGCGTTCCTGAGAAGCCTTGGCCTTTACAAGATCGGCTTTGGCTGCTGCGACTTCATCGGTGCTGATTGGCTTGGAGACCTTCTTTGGTGAAGTCATATCGTCGTTCGTGCTCTTTGCTGCGAGGGGCTTCCTTGGACCGGTCGCATTCGCCTTATCACGCGCGTCCTTCCTCATACTGGCGAGCTCCTTCAACGTTCTACCTCCAGCCTTCTCACGGATGGACGGCTTTTCGGTGGCGGTTCGGGGGTTCTCGTTCTCGTTGTTGATCCTCTGGGATCTGTTGGTAACCATATCATCTCTAGCGGCAAGCTTTCTCTTTGATCCAATCTTGACAGGCTGAGGCACCGGAGTTTCAGCAGCTGGTTCCTGAGGCTTGGTCTCAATTGATTTGGTGGCTAAGGGTTTCGTCTCGATTGGTTCCGATTTCTGTGGCTTTGTAACTTCCTCAGTCTTCTTCTTTTCCGGGGAGGGTGACCTGGGTAAGGTCTTGGTAGTTTGAGGTGATGTGAGTGCCTCGGGTGGCGCAAGTTTTGTCTTTGGGCTTTCTTGTACGGGTGCGGGTGTAGGCGTGGGACGCGAGCGGGTGGGTGAGTCGACCTTGACAGGATCCTCTTCAATAAATTGGGAAACAGGAGGAGGGCCAAGCTCGGGTGATTGAGATGCATCAGTGGTGTCGTCGGTGTCGGCTCTTGATCGAAGTGCGAGGATTTGCTCAGGGCTATATGTTGTTAGTGGGCTTATCTGCTGGGATCGATGAGTTGACTCACTTCATGGATTGTCTCGGGTAGGATTTGGTCTCTGAAATATGTCCCAGTTCTTCGATCTCACGGGCAATATCCCGCAGTCGTCGTTGCGAAGGACTAGGTCTGGCAGAGCTGAAGCTCAACCTTGGCTTTGTTGACTTTCTGGGTCGTGGAGAGTGTCGCTTCATAGGCGGCTCAAGACCGAGGCCAGCAAGAAGGGTGCCCCATTCTGTAAGCTGGGACTCCAACTTCTCCTTGATTGCAAGTGCATGATCAGCGATTCTTCGAGAATCGTTGTCTTCAAGCTCTTTCTCTAGCTCCAGGATGCGGCCTCGGAGCTCGAGGTTCTCGGACAGCATGCAGGCGCAGTCATTCTCGAGTTCTCGGATACGAAGGGCGCGTATGTTGTTTGATTTGGCAAGATCGCGATTCTGGCGTAGTAGCTTCTTTCGAACTATATCACAACACATGGTCAGCTCGCGCCAGGATAGTTGTAGAAGCAGAAGCCGTCGAGCTGGTACATACGCGTCTCAAGACTGTCCGTAGACACGGGGGGTTCGTTCAGTCTAGCCATAGCTCATAATGTATTGGGTTTAAACAGTCGTTTTTGAGATTTTCCTGTGGAGTTAGTCGAACGTTGCAGGTACGCTTTTGTCGAGTCACAGAGTGTTGTTAAGTGTCGGTCTACTAATGGGAAATTTTGGTTGTATCATTATTTACTACACCCGTTTTTGTCATAGCGCCTCAACACTGGTTGCCGGGGATACCATAGACCCCACGATCAACCCCACCATCGTTGGATGGAAACGCGGTGTTCAACTTGCCTGACAAGCGAAGTACCTTTCGAGCTTTACTGCACGTCGAGAATACCGTCATGTCCTATCCAACACGATCGCTCTCCTCTCATGTGCGCGCACCGAGCGCCTCGGCATCATCAAGCGGACAGTCACCAGCGCTATTAGCGCGCATCGAAGAGAAGAAGGCCGAACTCGAAAACCTCAAAGAACTTAAAGAGCTCAGCGCTGCGGTCGCAACACAGATGGAAGCTTTAGAGCAGAAGCTATCGACGCTATCCGATGGTACAGAAGGTGAAGAAGTGCTGGCAAGCTCTAATATACTTCAACTAACATCTACCAGCCATCGCAGCAGTTGTTGGAAACTGGCATAATGTGCTACGTGCCATCAATATGGCTTCCTGTATGCCATTAAAATCTTTACATACAAGAATTTATCTAACTGTTTTACAGCTAAATTGGCAAAGACGGCAGCCGATCCTACACAAGCACCAGAGGATTCGACGGGGCCGCTTCCTCAAACTTTAGTCAGAATTCCAACAGAGCATGCACCGGCGTTGCAAGCTCAGGCGGATGCTGCAGAAGCAGCTGCTGAGGAAGATGAATCATGAAGTGCTGCTGGTATTCGAATCAATACTCAAGAGTTCGCCATACTGTCCGTCAAGACTCGAAATTCCCGTCATCTGAGGCACTGCGAGTCCCAGATGCCCATCAGGACGCTGATCCTTCTTTCTTTCCTGCCTCGCAACCTCCCTGGTGCTTCGGCTAGAAGGACTGTCAGAGCTGGTATCACCTTGGCACAATGACAGCAGTGTCTGCAGGTTCCTGGCCACCACAATCAGCAGTATCCTTTGCAGACTTCTTAAGCCAAGCAATAATGTGCATCTTGAGAGTGTTCATCGGCAGGACAGAACATTATTCTCAAAGACAGTACAAACTGATAGGAGGACATTGAGAAGCGTACTGACGAAGATGCTTGACGCAAGGTCGGGCCTCAAAAACTAAGGTCTGCCTCCTTCAAGAGAAGATACTGAACCGAAGCCAATAAAATATTCGGAGTCTTTTCAAGTGAATCTTGGAAAGTGATGATGCATAGGTACTTAGCTGCATTATTGTGCTGAGCTTCCCCGATCTGATCTTTGATGTGCGGCAAAAATGGCATCGTTTCTATGATGATCGACGCATTCATTGCAAAGAGCCGAGGGAGTAATCTAACGTACAGTAGTTGGTTGCTCTGAGTCAGGACTGTATATAGTTAAAAGCTTTTTGCAAGATGCTAAGACAGTCTCAGTAGATCGTGTACGATATTGGCAATTGAGTTGAGTTGGCGTTGAAGGACAATGGATGTGGCCATATACTCTCTATACTAGTCTATTCTCCAAGATAGCCTTTTCCTGGTCACAATTTACCATTCTCTAGCCTTGGTTGAATAAGCCAGGCTGAAGAGCTCGTTCACTTATTAAGCAGTAAACTCATGATTTTGGTATGAATGCGATTGAATTTCTTGTCAATCAGTGGCTATGCGGCGTGTGTGGGTCATGGGTTTGCGCATGTCATTTGGAGTGCATATGCTACTGCACAGCGGGATTCCCGCTCTGGAGCTGAATGAACCAATAAAACTTGATTGTCAGCTTCACGACGGGTAGAGTGACAAAGGAATGGAATTCGCAAAGTGATCAGCCATGGCTCGATGCTAGTCATGAAGGATATCATTTGGGGCAAAAGTTAACATGGCTCGTTGATACATGTAGAAGAAGGAGTTACGCAAATACTACGCATCAAACGGAAAGAATCAGGCAATTTGGAAGGGAACGGGAAGGTAGCAGGCAGCTTCGCGGTTGCCGTGGTTGTTCAATGTTATTGTTTTTATTGACTGCACTCTGCAGCCACCTCCTCCTCCTCCATCACAACCTTTCTCCCCGCTCACAATCCATTGCTAGATATTTTGGTCGTTCCGTTTTCATCAATTCCATCACTTTGCGATCTGTACTAGAAGCAATACCTTACTCCTGTCTTGTCCTGTCCAGACTCAGACAAGGCCCCGCTGTTGGCCGCCGCCTTGATACTCTCTATCCCTGTATATTGCGAAATTGCACTCAGGTCCCTGGCTATTATCCCCTGGTTTTCGACCTACGACACGTCCGGTGGCGCCCCAGTCTCAGTGATTGTCTCTCAAGAGCCTCTCATAGCCCCGGCTTTCCAGGGTTTATTGGTAGCCTTGTCCTTAGCTTTAGGGGTCCCCCCTCGGCTCCATCAACACGACCGTCCAAGAGGCTCACTGTCCCAATGCCATCCATGGGTCAACAACCCCAAGTCCACCGTGCCACTAACAAGGCCCCGGCCGCTCTTGGGTCCGCGACCGGCCGGGATGTTCATTTCATCGAACCTAGTTCTGCTTCACGTCCCTCCTCGATCCCCTCTTCCTCTCCGCCCTCCCGAGGGATGCTTCAAGAGCTTTCCGCTGGTCAAGTCCATAACAAGAGTCTTGCCTGGAACTCGCCTCAGCACAACCAAAAGCAGAGGCTATATCTCAAGTCTGGTCCTATCAAGCTACCTTCCAAGACCTCCTCGTCTCGTGGGCCGCGGCGCCCGACTGTCGACTCGGACACCTTCGAGCCCCTCGATGCGGTTTTGGAGGAATCAATTGTGTCTGGTGTCAGTGCTGCTGCGACGACTAATGATTCGTTGCCTTTGAGTACCGATCAACTGTCGCCTAAAGGTTCGTCTCAGCTTCATATCAGCCATTGCGCAGTCAACCCAGTATGCTAACATAACTCATGAAGCAAAACCCATCGCATCTCATCCATTGACCAATGCGAAACCCCAGACCCCAACTCAGCATCAGTTCCAGAATCACCTTACAGGTCAGTTCGAATGGGTGTTATCGTTCTCGGCGCCAGCCAGTCACGCCAACGACCGTGGCTCTCATGATAATGGCAATGGCGACCGCCACGACTCTGAGATTAAGGTCTACGGCTGTAACTTGGTTTCACGCGAGCCGCGATCATCTTCTCCTGGCCCCCCTAACAGCACTCAAGAGGCTGACATCTTCACCCTTCTAGCCACTCCTTTGATGGCAAAAGAATACTTAGACCTAGGACTCGACCTTTCTCAGATCCCCGTCAATACCGCCAACATGACCTTGCCTCCGCCTCCAGCATATGAGCTTCACCAGACTATTCCGCTTAAGGTGCCTGAAGTGGTCGAAGTGGTTGAAGCTGTTTCGCCTTCTCTCACTCTGATCAGTGAAAGAAGCAGCAGTTATGCGGGGTCCTCAAGGGCTGGGTCTTTTTCGGTGCCCCGTATTGAGGACTCTTTCGAAGAGCTCGATAAGCTTGAGGATGAGCTTGAGGCTATCAATGCTGTTACGCAGCCAAGACGCATTACCTTGCCCGAAAATGCTCTTAACAGTACCAAGCATCTAGAGCCACCCTCTACAAACAAAAAGTCGACCATCTCCAAAAGAGCATCCATGGCCGGCATGTCTTCTACGGTACGCATCAAACAGTCCGAAAGAACACAGCCTTCCCTTCGCCGGTCGACTTCCCTAGTGTTTAGAGACAAGAAGCAAGACGACTTGGAAAGTACACCTGGACTAAAGTCCCAAGCTTCACGCGGAAAATTGGCCAATTCTCAATCCGCATCCTTGAAGGCACCCATCAAGTCCACTAAGCTGCCGACTGTCCCCAACTTTGAGCTTCCCGGTGAGGCTGTAGCTCGACGTCTGAAGGAACAGCGTGAAGCTCGCCGAGCCCAACAGGCTGATGCTCAGAAAGCTTATGTGCCTCCTCCGAGACCGAAGTCTAGTAAACCGCTCACCAAGCCCAGCTTTGAGCTTCCGGGAGAAGCTATTTCTCGCCGCAAGCGCGAGGAGCGTGAAGCCCGCCTCAAGGCACAAGAAGAGGAGGATCAGAAGAAGCGGGAGTTCAGGGCGAGACCTGTGCGGAATAGTATAACACCGGCCACCATGCCACGAGAGACGATCGCCAGCCTTGCTCGACAAGGTAAGCTTCCTCAGGACGATACAGCAAAGCAATCAGGGGCAACAAAGCCAAAGCGAGTGTCCAATGTTATCCCGCGAGCAGCACCCATAGCAGAGTCTCGGGTTCCTCAGAGCCGAGGTCGACTTTCTACCGCCACGTCACGAGAAGACCTTAGTCGGGGAACATCGGCGTCTACTGGAAGTGGCAGTGGAAAGCGGACAACCCTCACTGCCGAGGAGGCGCGTCAACTCAAGATTCGTGGCAGGGAGATTTTTCAGCGAGACAATACCAGCTACACGCAAGACAGGGAGCGTGAGAAGCGAGAGCGTGAGGAAGCAACTCGGCTAGCCCGCGAACAGGCGGCGGAGCGTTCTAGAATTGCGAGCCGGGAATGGGCCGAGAAGAAGCGCCGCAAGGAGCAGGCCATGATGGAATCCCTTAAGGGACAGTGAACGGTGTGAAGCCTTGCATTGCAAGTGTCTGATTTGAGAATCTTCTACAGCTGTTTCTCCATGGAGCTGGGGCAGCTTGTGCCCCCCTAATCTATATACCATGAGCTGGGAGTTGGGGAAGGATTGGAGTTTTGGCACTGGTATGTGCTTGTTTGTCATTGAGATATCGTTGCTTTGAGTATTTTCCACGGCGTTTGTTTATTATTGTTTAAGGGGAGGCTGGCGTACCTGAGAGTCCTCATTCAGCTAAAGATTGTACAGAGCTGCAAAACTTACTTGTCAGACTTGAGGCTATTATCAGATTATACAATCACAGGAGCAACCGTTTATAACGTCTTTCGCGTGTAGAATCCGGTATATGTCCTTTGTATTAATCCTCTCAAGGAGCCCTCGAACATTCCCAGCAGCATTCAAGTGCCCATATACGGCATCAATGGCCATAAGGCTTAAATATCATTGGAAGTTGACATGGCTAGTGGTACTGACTTGTGGAAAACCAATCCTATATACTCTTTGGAGGTTTCCTAATTTTCTACTTGCACCTAAATGAGATTGTAGTCTTATTGCATAACATTTCATTAAATTCGCTTGCTATATACCTCTCTATAAATCCAGGGGTTCAACATTGTTCAGCTCTCAACCTCTAAAGGACCATACAAATCCCCTTACACAACGCATTTCAACTATTCAACTTCGACATAACTTTTCACACCTCTTCCTCACCAGAATATTAACGGACTGTAATAAGTAGCCCCCTTGTTCATCCTGGACAGAGCGCAATGTTGCTCTGCCGTTCCTCGTATGTACAGATTCCACCTCGTGATGTAAACGTATTCAAAGGGCGTGCTGCCCTGTCGTTGCCTTTGAAGCTAAGTAGGAAGGAGAAAGAAAACCAGAAATGCTCCGTTTTGAACGTGGTGTTAATTCGAAAAAGGAAAAAGTAAGCTCGAGGCAATGCTCAAGTTTCCAGAAAGTGAGTGATTAGCTTGTAGCCTATTCGAAGTAGATGGCTCGGTTAAGAAAACAAAGTAGATGCCGGAAGTGTGAAACGCCGTTGAGTGCTCATTCCACCTCCTAGCGAGAGATTTCGAAAGGGCGTGGGTATCTTTCTAGTGACATAGGGAAAATCGTGGCCACCAAGTTCGGTAGCACGGAAAGAACAAGAGTAAGTGTGTTTAAAAGTTTTGTGAGATGCCCGCACTTTGCTGTGGGTAATGAGCTGGATTCTCGATGCGCGTGTTCCGTCGTGCCGGGTTATCTCGGATAATAGCCTGTTGGGCCCCGTTGTCATTGTAAGGGTTCTGGTTGTATTGGTCGTAGTACGCGCCACCAGCACCGTATGCTGCTCCCATTGGGTCAGAAGCATCGGATCGACCAGCAGCACTATACGAAGAGGAAGCATTGGAAGGTCCACGGTGTACGTCAGCGCCACGGTTGTTGGCGGCAGAAGGACCCATTGCTCCCAAGATTTCGCCCTCCGGGGAGTGTGAGCCATCCATAAGAGGCTCACCAGATCGGCCGTCTGACATATTGCCCCGAGTTGGCGAAGTGATATCTGAGTAGGCTCCAGTAACACCACCAGATAGAGTTGTGGAAGCCTTGCGACCGGTAGAGCCTAGAGTTGTGTTGCCCCAACCACGGTAACCGGAAGATCCGTCTTCCCTCATATCATAACCACCGTCCGCCATTCCAACAGCGGGGATTGTAGGGTCGGCATTAGGGTTGTAGGCATAATCTTCGACTTCCTTACGTCGCTCCTCTTCGGCCTGCCGTCTAGTCTTGCGCTTCTTCCACCAGAATAGGCCAAGAAGGGCGAGAATGGCGATAGCGGCAATTGGTACGGCAACACCGATGGCGACTTTGCTCTTCTGGCTCAGACCACCGTCGCCTCCTCCGCTTCCACTACCACCACCAATAGCGTCGGCATCGTCGGTGCTGGTCGCGGAAGCAGAGGCCTCAGAAGCAGTGACCCTTTGAGTTCGAACAGCAGTTACCAGAACGACGCTAGTCTCTGGTCCCTGGCTACCGGTCACTGTAACAATGGTCGACAGAACTTCAGATGTGGTAATATCACTGACAGATGGCTCGGTGTCATCAGTGCTGCTCTGGTCATTGTTGCTATCATCCGTCGAAGATGGATCTGGCGCTGCGGTGGTTGGGTCCGCTTGAGTAGGTTTGTCGGACTTGGTCTGAGTAGGCGAAGGATTGTTTTCGGAAGAGGGCGATGCGTCGTCTGAGCTTGCTGCAGGAGGAGCTGTTTCGGAAGGGCTGGGATCATCAGAAGCTTGAGTAGCATCGTCGGTCGGTGCCTCAGTCGCTGCATCAGTTGGTGCTGCACTCGGCTGGCTGTCGGTAGCAGAAGGTTTACTGTCGGAAGCTTTGTCCGAAGTTGGAGCAGCGGGTGCTGCAGAAGAATCATCAGCGGGCGCCGAAGGCTGGTTGGCGTCGCTGTTGTCGTCGGCAGAAGCAGACGGCTGGTTAGGAGCCGTGGGCTGAGCGGGTTGACCCGGCGTAGACATGGCTAAGGTGGGTGTGCTCACGCTGGGGAGCTGCCTGAGATCGAGGAACATGTCAGCGGGACATCAAGACCTTTCATGGAGACTTTGGACTAGATTCAAGGCGAGGTAGAGACGGAGAACATCTGGCCAAGGGATGTAGTGCAGCGACAACTGAAGTCAATCGACACAAGGGAGTCATTCGCAGATGGGACGCGATAAGGTCGGAATGGGAGGGTAGAATATTGGCATAGGATATTTCTCCAGACCAGGACCTAGGCTCGTACGTATGGGGTTCGAGGGATAGAGGGGATCAAGGTATTGGTACTGAATGACAAGCAACAGGAGGACAAAGATGCAATGCATCGTGGCACGACGTACCTTTGGAACTGTTGACCGACAGTCGATCCGTTTTAGAGCGGACGAGAAACGAGGTTATTCGCCAAGGACGCGTCAAGGACGAAAGCGTGATGTTTCGAAATTGACCTGTGGATGTATGAGGAGAGGTTGAGGCCGGAGTTGAGGGCGTAGAGGTTAAGGTGAGGTTGGGTGATTGATTGGGATTTGGTTTGGGTGGTGCGAGACAAAAACACCGCCAAAGCAAAGGCCGCAAGCTGGAAGCCAATGGCCAGGTCTTAGCGGCCGCTGAGATGAGGTCGGGGTGGGCTGGAGGTCCCTACAGGCTAGGACCTGGTACCTGTACTTAACCGGGTCTGCTCCTGGATCCAATTCTTTTTCCAAGGCCGGCCCTGGAAGTTGCAGTCGCAGTTGCAGTGATGAGCGTTGCGTACCTTGGTAGACCTTGAGGCTAATATGCGTTGATTCTGGTTCGAATAGTATAAATATAGCGCGACCGTCAGAGAAGACCGTTTAGCTATTCCCAAGGTAGGTAGAATTCCTATTGATGAGAGAACGGCGCCTAAGCTTAAGGAAACCGGTGCCGGTTTGCTTTCGGGAGGCGTACGCTATCCCAGATCCACTCGTTTTGGACAAGACGAGCGATGATCAATCAGGGAGGGAGAACTGCACAAGATCGAGAATGTATTCGTATGCGTGTGTGCGTGTTCGCGTGTGTATGAAAGAGAGAGGAATGGAACTTGAATGAGACAAGACACCTCGAAAAGTCAGAAAATAATTCTAGACTAAAGTGCCAGCTGAAAGAGTGTGGCACAGGCACACGATAGTTTGAACATCAGCATCGGGCCTTTAGACAGTCAATCATCAGCCACAATCACCCTCTCTCTTCCTTCCACAGAATTATTAGAAGGTCTGTATCTCGATTTGGAACAATCGAGGGACGCTCCAGTTCTGGGCCGGGGTCTCTTGGCAATGGAGCCCCCAAGACGATATACGAGCCTCCAGAGGCTGTGATTGTCTGCTTTCTGCTCACCTCGGGACGATCAACGGAGCGACACAACGAGAAACTCCGTCCGTCAATCAAGATCTTAGTTGTATTATAGACAGGTACCTTATAATAATCACCATCCTCATATTGTGACGGATTTATTTGTTTACTCTGTCTGCTATTGCCATAGCTATATAAGCTTTACACCAAAAACTCTCCCTTGCAGATACAATGGAGACTTCAATTTCCCATGCTGCATGATCAAATTTGGATAAACAACACAGAGCATCTAGACTACTTGTACCAGTTACCAACAAAATTCTCTAAACCACAGACCCCGATCGTGAAAAAAGTCTTCTTCCCCTCTGGGCCCCAGATGGCAATCGTCGTTTCACCACCTCGTTCAACACGTCATGATGATGGAGCCAAGTAATTACAAGTTTTCACATTGGTTCCAAAATCGCGCTGCCAGACTCCAGCCATGTCTACTCCTCTTTTGACAATTCTTTTTATTAAATGCTTCGCAGATATTGGTTATTTCATTTGTTTGAGAATGAGGAGATTCGAGGGGGAAGGCTGGCTGGTTGGCAGTCAAGTATCTTTATGGCGTGCCATGAACCCTTTAATTTTACCGTTGATGCACTGGAATGTCATTCTCCTTCTCCTGCGCATCTCTATCAGTTGATCAATTCCCTCGGCTCAAGCATTCAAAACCTGATATATGTGACTTCACGTGCCGTCAATCTTAACTGACAGCATATAATCTCGGAGCCATATCCTGAAAAGTCGGTACGATGCGACGCTGGCTTCCAGGGCAGACATCCATGTTCACGCGGGAGAGAGGAAAAAACTACTACGTAGTATTTGCGATCCAATTGAAAGTCCAACTACGTAGAAAGCTTCTCTATGGTTTGGAATGTGAGATATGAGACACAGGCGTCTGTCAAGTTGGATATCAAGGGGAGGGAAGCTGGTGTAATAGCATAAGCGGGCTGGGTGGTCAATCAGCTTGCTCCAGCCTAGCATCAGAAATCCTGACACCTCCTAACCTCCGCGGCCCAGGGGACTGGAAACCTGTCGGACAAGACATATTTCCTTGGCAGTTAAACAAGATCCAAGCGATATCTCTTGATCTGCTCAAATCGATCACTGATTATTATGCCTGTCGGATCCTCTCATCGTAGGCCTCTCGCTGACTTGCTTGAAGGCGTTAGTTAGCCTCCACAAACGAGCACAGCAGCAGCCAAAAATAGAAATGTGGTCGCGTGTCTCCGTATCGCCCCAGGAACACGACCTTGATTCGACGGGGACGCCGCTGATCTTGCAGAGCTCGGTAAGTTACAGTGCCCACGCAGATGGCTGAACAAATAATCGAGGCGTCTACTAAGCCTTAGGATAGGCTCTATCATAGTTAGAGCATACTTTAGGTGCACTTTGAGCTAAATTGTCTAAATTATTTTGTCGCCTCTGGCTTTCACGGATGTCTCGATCATTTGCCGGGCGGCCTTCCACGATGCCAAAGTCTTCTATTACTGTAGATCTGCTAATCGTGATTTACTGTGCCTTGATTTGTAGGATTTTGTCATCGTATTCTGCTTGGGTTATTCGTTCTTCGGGTAGACCCGTGGTGTTGCGATACTGGCTCGCGAATATGAACTGGCGAGATATGAAAATCCAACTGCCTAATTAGGATCATCACGGGCTTAGCTCAGACCATCATAAGCATCTGATCAATCTCACACATCACTGCCGAGCACATCACACATGTTTAATCAAAAGAGCCATCGGAATTGTAGAAACAAGATGGCCGTGTTGAAGTGATCAACGCCAGATCCAATTGACCTATATACAACGGCTGAACGTCGTCCGAGCCGGCAGTCGTCATCTAGTTTGTCGTGTGGTTTTCCAAGACCTTCTATAATATGCAAGCCTGCAGATTCCCAGTGTGAAAGATAATATCGCAAGACATCATGACCCTAAAATACGCCCGTGAAGTGAAAAAATGTGCAAAGTTGACAAGATCGGCGCACGCTGTGAGTAATGCAATGCCAGAAAGACAACGCTAAGAGAGGCTTTCACACGTCCGTGTGGAGTATGGCCGTGCTACTGCGCTGCCTCTCATCAAGGCCGGATGCCCCACGACGGCTTCAACGTATCTTGCAACGCGGCTGAGTTGAACACTGTGTCGCCAGGCAGGCGGCTGACACGTCCCGCTCCAGCACGAATGGCTCCAAGCTGAGCTTGAGACATACCGCTGTTGTTACTCCTGATACTTCCTGCATCGCTCATGGTGTCGGAATCCTTGAACTTCTTGGGTGGCGCAAAATCAAGACCAGTGAAGGTACTCGACTTACGGAGCAGATGGCTATTTCAAGTTAGCAATAATACAGGTTGTGATATTGTTCAGTATGACTTACGGGCTGGGGAGAGCAGCAAGCTCCTCAAAGGGTGAGACTAGAGTCTGAGCCGCGGGGATAGAGGGCGAGTAGGGACGTCTCTCGCCGAATGGGCTTTGAGAACGGCCGGCGGCAGTGTCACGGATGGTGTTGGGGGGAGCGAAGTCGGCGGCATTGATAATGGCGAAGTTATCATCCTTGAGCTTGGAGGGAGCTGGGAGCGTGGTCAGAGGTGCAGGTGGTGGGAGCCTCTTCCTGGGTGGCTGTCGAATCCTAGCCGAAGCTGAAGAGTCGGGTCGGGGGCCAAGAGAAGAGCCAGCACGAGATCGCCCTCCAGGTCCGCTCTGATAGCTCATGCCGCCGATAGAACCGTTAGGGCCACGGGGACGGGGTCCAGGGCGGCCGGGTCCGGGACGACGGCCAGCTGGCGGTGGCGTCATAGCACGACGAGTGACAGGCTGAGCGTAGGGCATGACAAAGGCGTTGGTCTCGGGGTCGAAGTAAGGTGCTTGATCACCCATGAAGCCCTGGTCGTAGTCCTCGTAGTACTGGGGCGCAGCACGACCTTGAGCCATGGGAGGCATAGGAGGCATGGGCGGCGGCGCCTCCTTGCTATCCTCGAAGTACTCCTTGTAGAAAGAACGGATACGGTTGGCACGATACTCAGGATCCTCAGACTCGGTGATTTCATCCGGGGGAAGAGGGCGGAATCCGACTGAGAGTCTCTTGTTGTCCTGTTGAGGAACTCCTAGACCCTGGTACTGAGGAGTGTCCTCGACAAATGATGTTCGTTGCATGGTGCGACCACGGGCATCGTCATCATGGTCCTCGTAGTAACTTGAAATGTCAGCCGCGGGGGTGTAAGCCTGGTAGTTTGAACCATCGCTCTGTCGATCGTGCATCGGGAGAGGAGCAGAGTTGGGCACATCGGGGGAGGACACAGTTGGAGACTTGGGCTGAGGAAGGGAGAAGTTCAAACCAAGACCAGTCGGCTCATGCTCCCGGGCGGGAGGCAGAGGGAAGTCGTTGGCAGGCTGAGCGGAGGAGGGCAGCTCAAACTCGGGGCTCTTTGTCCTGACCGCGGGAGGTTGCTGGATAGAGTTGCCATC
This sequence comes from Fusarium sp. MBC 119, assembly GCA_030411635.1. NCBI lineage: Eukaryota > Fungi > Ascomycota > Sordariomycetes > Hypocreales > Nectriaceae > Fusarium > Fusarium sp. MBC 119. Next base: position 88,873 of record JAPERM010000046.1, on the reverse strand, counting down.
ACGCTTCTCATCGAAGTCAGAAACGACTCCAATCTCTGGGATGATTGGAGTGGGCTGGAATCCATCCTTTTCAGAATCAAACGGAGAGTTTTGCTGGAGAGTGGCCGCGGGCATCTTGGGAGTGCCAAAGGGATCGACCTTTGATTCGGTTGCTGAGACTGGTGTTTCGGGCAGTGAGTTCATACGAGATGGGGGCATCTTCAGACTCCCGGGTTTACCAGAGTTACGAGGACTGGCAGTTTTAGTATGGAGGGAGGAGGTTTCCTTGGGGTTAAAGGACCGCAGTGAGCCGGTCTCGCTATGCGTGTAGGTCGCGACATACTGGTAGGGGTCCTGGTTATCAGGTCCCAAAGTCCTAGCCATAGAGTTGAGCGACTCTCGTGAATCCTGGATGCCGGGGGGCAACAAGTAAGGCGATGAGAGGTTCATATCCATCGACAGTTGGCTCGGCTTATGATTGAGGCCCTTCTCGCCACCTCCCATAAAGAGACTTCGGCGGGCAGACTTCTTTGCACCGCCCTTGGGACCATCGTCGAGTCCAAAGTCCAGGCTCTTGTGAGGGTCACGCGCATCCTCGATTGCCTGCTTCTTCATGTTTCTACGGTGAAGGTAGTACAAGAAGGCCGCGATGAGCACAATCGGAATCCTAAATGAACAAGTCAGCAAGTCATGCTTCAGTTGACCAACCGAATTCACAAAAACAAAGGTACAGTTGGTGGCATACACAATAGCAACTACAATGGGGATCACCAGGCTGTTTCCGCCAGCCGGCTTCTCGCAAGTGTTACCCCCTGCATCATTATGGCAACTGTCTCTCGCAAAAAGACGGCGAAAGACACCGGTTGACGATGTCGCTGTGTCGTGGTTGACGCGAGGTCGAAGGCGATGGCCTTGGTAGTGAGCGAGTCCCATGGTGTTGGTGTTGGTGTTGGTGTTGCCCTGCTAGCGCATGCACTACGAAGCTCCCAAACAAAGAGATGTTGACTGTCAAGAATGTCTTGTTCCTCCACAAAAGATGTCGTAAAATGGCGTATATAGAAATTAAGAATTGTCGAATATTAAACTCCAAGCACAACTGTCATAACCATCGGTTTGTATGCAATTGACAAGGTCGGCGCAGACGGCTGGTACACGTCGAGGATTATCGTCTCCAATGTTGATGCGGCAATCGATTTATTTGAAATCGTTTCGTCCAAGGATCGCGAGAAGCGAAGAAGAAGATAGAGGCACCGTGAGATCGAAAACGAGATTGAGCAAATGCCAAAAGCCAGCGAGCGAAAGCTATTGAGCGAGCGGTTGTGATGTTGTGTAAAGAGGGACTAGGTCATTAAACGGCAGATAGCCACAACGATAGACCAGAACGAAACGAATGGATTGAGCTTGTTGAATACAACAAGACTCTAGATTAAGCAGTTTTTTAAAAGAGTGACGAGCCCGCTGGCAGGCAGCTTTGGCAGAAATGCAGAGTAGAATGATCCTGTCGTCGTCGACCGATGAACAGTTGGAGAACGAATGAAAGAAAGGACGATGAGAGAAGGAGAGTAAAGAGGAAGAGGAGGTAGTGGAGGTCGCCGAGTGGAGCAAGACGGGAGAGGCACAGGAGTGACCTCCACCACGGACAGCCCCAGAAGCTGGGAACGTTATTTTCTCCCTACTAACAGCCTGCTTGTACGTGTACGAGCTCTAGGTACCATATGCCCTGCCATGAGCTCTCTAGCACCAGAATTCACTGTCAGACAGCGGACTAATGCCTGGAACAGCCGGAGGGGCCGCCAACGCAGTACAACGCAGGGGATAGAGCCATCCATGGATCCCGCCCATCCCAGACCAAAAGCTTTGCTTGAACTAGCTGCTGAACGATATCCCAATCAGGGGATTCAGACGGAGCGAGATGGAGTGATACCAGGGCAAACCATTGGATTGGTGGTTTGACCCTAGTCATTTCCAAGCCCCTTCCAAGGACTCCTCCAAGAGAAATTAGGGTGGACCTTGAACAGCATCCTCAGTGCATCCTACTGGATCAATGGAAAGGGTTTGCAACGAGACCTTGGTCAAGAGAGCAGAACCTCGTCATGGAAGCCTTGCACGATACACTGCCCGCAAGGATACGATAATTCGGTGTGAGTTCGTTGCTTCAGGCATTGACCGCATTCCCATAACGCAAACATCGATGAATGAATGACTTTCACAAGCCTCACATGAATGGAAACGTCCCCTCTCAAGCCATCCCGTCAACCCAACGTCCAAAAAAGAAAGAACCAAACCGTTTAATTTCCAAAAAGTCTCTTTTGCCTCGCCACCCCGTTAGCGCCCGCATAAAAGCACCAGTCACATCAAGAGTTAACAGCCAAAAGAAGCTTCAGATTGCGTCTGTGGATGCACAAGCAGACATAAGTCGACAAACCACGATGCACAACAGCCCCCTGGCCAGTCAGATCACAGGAATGCATTAAGTTATGAGCGCTTCATGCAAGGCACGAGACCAGGAACCAGGCTAACCCCGGCTTCAAGTGGAGAGGCTTGAGCCAACGAATGTCATGGAAATGCTTTGCTTGAACCAGTCCAAGCCCTGAAAAGGAAAGTAAATAAAGGGGGAAAGCCTCCCCGCCTATCCGCAGTGGCGTCAGGGGCGGCTGCAGGTACGCGGTTCCTGGACTGGCTGAAAGTTATACTATCATAAATAATAATTGGGCCTTGATTGACGGGACTGAACACTGATGGACGAAGTCATCCGAGACCTTGGACAGTGTCCGCCGTGAAATGGCCGAAGTCGTCTTGTTAGTCCAACAAGCTGCCCGTTACCGGCTGATAGGGCGAGACATCAACTGAAAGCAAAGCAAAATACAGTACACTTCCATATCTATCACACTGTCGATTTCCAGGTTTCAACCCCTGGCTTTTAACCTAGCTTCTGGTGGCTGCTCGAGATCGTCAACTCTCTCATATCAAGATGCATATCACCCAGACTCTTGCATTAGGACCTGGGGCTTATCGTGGGTCATAATTTTAATAACTTGCCCTTGCCCACACTTGAGATGATGCGCTATCTAGTGCTGAGTTATGCATCGTGTTGTGGGATGCCCTGGCCCTGATCTCTGTGCTTTTTTTATTTCATGAATTAATACCTAGTTAAGTAGTAGTTAGATGACTACGTACGCACGCACAAGCAGCGGAGAAAAAAAACATGAATGAGCTCAAATTACAGGAACACCATTTGATCGACGACGTCAATATGGATCCTGTGTAATTTTGAATCGGTGCTTCCGTCGCAGCCATCTCACGGCATATCACCTAGATCCGCCGGGGAAACCGGACGGGTTAGTTAGTTAGGTATCACGTCGTAGCGAGGCTCCCTTACATTGTCGAGACAAGGCCATTGTTACCTTGCCAGTTTGCTTGTTGATGTTGATGGAGCATAAGGTTGTTTTAAAGCTTGTTTGGCATTCTCTCCGAAACATTGTCCGTATTATTACCATACGATGGTGGTTGATATTGAGTTTCATCTGATGGCGGTCAAGACCTGACAGGCAAGCTGATATCCCAGTATCTCATCCATGGATATCCCTCTATTCCATGCCATGGCGGGTGGACTAATATTACTCTAAAAGACCTGCCAAGTAACGTCCAAGGCACTCCCTTGACTATCAGCCAAGGCTTTCTCCAGTCAGGCCATATCTCTAATCAAGAAAAAATGATAGATTTCCTGTGGAGAAATGCCTCACACCTTAACCAATACCACTATCCTTGTCTTTGATACTTTGAAACAGCCATTCATCTACCAACCTAGCTGTTCCCCAACCTGGTGGTTTCATCTATCGATGGCTTCATCCTTTTTCATATCCATCTCCCTTATCCCCGTCGCTCTGTCGTGATCTTGTAAAACTCTGGCGCATACTCTAAAAGCCAACCCTTCTCGATCTTGCTAACCTCCCGAATGAAGATCTTGCTGCCAGTCTCCATTGCTTCATGAAAGATGACCCAGTCTGCTTTGCGGTTGAACATGAGTGAACTTGGATGTGCGTGTAATATAGTGTTGCCCTCGACGTTGCGAAACGTTCCGTCAGGCTGCATCCTCGCTGCGTGCGTAAAGTAACCTGATGTAAGACAACGCCGGATCTGTTCTGCTTTTTTGACGTTGTCCACCGATGATGCTTGCCCAGCAAGTGTCTCGTCTACGTTGATGCTGAACCGCTCTAGATACCGCTTTAGTTGTGCTCTGATGCTGACTGCTCGAGTCATTGACTTGTAGTTGAGGTTGTTCTCGTGACAGAATTTCGCCTCTTTCCTGCCCTTGGTGACAAAGGCTTGGTAGGCATTGAGGAGAGTCAAGTGGTCTCCCTCGTCCACAGCGAACTTCCTTCGTGATGTCTCCATCTTCTTTCTTTCGCCCTCGTGTGAGAACCATACACTCCCTCCTAGACTTGTCATTGCTGCGATTGTCAGCATCTCGCTGAGGCAGCCAAATGACGGTGCTGCCAATAGCGTTTTGGCCATCATCGGTTCGACTGCAAGTTCAGCCATCCTTGAACCCAGAGGTCGAGTGAGTTTAGCATACTCATCCAAGGCTCCTAAGGCATACAATAGCTCTAACGCCTTGGACATGAGTTCGGAGGGCGGCGGAGAGAGAAAGTCGAAACGGACTATGTTGTCTATCCCTAGAGCCTTAAGTTGTAGAATAACTGGTGCCAGGTTCGACCTCTGAAGTTCGGGAATGTTGGCATTTTGTAACGATTGGTAGCTCTGCTCGGTATAGAGTCGAAAACACTTTCCAGGCTTTGTTCGGCCAGCTCTTCCAGCACGTTGGGATGCAGCCGCCTTAGAAACTGGTGTGGCAGTGAGTGACTCGATTCCCGTCCTAGGGTCATATGCTCTCAGCTTGACGAATCCACTGTCAACCACAAAGACAATTCCGTCGATTGTGACTGAGGCCTCGGCAATATTTGTTGAGAAGACAACTTTTCGAGTTCCTTCGGGCGGCTTGTCGAACACGTACATCTGCTGTTCGGTTGATAGGCCAGCATATAGTGGCAACGGCATTAGTGCGCCGTGTTTTGGATTGAGGTCCATCATCCGCTCGCTGACGGCCTGTATCGCATTGTCGATTTCCTCTCTACCGGTCAGGAATACCAAGATATCTCCTTCACCCTCCTGGGTATGTATGTCAAAGACGACGTCGATGGCCTTTTCGACGTAGTTCTCCGCGGGTGACTCCAAATAGAGGAGATCGATGGGGTATGTCCTCCCTTCGAGGCTAATAATGGCTCCAAGTTCATCTTGCGCGTCGTCCCTCTTCTTCAGTTGGTCGTCGTTGCTCCTCGTGAAGAATTCCAGAAACTCTTTTGCCTGTAGAGTAGCACTGCTGATAATGATGCGCAGCTCGGGTCGCTTTCTGCGGATCTTCTTGAGGAGACCAAGCAAGACATCAGTGCTGATAGATCTTTCATGGGCCTCGTCGACCATGATGACAGAGTATCGCGTTAGCAGAGGGTCAACAAGAGCCTCTCTGATAAGGAGGCCATCTGTGAGGAACTTGATTCTCGTTGAGGCTGAAGTTACGTCCTCGAAGCGTATTGAGTACCCGACCTCTTTTCCTAGTTCACACCCAACTTCTTCGGCGACACGCACCGCGACTGTGGTAGCCGCGACGCGACGGGGCTGTTGAATTGTCAGTAACAGTGTTGGTTCTTGGATATTGAGTTACCAACCTGAGTGACACCGATGATCTTTCCATCTGAACACCATCCTGCTCGTTCCAAAAACTGTGGAATTTGTGTCGTTTTCCCTGAGCCCGTCTGACCAATCACGATCGTAACTGAGTGCTTTTCGATGACATACAGAAGATTTTCGCGGTGTTTTGCGATTGGGAGTAAAGCTGCTGGCTTGTGAAGAGCCGGGATAAAAGAAGCATCCAAATCCAAGTCTGCCATTGTATAACGATTCGATCCAGTTTATAAGGATCACAAGACCCTTAAAACCCCACAAAGCCAGAAATTTCACAACATTCGTATGCGCTCTGCCTTATATGCTCTCTAAGGTCACACGAAGCGGTCGCGGTGTAGGTATCCCAAGTTAAGCACCAAAGGTTCTCAATCAAGCTTCATGGGTTGCCTGGAGCTACCCTGGACCAGTCACTTGTCGTCCAACCTACGACCAATCAGGGAATCACCGGCCTAGCTATACACTGTGGCGAGTGGGTCAACGTCATCAGCATTCGTGTAGGTTGGTTGACCCCTCGCGCCTCGTTACCCTTAATGTCACAAGCAGGGCCAGGCTGAAGCGAAATCCCCAATTTCCGCTTCATATTGCCCATCTTTTAGCAAACTTCAATCAAATCTCGTCTGTAAACTCGAGCATTCTTCAATCAGGAACTAAACTATACAAGAGAGAAGAAGTGTGGTCAGGATGTCAGCCCCTGGAGAAACGGTATACTACTACTCTTTTCAAGTGCCAACTTAATATGGCTATTACTAGAAGACGACAGCTAACGTCCCTTTCTCATCAAGAACAAGGCCACTACCGAGAGTGGACCCGAGTCGCCTACTACTGCTCGACCCCTTGATCTCGACGATGACGATGTTCAGGAGTCGGGCATTCTAGGAGGTGACGATAGCAACACCACGACCGCCGCTGCGACCAACACCTCTCAGGCTCCAGCTCCAGCTCAGGCTCCGGCTCCGGCCCAGTCACAGACCCCAACGAACGAGACAGCACCGCCCAAGCCTCCCCGACCCGTCTCCGAAGCCCAAAAGAATGAGACCATCCTCAAGGAAGCTTTCCCCAGCGTGGACCTGGGTGTCATTAAAGCCGTACTGAGGGCTAGTAGTGGTCGCGTTGAGCCTGCGTTCCATGCCTTGCTGGGTATGTCTACATAAACCATCTACTACAAAAACAGTACAAGCTGACGTGCGCATAGAAATGACGGACCCTGACGCTGCTCAAAACGAAAACCAGGATGATACCCCGCCTCCCCAACCCCCGAGGCCCCAAAACCGATCCCAGATGTCGCAAATGGAGGCGGATGAGTTATACGCGCGCCAGCTTGCAGAACACTACGATAATGTTGGAGCCTACGAGTCTCGGACTGCCAACCGCGGTGGTCCTGATGGTCGACAAAGACAGGGCCAACAGGGCCAACATGGCCAGGACGAATGGGGCGACGATCGTGAGCACAGCTTTATTGACGATGACCTCCCTGTCATCCGCGAAAACCTTCGCAAGGGCTTCTTCGAGACGCAGAAACAGGTCAATGGATGGATTACCAACTTGAAGAAGAAGATCGAGGAGAACTTTGACGAGAGCGAAGAGCAAACTCAACGACAAGGACAACCTTTCCGTCGTCCTGGAGAGTCGAGCCGACGAAGCGGTGATTATGACCGGTATGATGCGGATCCCCAAGTGCTCAGCGATGATTTTGCTGGCATGAAATTTTCCTCCGACGGAAGTGAGTACAATACCTGCAATATGCTGAAACGAAGCGCTGACAATTTGATAGCTCCTGTGAACCGCCCAATGGCCAACACTGGCATGTACAAGCCTCCGCCCCCATCAACTTCACCCAAGCCAAGCAATGGCCGACGAGTCGGTTTCAAGGAGGAGACTGAAGAGATCAACATGTACGACACATCGCCGCGAGTGCCGCCCAAGGATGCGGCTTCCGCAAGCGGCGCGAGAGGAAGCAAGTGGCAGCCCATGTCCGCGGTCGAACCAAGCCCTATCGCAGAAAATGACCCCTTTAGCCTGGGAGACAGTGAAGATGAGAGGGAGACACATCAGAAGCCCAAGGAGGATAAGTCAGATGATAGCGAGCGCCTGAAGAAGGCGACCGCGGAAGCCATGGCTGACAGTCTAAGCGAGTCGCAAGGGGCAGATGCGAAGAAGAACTAGATGTACGCAGACTGACGCGGAACAACCATACAGTTGAAATATGGTGTTGGAGAGGACAGAAAGCGTGAAGACACGACTAAGAAAGTCACAAGAGTAGCTTAGCTGAAGAATATGGCACTGACTTGGCTGTCTCACCAACATGGGGTGGTCTGTTTCTGGGTATAGCTCCGTTTCGTAGTTCACGACGGTTCAATAGGTAGCATAGTATAGCCTTTCGTTTGCTGATTTCCAAGTTTCCTTGTCTCTATTACGTATGTATCGTGGTTTGTGACTTTTTCTATGTGATGATGAGCATGAGACATAAGACTCGGGGTAAGCTTGACCGAGAGAGAATACTATTGATAGCTGCTTGGCTCGCATGAGAGGTCCCGAGGTATACAGGGTTCACATCGTTGACACGTCTTGGTAGGGCGTTTCTTGTACGGTCGATCCATGTTAACGGTGATGATCGGACACGGATCAAGCTTGAGGGGCTATTCCTTACTCAAGAATTAGGAATCAACCAAGAAGCCTCTAGAAGTTATGTAAGACATTGCGATGGAGCTGAAGACGGAGAAACGATGATATAATTAGATAATATCAGGACCAAGAAATTTCTAAATAGTTCGAACCAGAGACATCATGCATGGCCTGCAGTCTTACGTATTGGGCACAGTTGGCGTATAAGAGATGGGCAGAGGCTCTTGGACCCCTTGCTCATGACGTTTCTCACGGCTTCTAGCAACGGAAACAGCGCAGGTCGGTCATTGGGTTGATGATCAAATAAAGACTAAGCGCGGAGAAACACCCGAGAGGCTCCGTTGAGATGCAGACTCGCGTGCATTGCAGTTTCGACAACTAAGGATGGAGTTGATTGTCCCCCGGACATGCGAGCCGGACCGCCTGTCGCTCGAGCACGGGGTCGGATACGGGACGGCGATTGGATATTCGGATCGTGCAACGAACGGGTTGAGATTAGCGGATGCTTATTCCGGACCTTATGCTTGATAGAGAGATATCAGTTTCTAGTGGCAACCTAGCTAGAATCTGCTAAGGAATTAACTAAGCAGATAGAAGGTGTCTTAACCTCCAAACACCCCCGCCGGACTGGCAACGTCGTGGGACCACGGAGGTCGGCGAACTGGCCAACTGAAGGCTATGAAGAGGAGATAGAACGTCAATGTTACTGCATGAGAGTAGATAAAAGGGGATAATTCAAGGCACGGGGTCATTTACTGCTTAGACCAGGGCATTTTGGGCGCCCTAGATACCTCATTTCAGCAACTGTCATTGGATGTCCCCGCTTCTTTTTTGGCTGACTGCCTTTTTAGTTGACCGTCTCGTTGCAAGAGCCACTGGGCTGAGAGCATCAAAGTGGACGTCCACCGCAGAGGGGCGGGTTTTTGGCTCAACTTTCTTGTCACGACCTTTTGTCATAATAAAAAATATCCCCAGCACTTGGCTTTATTTATATTTCTGAACAGATTTGCTGTCAAATACATCTGAAAAGTACAGTGTTGGCCGAGAAAGACCAGTTGTTAACGCTGTTGCTATTTTCAACAGCGCCTCGAGATCCACGTCACGTCAACTCAACTCAACTTGACTCGACTCAACAACCTGAGACTTTGTTCTCTCAAAACTCCACGAACAAATTCAGGACGGTCTTTACAGGCCTGGACCCGCCACGCAAACCCCAATAATTGGATTAAAGCACTGATTTGATCGTCTGTGCTTCATCGTATCTCAGTGTTGGAGAGCGAGTACCTCGGCTTTGGTGAGTGATGGTCCTCAATATCCAATCGCATCCAACCCAATCCTACCCTCACCCTCATAAATCTACTACACCAGACCCTTACCCATACCTACATCTGGATTCCGTGCGTCAAGACTACGCTATTAGCGAGCGTTTTTTTTTTACGTTCAGCCGTTCAGCCGTTCACGCCCACTTCACGCCTCTGGCCGGGCAAAGTCAATGGCATAAAGTTGGGATACCCCCCCACGTGCTCCCAAGGAGTCGATCTCGCACGTCGTCTACTAAGTAACCGGGCGGTCGGGTGATGGGTCAAGACCCTGCGAAGCAAGGCTTTTATCGTGTCACTCTCTACATGACAAGCTTGTGCCAGAGAGGAAAAGAGAAGTGGAATAAACTTGACGGAAGAAAGCGGTTGCTGTGAAGGCACTCACAGGGTCTCAACTCACACTTAACCACTACTCCACCTGGCTTCGACCATGGCTCTTCAACTCCTTCTGAGCTGATCTTGGTCTGGCTTGACATCCATGTTTATTGCCTGGTTCAAGGGCATCTTTATGGAGCTGCTTTGAGACCCATTCTTTGACCTGTCTTGACCTGGTCATGTCTCCGCTGCTGGACTCACTCTATCCTCTCCCTCAACACTGTTGCACCGACGCACAAAAGACACGCAATATACCACACAGACGCTGTAACTGACACTGAAACTCGCATATTTCCAGCCACACGTCCTCGCTCATTCTCCCCCCAAACAAAGTCCTGGTAGTCAACCATCCTTCTTATTCACTCGCTCCCTCACCTGCTCCTCTCTAAGACGCCAAGAGCTCCCGAGGGCGCCCACGCCGCAATATGTAAGCTATACATGCTCCTTGCTTCTTATCACTATGACTAGAGTTTGCACGTCCAGTGGTGGTTCAACAACCTCTCAAGAATCCCCTTTAAACTGGAAGCTCCTCGCGGAGCAGCAGCAGTAGCAGCAACTCTGCGCCCATGGCATGTACTTTGAGTCTTCAGTATTGCTCACATTCCCTTCTAGGAAGTTTGGCAAGCAGATCCAGAAGCGTCAGCTTGAGGTGCCCGAATATGCTGCCAGCTTTGTCAACTACAAGGCCCTGAAAAAGGTATGCCCATGTCATTTCCGCCCCCCGTTGACCTTTCCATTCCCGCTACCGAGAGCCCCGGCCTCCATATCCCGTCTCCGCTGTCATTTTCGATGGTGCCCGGTCCACTCTATCACTTTTTCCAAGGCACTTCCGACTTCCCTCTTCCGGTTCCTCGGTCTGCAATTGTTCAGCTCCGGCTGACAACTTGTTTCTTTGTTTCTATCCATGCCTCTAACCCTTACCCTTCCCCCATCTACCTGCCGTTCTAGGGTCGCCTTCTCCGATCCTTTGCCCTGCTCAAGTCGCAGATCCCGATCGTCCTGCAGTATGAAGTATCACGCAGTGTGACGGTGGCTGACCAAAAGCAATCTTCTGTTTCTCCATTCGTTCCGCTGTCCATGAGCACGTTTCTTCAATCGCTGCCAACTCGCACTTTGGCGAACTCTTGGAACTCTTCCCACTAACACTCTGTCATGTAGCTCATCAAGAAGCTGTCCGCAACCCCTACCCTAACCTCACAAAACGATGTTCTCCGCTCAGCCACCCCCGTGGACTCCCAAGCCGCTCTTCAGGCTAACAAGGCGACCTTCTTCTTCCAACTGGTAAGAATACTCTGGTGTTACAACTCCGCTATGAACATCCCGACGTGGTTGCTAAGCGATGAACAGGAACGGGAACTCGATAAGGTCAATGCCTTCTACCTGCAGAAAGAAGCCGAGGTTCGTGACACATCCAATTCCCAATGATGGCATCTCTGAGATCTCCATCTAACGCACTGTAGCTCAAGATCCGGCTCAAGACACTCCTCGACAAGAAGAAGGTGCTACAGTCGCGGCAAGGCATCTCTCGGCGCTCTGCCAAGTTCACCACCCTCGAGGAAGGCTTTCAGCAGTTTGCTACCGACCTAAACAAGCTACAGCAGTTTGTTGAGATCAACGGCACCGCTTTCTCCAAAATTCTCAAGAAGTGGGACAAGACTTCGAAATCCAAGACCAAGGAGCTCTATCTATCAAGAGCTGTCGAGGTCCAGCCGTTCTTCAATGCAACTGTCATTAGCGAGCTGTCTGACCAAGCTACTACAAGTTTACAAGAACTCGGTGCTTGGTCGGATGGAATTCAGGTCAACTTTCAGTCTGGGCACGTTGTGACGTCGCAGCATTTCGTCGGTACTGATGAGGGGGATGCGGACACACTCCTCTTGGATACCGTTATTACAGGAAACCTTGAGTCTTTGAGGGACCTTCTCTTACGGATGCGTTCCGCAAACGAGACCGGAGATGGCGATAGCTCGTTGATGGAGAGGATCACGCGCACCTTCTTGGCAGCCATCTCAGAAGCTCCACAAGAGTCACTTCGAGTTCTCCTTGACACAGGTCTTGTTGATCTCCACTCTTATGATGATATCAATGAGAGGAATTGTCTGCACCAAGCTGCTATTTACGGAAAGCAGTATGTGTTGGAATGGGGCTTGTCTGTCAATGTTGTTGTGGACAGGACGGATGTCTACGGCCGGGTTCCTCTGCATTATGCTAGTCTTCACGGAAGATTGGAAATGCTAAAGGTTCTTTTAGACGGTAAGCTGGAGATAAAGATTGGTGTATTGATTTACTTGGCTGACAGATGTGTAGCAAATCAAAAAACAATTGATCTCACGGACCACGACAACTTCACCCCCTTAATCCACTCCATTATCCACGGCCACCTCGACTGTATCGAACTCCTCCTCGCCAGATCCGCACGCATCGATCCAGTTTCTGACGCGGACCACGTCCCCCTGAACCTCGCTTGTGAACATGGCTCGGTAGCTGTGGTTGAATTGCTCTTGAAGCACGGCGCCCAAATCTTGCCCGATGCTGAAGGCCTATTTCCCCAACATCTCGTGGCAAGGGCAGGCCAAACATCAGAACTGCTTCTCCTCTTGAAGCAATATGGAGCCGACTTGGACCAAGTAGATAAGCTTTATGGATGGACACCGCTTGTCCATTCTGCAAGTGAAGGAAATGTCGATTGTCTTCAAGCACTGCTCAAGGTCGGGGTCGACGCAAGCATTGTGGACGAGAAAGATCTCCCAGCGATGTACTATGCTGCTTGGGAAGGCCACCTTGCGTGTATGAAACTGCTGACGCCTTTCAACACACGGCCACGTGCTAGCCCTTTTATGGTGCAACCTGCTTTGGGTTCCATGGACTCAAGTACTGCGCCTCTACCTATGTCACTCGACCCCGACGCGATCCCTGAACTGGAGCTTCCTCCTCCTATCATCCCGTTGCGCAGATACGGCCACAACTTCCTCGATACCAAGACGGTTGTGCAGATCTCTTTTGGAGATTTCGAAGATCAACCTCTCGTATTCTTCCAGGACGGCAAATATCCTGCCGCTCGCCTCACAATTTCCTCCAAAGTTTCGGATCTTATACCCAAGAACATCATTTTGCCTTTCCAAGAAGATACCCGTATCGTTTCATTCCAGGTCGACAACTTGGACACTTTCAGTTTGGACATTGACGTGTTCCCCACCTATGGCGCAAAGGTTATTGCCAAGACAGTTGCTCTGTCAAGTATCTTCAAGGGTCTACAGGGAACATCAGGGTGCTGTTTGCCTTTATTCGACCCTCGACTTCGCGCTATCGGTCAGATCAGCTTTACTGTACAAGTTGTGAAGCCGTTCCAAGGGAAGCCCCTGGAGATTACCGACTTCGAAACATACTGGAAAGCAACGAGTCAGTTCAACCAACCGACGAGCGCCATTGTCACTGGCTCGAGCCTTTCTGGCGACTACGTGAGGCTATTTGTTCAGTACACTAGTGATGGTGTTCCCGTTCTCTGGCCCCGGTGGACAATAGCTTGTGGTGGCCTTGATATTCCTGTTTGTCGTCTGACTCTGGAACAATTCACATCCATGACTATGAGAAGCAACAGTCGCGCAGAACTCCCTAGCTTGGTGAGCAAGTTATCAGAGAGTATCGCCGAGGTCTATCACATTCTTGCTACGGCTGGTGTGACCCTTCAAGAGGCTCTTATGCTTCTCAACCCTGGCATGCACGTCAACCTCCAGGTCTTGTACCCGACACCGGAGGAAGAGAAGGCCTTTTCTCTTGGTCCTGCCTTAGATGTCAACGTTTTTGTTGATTCTATTCTCAACATTGTGTTCGATCATGCTCGGACACAACGCGCACAGTCTCCCGATGTCGTGCGGTCGATTGTGTTCAGCAGCTACAACCCTCGACTGTGTACAGCTTTGAACTGGAAGCAACCTAACTTCCCTGTTTTCCTGTGTAACGACTTGGGACGAGAGGAAACCTCGGGTTCCGTTGGTACAACTCTGAACAACGGAAGGCGAAGCGCTTCTATCAAAGAGGTGGTAAGGATTGCCCAGAGCAACAACTTTATGGGGTTAATTTGTTACTCTCGACTTCTGGTATGTTGAACCTGCTTAAATCTAAGGTTGATTCTTGAACTTTCACTAACACACATATTAGGATATGGTGCCGGCTCTCGTTGATGCTATCAAGTCCCATGGACTGGCATTGGTGACGGACAAGTCGTCAGACTCACCGGACGCGAGCCCCATGACTGACCCCTTTCCTCGGCCGCCCAAGGGTGTCGATGGAGTTTTGAAAAGCCACGGCATTTTGCGTTTCAATGATTCAATAGACATGTAGAGGAGGGGCTATAATGAGAGATGCCAAAATAACGACTGCAAACGTCTGGGATGGATAGAGAAGAGGAAATTCAAGAATTACATCAATTGGATAGAGTTATGTTGGTAAACATGTATTTGCACTTATCAAAGTTATTTAACGTTGACCCATTACGCGCCCTTGTACTCATATTTGAGTGACGACAACTCCTTCTCGGGGTCAACACTGCTCATGACCATCTTTGATACCAAAATTATACCATAGACCACCAAGGGTAAGTAGCCCATTCCAGGCCACACAGCTTCACTTTTTGTTCTGCCAATTGCCCAAGCCATCAAAATCAAAATCAGACCTAGACCCAAATTCAGAAATGGAAGATAAGTCTCGAGGGGCGACCTCGTTTCGACGTAACTGAACGAACTTCTGCGCTGTCGAGGTCTTCCACGAGGCACATACGGCACCTCATCTAGATCATCTTCGTCGTCGTCATCAAAAACGCCTGAAGATTCCCTCGTTGAGAGTGACGGCTCACGTGTGGGCCGCGGAGTCTTGGGCCGTGCCCAGTTGTCGAGGAAAGGAATGCCTGACGATGCGGGCGGTTGGTGATGCAGCAGGTATGCCGTGGAAAATAGAGATGTGAGACTGAGAAGGGCGAGAAGCGATGTAGGTGGGTTTATGAGGGCGGGAAGGTAGGGGATAGTTGCTAGGAGGGGAATGGCGAGGAGGAAGCGGCGGAACTGGACGTCTCGAGCGGCATTTTCGGCGGCGAGTTGGCTGATGTAGTCTTCTTGCTCTACAGTATTGTCAGTTTACCTGTTGAGTTGCCCCAAGGTCGCGACGCCATACCCTGTTCATCCAGAGCTTCAGGTTGAGAGTCTGTGGAATCTTCCTCCGGATAGTGAAACGTGCGCCTCAAACGGGCGGTAGTGCCCTGATTATTGGGCATGGCAGCGTCTTAGAGATCTCAAAAGATCTCAGCCGTCCATAAAAAATGTTAAACAAAAGGGACAGAGAAATAACGACAATTAGGATGGCATACGTGGTGATGTAAGACGTCGTCGTCACATGGGCGAAAAGCCTACGAGGTTGAAGTGAGGCTCAGCCTTATGACGCCACAACGGCCCTTGCCCCACCTCAAGTTCAGTTCATCGGCGGCCGGCAGCAAAATTTCGCCGATGTCAATTCCACTGCAAGTTGAGCCTCAGCTGATCAACCACCGACGACCGATTCACCAGAATTATAAAGGGCAAACCAACATGTCGCAACAACTAGCGCTGCCCCGGCTCGTCCGACGTAGACTGGCTGCTGTACTCAAGACACGGAATGTCAGCTCTAAGCCTGCGCAGAGGAGGTGGATAACTCCGGCGCCTAAGCCTGGTGATGGGCCCATGATGTCGAGGAGGGCGGATCGAGAGCTCCCAGGTACGGACGATTGATGTAGAATTGAGCCATTGGAGCTGGACTAACATTTGTGTAGATATCGCCGATGTGACATTCCGCTGGCGCCGCACATTTCCCATCTTTTTCATCATCGTGGCTGCATCCTCCGTCGCTATCTTCAACTACCAAAAGATGTCGTCGCCTGTCGTCTCTTCAACACTATACGCCCTGCGCACCAATGCTGAGGCGCGCGCTCTTCTCGGCGACGAGGTCTACTTCCGACACCAAATCCCCTGGATCCACGGCGAGATGAACCAGCTTCACGGCCGCATCGACATTTGGTTCTCGGTCCGCGGCACAAAGGGCGAGGGCGTCATGCGCTTCGCTAGCAACAGACCTACCAGCAAGGGTTTCTTCCAGACTACAGAGTGGAGTCTTACCATGGCGGACGGCACGAGGCTGGATCTCTTGGATAATGGTGATCCCTTCAAGGCGCTCATTGGCGGCGGCGGCGGCGACGAGGACCTACCTACACTGGAGGAGGATGCTCCTACGAGAGGATTCCGAAAGCAGGTTGAGTACAAGTGAGGAATGACGGACAGTCAAAGGGAACATGGGAAGAAGCATTGTTGTAAAAATGAATTTGATAAAACCCTGGGTGCTCCGGTTGTAGTCGAATCTGTACAGTAGATGGTGTGTGTGTATAATACAAAAAGCCCGCTTATGATCTCCCGTGGTACAAAGTCCCTCTTACAATCCATGGTACAATATTTAGACCTCTAGCTGCGCCGCTTCTCTCTGGTTCTTCAGCTGAAGATGTTTCTCCCGCGCTGCCTGGAGCTTCTCCTCATGCTCGGGGTTTCGCTCTAGTAAGGTCGCGAGGGCAGCCTCACGATGAGGTTGAGGGGGAGCCTTTCGCTTCTTGGCATCCTGGAGACGGACGACACGGCCCTTAGGACCAGCGATGGGACCACCGACTAGCACAATGCCCAGCTCGTTGTCCACCATCATGACCTTGAGGTTCTGCACCGTTACGAAGTCGTTACCCATGCGACCAGGCATCTTCTTGCCGGGCATGACTCGGCTACCGCTACCCTGTGAGGGACCCGTTGTACCGATTGTTCGGTGGTTCTTGGAGTTACCGTGAGATGCTTCCTGACCGGAGAAGCCGTGACGCTTCATACCACCAGCAAAACCCATGCCTCGTGACCGTCCCTTGACATCGACGTATTGGCCCTTCTTGAACCAATCAGGGAGGAGCTGAACGCCAACGGGCAGTAGACCAGCTTCGTTGCGGACCTTGAACTCGGCGAGATCAGCCTTGGGTGCGATACCCTTGGCCTCGTAGTAACCCAGCAGCGGGCTGGTAACGTTTCGACCATCACGAGAGCCAGCACCAACTTGCACAGCCCAGTATCCGTTCTTCTCACGAGTTTTGTTGGCGACAACCTGGACCTGGTCGAGCTGCAGCACGGTGCAGGGAATACGCATCTTTCCGACAAACATGCTCGTCATACCCTTCTTCACAGCAAGGACACCAGAGCGCAGAGGTGTGGTATTCTCACGGCGCTTAAGAGCGGCGGCCGGACCGGTCGTAAGAGCGGGAAGACCAGCAGAGGGCTGGTTGAATCGCTTGTGCTTGTTGCGAGGAGGTGCCGTGGACCATCCATTTTTGACACCTCGTGTTGCCGTGAGTGGGAGGAGGAGAGGGCGGGCGGCGACGGCGCAGGGCCGGGGGAGGGCGAGACGGATTGGGAGGCGAGGAGGCATTTTCGAAGGCGGCGGCGAGCGACTACGACACTGGGGACGAGGGCGGCGCTGTCGAGAGGAGGAATTGGACCGCCGTGGGGGTGGGAATTGGCGATGGGTTGATCGGGTCGGTGGTGGTGAAAGATTTTGGGAGGTTGAGATAATACTAACAGAGCTTTTGCACGGCCGGAGAATTCCCGGACCCTTGTGTACCTACTGTGAGTGCTAGGTATAGCACTGAGATGAGACAGTACCAGATGATGATGGCAAGCAAACCAAATATTTATAAAAATGATTTTTCATGTGATTTCAATTTCTCTAGGTTTATGCTGATTGAGTCTTGTTTATTTTGTGTCTCGTGAATCTCGTCGTTGTGCCTCACTCTCTCTAAGCTCCAGGTCCCTTCCCTCCAATTCCGCTCCCCATCTGATTCACACTCGTCCCCTTGAGCTTATGATCCCCCGGGTTGGCAGCAGCTTCGTAGATGATATTTGCAGGTGCCCGACCGAGTTGCGTCCACTCGCCCTTGAAGCCGAGGTACGAAATGCGTGTGACGTCCTCGTCGCCGTCGCCAAAGTTGTCGGCAAAGAAGAGCACCAACTGCTGAACCTTGCCAAAGAGGGCCCGCTTGACAGGGATTTCCTGGACGTCGCTCGTCTGAGAGAGCTCGAGAGTCTGCACGGGATCAGATTCTTCGGCAGCTGCAAAGTCGAGGTCGTCCCGGTTGATGAAAAGGTGGAGAGTTTTGGGTGCTGAGGCCGAGGGAGATGTGCGGATGAGGATGGAGTGAAGTTTGATTTGGGCCGTGAAGCTGATCTTAGTTAGTATTGAATCGTATATAATACAGATTGATTTATACTTACGGCACCGTCATGAGCAGCTGCTCATCAACATCACTAGCCAGCTCAGGCTCAACCTCAAGTCTCTCTTGCCACGTCTTCTTGACAACTTTCTGCCCAACATCTCGCTGGGTCTCATTCAGAGTGACAATGTGATCAAAGTTGATTTGACTGTAGAGCGAAAACTGAACAGCCGGCGTGATGTCGTCTGAGTGATCGTGCTCATGGTGGTCGTGGCCGTGGCCGTGGCCAGAATGTTCGTCATGGCAGTGAGACATGATTTCTACACAGCTCGAATGTTGATAGATGTGAAGTGTGTGCTTTCGGGTAACCGGAGAGTATTTATCTGTGTTTTGGTTGCTAAAGTGTGACGAACGTTGTGTTGATGTTTGTTGTAAGTCAAGTAAACCTGATAGGTAGCACCTGAGATGACGTTTTAGCACCTGGCCCCGTACCTAAGCCCGAGATATAATAAGGTAGATCATGAATAACAAATACCAGGCCACACAATTAGACAACAAACAGCCATACATCATGATATTCGCATCCCACGAACTTAGACAACATTCAAACAACATCTAGCAAATGTTTCATCATAAATCTCATTAATACCCCTAAAATCGTACCCAAACTCAAACATCGCTTGCTTCATCTAAATCCACTCTTCCTCTTGGCCTTCTTGGCCTTCTTCCTATCTCCAAATATGCCCGATACCGGCTGGCTCATAGTAAACGAAGGTCCCAAGAGTCCTTGGCTCTGTGACGATCCGGGTACTCCTTGCTGGCTCGACATGATCTGTGCCGGCGCGGGTGCTGCTGGCAGTGGTGGCAGATCCGCGGGCTCTTCTCTCTGAGGGCGCATCTGAGACGACTGTGGTACAAATGGTCCCCTTCCGGTCTTCTGCCCCAACACTTTCCGTGACAGCTTGTACTTGTCTGCTTGAGCCTTGCGCTTGTTCTCGATCCTCTGCAGTCGCAATCGCGCCTCGTCAAACTTTCTATCGCTGGCAATAGCAACGCTAGAGATGTAGTCATCTGTGCTGACACCGCGCTCAGACGGCCAGTGTGACAACACGCTTGACTGTTTGGCAGATTCCATCTTGTCCAGTCGTAGTGAGGGTGCGAGGAGCTGCAGCCGTCTGATCGCTGCATCGCTGGTGTTGTTCGACGTCGTGCTAAGAGGCGAAGAAGGGATTCCAGCTTCTGATGACTGTGATGACTTGATCCGTATCGCACTTGATTGAGTAGGTTGACGTTCCTCGTCCCCCTCCTGAGTCGCTGGCCCTAGAAGAGGCATATCCTGAACCATAACACCGGCAGTAGCCAAAAACATGTCCTTGGCCAGATCTGCGATCCATCCTCTCCTTATCTCTTCCTCTTCTTCAGGCAATCGCCCTTCCAAAGGATCAAGCCAGAGATCCACGTATGTTTGGTTGAGATGTGACAAACTGACGAGAGATCGAATCCACTCTTGCGAAGTCTGTCTCCCCAGTTGCGTGACAACTGTCTGGCCATCATCACCTAAGAACAAGTCTAGCATATCTGGTTGTGCCGCGTTATCGCCGCTCCCCAAGTCCAATGGGCCGAGCTCGTCGCCGATTTCCTTCCTGTCATGAGTTAGCATGGACAAAATTCACAATTCGTAACCAAACATACCAAGTCTTGAGGGGAAGTCTTCCTTCAGCCACACCCTCTGTAATATTTTCTTGAATAGCCAAGAGCAAGGCGGATGGTATATCATGGGGACTGTCCGAAATAGCCAAAAGAGCTTGTTGAAGAGAACGGCAGATGACGTCCAGCTTCAGATGGATTGGCCCAAAAACTGAAGATGCCCTGTTGTCGTTGATATGCATATCGTTAGATCGAGAGAAAGGCTTCACAACCTCTTTGATGTTGTTTTCAGCCATGCCATCAGGAAGCACGAAGGCGCTGCCCATATGCCGAAGGAATTGTTTGCGTTTTTTCTTCCAGCGTTGTGCTTGATCCATTTTGGAACGACCAACACGCCCAGTAGGTAGCGAAATCTGCATATTACGATCTTTGACCGAGACGCAGATGCAGTATTGCACGCTCAGATCTTTACTCAAGATACTTCCTTGGTAGAACTGGACCCCTGAGCGGTAATACTTGGCCCCCAAACCAGACGAGGAGTCTCCGTTTTGTGTGAGCTTCGCTGGATGAATCTCAAGTGATTGGATATCGCCCTTGGTGGTGCTGTTATCATGAGGAAGGGCGAGAACGTCACGATGCCAGTAAGGAAGGCCGCTTTCCTTTGAACGTCCAAACCAGTAGGTTTGAAGTTGTCTATGAGTCGGAGAAAAGACAAACACCATGACAGCCTCTTGTCCATTTTGTGAAGTAAGACAAGTCGTCATCCGCAAACCTTCCCTATCTAGCAAACGAGGACAAGAGATCAGAATAGTAGGTTTTGGTGTTGCCTCTTCTTGCTTGCTCTTCGCAAACAAGTCAATCCAGTACAGATTCCGCATAGTCAAAACAAAGACGTGATTTTGGTTGCCTGGGCTAACTCTGATGTCGAGGATCGCATCAGGTTTGGACTTTGGTCGAGCCAATAGCGATAGTTGAGGTAGAGCTATGCTTGATACAAGATCAATAACTTCGTACTTTTCTCGGTTCCAAATCAACAAATGGCTCGACCGCTTGGCCAACTCTTCAGATTCATCAGCGTTCTGCGTTTGATCCTCCCAAAAACTATCCACTTCAGCAGTGCCAACGAACAAGATGCCGTGTTTCTCGGCTGGATGTTCTGTCGCCGAGGGAAGTTCGTTCAATAATCCATCTGATATGTGTCCGCATTTCTGAGACGATAGCCTTGTCTTTTGCTGATTTCCTAGAACGTCCCATATGGACCAATACCCGCATTCGTCGACGATGGCAATTTGGGGTTGTTGGCCTTTTGAATTCGGGTTAAAGGCGACATCTACCTGCGCGTTGCCGCCGGTCTGCTTGTGCGAGAGGGTTGCAATTGGGTTAGGATCAATTCGGGATAGCCGCTGTTGCTGAAGATCGAGACTAGAGGTAGATGACTGGGCTACTGGGACCTTGTGATACTCTGGACGGAGGATCGTGGTCGACGTCTGCTTCTGAACGATGAGCCAGCGCACAGCATCATATCGCGAGAGACTGGTTGCGAACTTGACTTGAGAGATTGGGAGGCCATCGCTGGCCCAAATAACCTCTTCATCCGGATCATCAGGGTCTATGACAGAAGGTTGAAGAGTTGTGTGCTTGTCATGTCCCCATTGCCATTTCGATTGATCGATTCGGGCAAGTCTAAGCACTTCTCCTGATTCTCCCGTAGCAGCCGCAAGCATTGGCGATCCAGCAATTCTCCAGTGATCAGACACATTCGTCATTTGGCCGATAGATAGTAATGGCCGGTCACTGACTTCGCCCTCGATCTTTGAGTAACGATCCATGTTCTCTTCTAAAAGTCCAGAGAGAGCTGAGTTGCCCATGAAAGCTTCGGGGTGAGACTGGAGAAGCCATCGTTTCTGAACTCTCCGTTCCTGCCAAAGATTGGAAGCGATCTCCGGAGTAGGAGATTTTGAAGGCGGATACAGTTCTGCTGAAGATCCGACAACCTTGAAGTGTGGTGCTAGAGAGTGGTTGTTAATATGGTGATGCGCGCAGCATGATAGTTCAGAAACTCACCTTCAAATGTTACGCGACTGGTATGAAAAGTTCCAAGTTGCGTTGTCGCATTTTCAGGTGGTAAATAAGTAAGACTTCCTACGTGACCGTGTATCAGGTCCGTAAGTCGCCTGGTCTCAGCCATTTGGTCCGAGTATCGATCTCCAATGTGGTGTTGAAATTTTGGTCGATGTTCCTTTCTTCATCGCGAGATGGGCTGGTGCAAGCGCAAGAGAGTCTCGAGCGTGAGTATATGGTATCAGAAACACTAAACAGGCATCCTAAGGGTTCTGTGATAGTGCGATAGGAATATCGACAAAGCGGGCAATAAGGAATCTATAGGAGAGTGATAATGGTGAGTAAGGTAGATCCTGGAGAGAGATGCTCTACGCGATACGACGTGAATTGAAGCTTTCGACGGCCCCACGTGGCGGTGTAAGCGACCTGCGCCACAGTTCCTAGTCGACCGAGCAACGCAATTTCGCGGTGTAAATACATGCATTAGAGTCATGGCCGATTTACACCCACCACGATCAATCACTCAGATTACGCGACGATAACAAGCCCAATAACTTATTGGTTAAGCTTCCCAACATCTACCCTCTACACTTGTAAAGTTATAATGGCTACCGACTTCAAGTCCTCGTTATCCGCGAGCATGCGCCAGAGCATGCCGCCTGTCGGCCCC
Source organism: Fusarium sp. MBC 119 (assembly GCA_030411635.1). Classification (NCBI taxonomy): domain Eukaryota; kingdom Fungi; phylum Ascomycota; class Sordariomycetes; order Hypocreales; family Nectriaceae; genus Fusarium; species Fusarium sp. MBC 119. The sequence continues at coordinate 66,207 of JAPERM010000046.1, read as the reverse complement.
TCTGTCGCAAACCAATTGCCCAACATTAACTTTGGCTTCGATGACTTGCGCGACCGCATGGCAAAGTTCACTGCCCGATTCGATGCATTCATTGAGGAAGGGCGCAAGCGCGTGCTCGAAGAGCGCAACCAGTTCCGCATGAACGTCGCCGAACTACAAGGTACATAATGCCCAACCCTGAGAGCGCACGAAGTGTCTGCTAACACCTGGATCAGAGGACCAACGTATGAAGAAGCGAGACATCGAAATCATTCAAGTCAAGACCTCGACGCACCAGCAAACCATTGAGAAGGAAGAGGCGGAAACGCGCGAGATGGAGACCGCCATCAACTCCCTCGCAGGCCAGCGCGACAATCACCTCTCCACGCGCGATAGCCTCAAGGCCGAAATTGCTCAGACCCAAGCCGAGATCGAAGCACGCCTCGCTTCGCAGCGCGAATACGCCCAACAGCAACAAGCCCAGTCGCGCTTCAACGTGCCCGAGCTGGACTTTTGGATCACCAACCTATGCCTTAAGATCGAGGGCGCTGGCCATGACGACCGTCTCAAGTTTGTGTACACGCACATTGATGAGAAGGACTGGGAGCGCGAAGCCTGGTTCGAGCTGGTGACGAGCTCTCGGGACTATGACGTGAAGCACTGTCGGCCCAAGATTGAGAGGGAGAAGGTGGAGAAAGTGCTTGATAAGCTGAATGAGTCGAGGGAATTGGTGGTTCTGCTCAAGGGGATGAGAGAGCTGTTTGTGGAAGCGATGAAGACTTGAAGGCTTGATGGATGTTTATGCTTTGACGACCGTTTATGTGTGACAACGCTGTTTATAGGAACGATAATTATACCTGTATATGAAAATGCTTAATTTGTTTGTAATGAATATCTAAGTGGTGAGGAACAATAACTTGATACTGATACCTTGTGTCTAGATACTGCGTAAAAGTTGGCGAACCCACACAATATGCGACAGAAATCAAAAGAGTAAATCCAGCTTATCTTGGACCTTTGATAAATCAGGTAGAATCGTCAATACATGCTGGCTTTTTCCTGATTTAGAGTGCCATGATGTGCACGTCAACCCAAGCCAAACCGCGTCCCGCGTCTCCCCGCCATGATCAACCTCCACCTCTACTTCCCTCTTCTCTCTTCATATCAAAAACCCCATCAACCGCCATCATGCCCGAACCAGACAAGCACGCTGCCGCACAACAAGCCGTAGATATTCTCCATGAGATATCTACTATTCTCGTACGTTCACCTCTCCCCAGTCAGACGCGTGGTAGGGCCAAATCGCTGACCTGGGTGGATACTAGAACTGCCATCTTGACCGTCGGACCTTGTCCATCTGCATCTCTATGATCGAGCGCGGAGTAAACCCGGAGGCTCTGGCGGTATGTTGATCTTCATGTTTAGCACGAGGAAATTTTAGCTAATGAGCCCTTGGCGAACTGTAGCAAGTCATCAAGGAACTCAGACAAGAAGCTCAACAGGTGGAACAGCCTGCCTCAGCAGCTGCCACGGCAAGGAGGCGCTGATATCAGCGTAACAAATTACTTTACGAAGCTTTGATTACAGCTTGGCTTGGGAATTATGGAATTATTGTTTCGGTAGGCGTTCATAGGGATTGCATTTCACTTCATGGATCACAACCACGACTACAAGTCTGAATAGATTTTTTGATTCACTCATGTTGGCTATCCAAAGTAATCATGCTACTGAGTTTTGTTGGATCTCGTTCAAATATATAAGACCATCAACCAATACCAAGCGCCCGAGATGCAATATCACCCAGTCATGTCCCATCCCAAACGCATGATCAAACAGCCCTGCAGCTGGTATCCTCCATTCAAGTCAATGCAGCCCCCCAAACGCCTCGCAGAAAGAACCCAGCCCACCCTGATTGCATTTTTGAATCATATGTACAGCATCAAGCTGTGAGTTTAGAATCATCTGTGTCCAATAAGCACGATTTCGTTTTCGTCCTCTTCATCATCGTCATCGTCCTCTTCAACATCAGACAACGTGTCACTGAGTTCATCCAGCTCAGAGTCATCATCGTTACTCGATGCATTGCTGCCCCGGTTCCGAATCCTCCAGATTCCCAGGATATCGTCTTCGGATTCATCATCTGGAGGTAGATGTGCCATGATAGAGTCAAAGCCCATGTTGACAGGCGATACTGAGCGTGCAACTCTGTCCGGTGGGCGAAACTGTGCCTCCACGCCATGAGACGAATGTCTTCGTCTGTTTGCTACTGCAACTGCCCCTCGATTCCCACTCACGGATCCAGACGCATCCCGACCAGTCTCTGATCGATCTGCCACGGGCTGTCCTTCGTCATTTATGGACGGCTGTACTGTCGAACGTTCGCCCCCAATGATGTTCAGTTCTACTGTGTTATATGACCGACAAATGGAACATTTCAGACCCAGCCAATGGTATCGAACTGTGCTTTTGCCGGAACAATCGTTACACAGTATAACGGCAGTAGTATCGCGGAATTCCGGAGGCATGGGTTGAGTCTGAATAGCAACATCCAAATTTCGGAACTGGCTCTCCATATTTGTGAGACTCTTGTTGCAGATTGGACATTTGTAAGATACTTTCATGTGCTGTTCATAGCATTTCTTATGGATGCTGTGGCCACAAGCCATAAAAACCACAGGTCGCGGAGAAGTAAAGAGGTACTCGCCACAGATTGGGCAGTCGCAGTCTGTCGACCTTTCGATACATTTGTGTGAACCCTCAATCGATGTGGAAATACATGCACGGCAGGTCTGCAATAGGTCAGCAGTCATCGTCTTACGTGGGAATGGCAACAGTCTTACCTTGCAATGGAAGAAGTCTTTGCCAAGGCCCATGCCTCGACGGCAAATACCGCAGTCGTTACAATGATAGATGGGTTTGCTCTGACGGTTCTCCCATAGGTGACAGATATTACAATAATAGTGGGCAGATTCCTCGCCACAGTTGATGCACATATCCGAAGCCTTCTGTGGTGTTGCACAAATCATACAGAGCATGTTTCTGGTTTCGGTACGGATGAGATTATGGTCCTCGTTCGCATCGTGACAGAAACGGCATGTGTACCATCTCTTACAAGTGAAGCATTGAAGCTTGACGTTTCGTTCATAATGTTGACATCCAAGTGGCTGTTCCGTTTCTGGTGCCACCTCGTAGGGTTCCACGGGCGTTTCACTTCCATGCCGCTTTGGCGGCTTCACAGGCACAAAGGTGGGTGTCTTATCCTCCTCGGTCAAGATGAATGTCTCCTCAGGTTGGTTCTGCCAAAACTTCAACGGCCGCGATGCTGGTGACGATGGAGATTGCGAAAGATGTTGTTCCAAACCATCACCATTCTCCAGAATCTTCTTTACAAGTGGTACGGTCCTGGAAGATTTATATCCCTCCAACAAAGCATCGTGGATCAGCCGGGCCTTTTCAACCTGTGGTATGTCCCTAGCATTGATTGTATGTATCCGGGATCGCAGCTCGCGCATGCCATCATCTTCAGGAATTCGACGAGAACTGAGCGGACTCAGAGCGATGCCGATATGATCGCGGGGAGGAAAATTTTGGGACATGATTGGTACTGGTTCGTTTTCTTCGACTCTTGTTTCCAGGGTCGAGACGCTGAGGGGTCGTGTGAGGGGAGACTCGATCGGCACAGATGCCGGGCCAGGTACAGGTACAGGTACGGGCGCGGACGAAGAGAGAGGACTATCAACGTGACTGGAATCGCTCACTGCGTCGGCATGTTCGGTCGAGTCGCCTCCATCGCCAGTGAAGGTGGATCGTGAGATTTCCGAAAATCGACGAGCTTGGCGCAAGACGGGATTGATGAGGAACTCGGAGACGAGGGAAGACATCAAGCAGGAGTGGAAGCTTAAATGCTAAGTTAGGAGGGAGACGGCAAGGGCCTGAGCGGCGATCTTAAGTTACCGTCCACGGGCGGGCGCAGACTAAGGTAGGCTACGGGAAAGCTGAATATGCTTGCGCCGAGGCCGAAACAATAGGACAAATGGAGGGGAGGGTAACTTAGGGAATGACGCTGACAAAGGGGATCTAAGAAGGTCAAAGTAAAGTAATATCGGAGTCAGAGGAGAGTAAAGGCACGGGTCTAGACGCCTCAAAGACAGCGGAATGACGAGAGACTGGAGAAGCCAGCGTCCTTACGGCGTCCCTAGTTCGGAGGATGACATAAGGCGATTTGCTCGCCAGTGACATGCAGTGGAGTTTTCCGAGCAGCGAACAGCGGGAGGAGAGGAAGAAATGGAAGTAAAAGGGGCCGTTTTTTCTTAGCATGTGACTGCAGCAATTATGGTTCACAAAAGATCTCCAAAGTGTGTGCTTTCATGTAGTCAAATATAAACAGGAGTTTATGTCTATGCTGAAACCATAGATAACCAGATGCCGATGGCCAATTCGTTATTTGCATACTGCTCACTGCTTGCAGCTGCTGCTTCAGTCCCAACTTTTTAGTCAATGGTAAGCTCCGATGGCGGCAACGGATCAAACCGCATGTTGTCGTATCCCGGATCAGTCGAGGATCCGGATATACAGGTACCGCGGTGGGGCAATTGAACGACACACGGTTTAACGAACGGAATAATGGTACCGAAGACAGGGCAAGAGAGCAGAATAAACGTAACAGCAGAAACTCTTGGTGAAATCAGCGGTCAAGGTTTAATCTTTGGATGCCATCTATGTATATACGGGACAACTGTATGAACGGGGGTTTCCCTTCTATCAAGTCAGACTTTCGATCTCTTTTTGATTGACACGATGGCGGTAGTTCAAAGCACGATATCACAATGGGTCAAAGCATTGCAATTCAAGTACTCTAGATAATCTCAAAAGGTTCACTCTGTGGATTTCCAGCTGGGAACGGGTTCTGAGAGGTTTCATACCTCAGTTTCAAACCCGAGCGATGCTCAAAGAGACGTCATATATTGCTGGGCACTCAGCAACTACCCGGCATTTCGGTTGCGTTGTCATAGATGCCGAACCGTGGGTCCATTGATGCCTTTCAGATATTGTCATGTCTCTATTCAATGCAAACGCATGCATATAAAAGAGAGACTGCATTAAACAGTGACCCGCCAGGCAATGTCTCAGATAAAGCTGCTTTCAGGGTCAGTGATTTGATACAAGGCATGTAAAGGCCAATTAAACCAAGGATAATAAGAATGAACCCAGGATATCGAGTTTGACGAAGTAAAGAGTTATGTTCTAAGCGAAGTAAGCGCATTGCTGTTGCTCGCGATTACTACCTACAGCAGTTCTTTTTGACTTTCAATTTTGAGACTCGGGTGAGTTCCCAGCTGCACTCGGCTGTAAACGAAACAAAACATCGAGCGCAAAACAAACATTTCTTCCGCCAGCAAGGGAACCCAGCACCTGCAGAAACAAAACCAAAAAGAATCTCGACAATGAAAGAGCAAAAGAAATGATCACGCTGGGGATCGAACCCAGAATCTTCTGATTCGTAGTCAGACGCCTTGCCATTGGGCCACGCGACCTCGCTTGTTGCTTGTTATTTTTTGCCAGTGGCAAGTACATGTGGCTTACTTGCTCTTCCATTCCAATCCGACAAATAGCGCCACTTTTTCTCAGGCCATCCTTGCTGCTGATTGCCCCTAAAACATCCACTGCAACGCCGCTATCGAAAACGGAACATGGGTATGGGAGCTGGAGACTGGAGGGCTGGGCTAGGCTGAAGTGGGGTGCTATCGACTGGCCCGGAGCTGGCGCCACGGGGAGACATACGGGAGCAGCTGTTTAGCGTGACAACCTGGCCCGTAGAGCATATGTGGCATTTCAGGGGACAACGGGTCGTATTATTCTTAGAACCACCACAACGCCAGTTTCTTTGGCCTCGGGATACTCTTTTTATATTTTTTTTCTCTCCTGATTCTTCTTTTTCCCTTTTGACCTGTGTCATTCTTACAATCACAGGCTTTTGCCATTTAGGCTCTTCGGTCTGCATTGGCAACAGCTCCTTCGCTGAAGCTGGTGTCCTCCCTTCCCTTGAGTCTTGACAGCTCGTCCAGTCTTTTCTTCCTCCCGCGAGTTTAGCCAAGCTCAACCCCTTTGGCTTCACGCATCCTCTCTGCATCCGCAAACTCCACGACATTGACCTCGAGCCGATATTTCATACGATTGAATAAATAATGGCCGCCGATAAGGCTGCCGTTGCCTCGGGCGCTGACCTGGGCGATGGTCTCAGACAGCGTCCCGTTGCTGCTCAGGATGGCCTCAAGCCCCCGACTCCTCAGGCCGAGGATAACAAGAAGCTAGCCAAGAAGGTACCGTATTTTGCTATCGAAACATTGAGCTTGACAAGTACTGACTGTTCCCACAGGAGCCCTCGTTCCTTCAAACCCTCGACCAGTGGGAGTTTGTCCTTGCCCCGCTGATCTTTACTGCCCTGGCTATCTTCACTCGACTATACAAGATTGGTATCAGCAATATCGTCACCTGGGATGAAGCTCAGTATGTTGAATTGACTTTCCGCCTCCTGGAGAACCTCGCCTAACCATTCTATAGCTTTGGCAAGTTCGGTTCTTACTACATCAAGCATGAATACTACTTCGATGTTCACCCTCCTCTCGGCAAGATGCTCGTCGGTCTCTCTGGTGTCCTGGCTGGCTACAACGGAACATTCGAATTCAAGTCTGGCGAAAAGTACCCCGAAGAAGTCAACTACACCATCATGCGTATCTTTAACGCGGCTTTCGGTATTGTCTGTGTTCCTCTGGCTTACTTTACTGCTCGGGAGCTCAGGCTTCGACGCCCTGCTGTCTGGCTCGTTACTCTTATGGTCCTTTGCGAGAACTCCTACACCACCATCAGCCGTTTCATCCTACTCGACTCTATGCTACTGTGCGGTACTGTGGCCACCGTCTTCTGCTGGTCCAAGTTCCACAACCAGCGCCATAACAGCTTTGAGCCTGAGTGGTTCTTGTGGCTTTTCCTGACTGGTATCAGCATTGGCTGTGTCTGCAGTGTCAAGCTTGTCGGTCTTTTTGTTACCGCTCTCGTCGGTCTTTACACTGTTGAGGACCTCTGGCGAAAGTTTGGTGACACCAAGATGCCCGTTGTAAGTAAAATCACGGCTTGCGACTTGTCAATTGCTAATGTCTTTAGACCACTCTTGGTGCCCACGTTGTCACCCGTGTTGTCGGCCTTATCGTCATCCCCTTCCTGATCTACCTCCTCTCTTTCGCCCTGCACTTCGCCATCCTCAACCGCACTGGCCCTGGCGACGCCCAGATGAGCTCACTCTTCCAGGCCAACCTCAAGGGCACTCAGGTCGGAAAGGACAGCCCTCTCGAGATTGCGATTGGTTCCCGCGCAACCATCAAGAACATGGGATATGGAGGTGGTCTTCTTCACTCTCACGTCCAGACCTATCCTGAGGGATCCAAGCAGCAGCAGGTTACTTGCTACCACCACAAGGACACCAACAATGACTGGTTCTTCTACCCTAACCGCCGAGAGGAGGACTACAACCCTGAGGCCGATCTCCGATTTATTGGCGACAACTCTGTCATTCGACTCATCCACGCCCAGACTGGCCGTAACCTGCACTCTCACGACATCGCTGCCCCTATGTCTCGAGGCCACAAGGAGGTTTCCAGCTACGGTAACCTTACTGTCGGTGACGAGAAGGATCACTGGAAGGTCGAGGTTGTCCGTGATACCAACTCTCGCGACCGCAGCAAGATCAGGACTCTCACCACTGCCTTCCGTCTTAAGCATGAGGTTCTTGGCTGCTACCTCCGAGCTGGTAACACAAACCTTCCTCAGTGGGGTTTCAAGCAGATTGAGGTTACTTGCACCAAGGAGAACAATCCTCGTGATACCTACACTCACTGGAACGTTGAGGCTCACTGGAACGATAAGCGTAAGTTTTTGTCAAAATATCACTGATTTTCATATGCTAATTGTATTTAGTCCCTCCTGCTGAGGCTGGCGTATACAAGTCTCCTTTCTTCCACGACTTTGTCCACTTGAACGTGGCCATGATGACCTCCAACAACGCTCTGGTTCCTGACCCCGATAAGCAGGATGACCTCGCTTCCAAGTGGTGGCAGTGGCCTATTCTTCACGTCGGCCTCCGTATGTGTGGTTGGGCTGATGAGATTGTCAAGTACTTCCTTCTCGGCAACCCTCTCATCTACTGGGGCTCCACCGCTTCTCTCGGTGTTGTTGGCCTGGTCATTGTTTGGTACATCCTTCGATGGCAGCGAGGTTTCAAGGACCTTACCGATGACGAGATCGACCAGATCCACTACTCTGCGCTGTACCCCTTGGCCGGCTGGTTCCTACACTACCTTCCTTTTGTTATTATGGCTCGTGTTACTTACGTGCACCACTACTACCCTGCTCTCTACTTTGCCATCCTCACATTTGGCTTCCTTGTTGATTGGTTCACTCGTAACCGCAATAACACCCTCAAGGCCGTCGTCTATGGCATCCTGTACACCGTCATCATCGGTCTCTACATCTACTTCATCCCCATCTGCTGGGGCATGACTGGTAACCACAAGCAGTACAAGTACATGAAGTGGTTCGACAACTGGCGAGTCACTGACTAAGGAGTCAATCAATCTATCGACTTGAACGACCACCTTTTTTCGATTACATGTTGTAATCTAGGCGAGCCGTCTTGTGCATTGTCATGCAGACGTGTTTGTATTTTTCAGTTTTCGGGAATGTACTGTGAGGATATAGAAAGGGGGATTTCATGGAAAAGATGGTTCACATGAATTCGTTGGGAAAGCGAGTCATGGGTAAAAGAAAAGACCAAACAGAGTCAACAGAAGAGAACAAACAGTTACGGAATGGACTTTGCGTCGGTAATGCAATATGAGTGTCATTTCTGTTGGGTCTTAATAAAGGCGGCCGGGCTAGACCGGCAATGTATTATGCATTATTGTGTACAATCCATCTTGAGTTTCAATTCATACACTTCTTTGATGATGACGACGTTTGCTGGCTGACTGGGTATCATGATGCGTCGTGTGCCTGTAGACCATTGTGTTTTCCTCCTCTTTGCCTTGTCCTTAACAACAGCCGCCTCCCGTTGACTTATTAGCATCGCCAGATAGCTTGACTTGGCGATTTCCTCCCGCTCCTGCACCCTTGACGCCAGATCTCCTGTCGTTGAGATCGTACTTGCCCGCCTGAATATTGTTGTATATCCTCTCTGAGACACGCATAAAAGCCTTCTCAACGTTCTCGCCGCTCTTTGCACTTGTCTCTACGTATTCCATAACTCCGTTGCGCTTGGCCCACTCCTCTGCCTCCTCGCGTGTGACCTCACGCTTGTTGTCCTCCTGCTGCGTCAGATCGGCCTTGTTGCCGACGAGAATGACCACAATGTCGGGCTCGGCGATCTGTCGCAGGTCGTTGAGCCAGTCGGTGACGTGTTGAAATGTCTGCTTGCGAGACAAGTCAAAGACCAGCAGAGCACCACTAGCACCACGGAAATAGGAGCGGGTAACGGACTTGTACGTCTCCTGGCCAGCTGTGTCCCAGAGACTGAGCTTCATGTGCTTCTGCGGCGTGTTGGAGTCATCCCGGGGAGGTTCGGGAAGGCCATCGGCGGTCTCTTGGTCTTTATCTTCGGGGTCTGAAGGTGCGAGGGCGCCGGATTTCGAGTGAGGGGGGCCGACGGGTACGATTCGAGAGCCGAATTCAACGCCGATAGTGACGTCGTGATGAGGCGAAAAGCGACCTTCACAAAGGCGAATGGTCAGACTGGACTTGCCGCATCCTGAGTCGCCGATGCAGACGAGTTTGGCGATGTAGTCCCACGGTGTGGCCGACATGGGAAGAGAATGAAGAAGTCGACGAGAATAGAATTGAAGTGGTGGTTTCGTAGACGGAGAGCTTGTCGAAGGTTTGGTTCAGGGGAGTGAAGCACGTGCAAGCTGTCCTTTATAGTAGTGCGAGGTAAAAGTCGAGGTACAAGCCTAGCTACAAGAAGTAACGGACTTGGTAGTGACGCTGGTGTTTCGTAGATGTGACCAGGGAATGAGGATGAATGGATTGTAAGTGGCAGAATTTTGGGTTTGGCGGAAGCTTGGTCTAGTTATCTGAGATGTGGTTCGAGGTGGGCTAGATTAGACTGTGATAAGTCGCCGAGGGATAAGAAGGATCGAAATTGGACAATAAATTGTAACAAATACGGTGTATTCAACGAAAGAGAGTTGTTTAGAAAATCAGCAAATAAATGGTAGACTATGGTAAATGTTGAAGGGAAGAAAGGTCAGGTGTTGGGAAACAAAACGAACGACTCGACGTCGTGGTTTTGAGAGGTGCAATGCTGAGCTGTCACGAGCCACTGCAGACCAAAGGCAACCTAGGTAAGGCAAGACAATGTCCGGTACAAAGCTCACGTCTTTTCTCTGTACAACAACGGTCCAATCTCAACGAGAACAACTCCACAGCCAAACAATCCAGTCCAAGGCCCTTCTTGATTCAGGCGGTATCAGCGGAAGTACACCCCAGTCTCCGTCTCCGAATGGGGGCTAGGAGGTTCCTTGGTATCGGTGACGCAAGGGGTATGGACCTGCGATAGGGTCCTGACTAGGACTTGAGGACTTCCATGAGGTCAGTTGATAAGTCCTGTCTTGTTCATGTATTCCAGAGCGTATGAGAGTTGAGTCGTTTGATCTAGAGTCTTTGATACGGGAGTCATCCGTTGATGTGTTTGATATTGAGAGATGAAAAGTTTCCGCGTGAGGACTCAGCGAGACTTGGGATCTTAAGTGTCACAAGACCAGGCAGAACTGGGTTGTTAATGCTCAGCCAGGTACGAGTCAAGAGAGTTTATGAAAGCAACTATCATGACAACATTAGAAAGAAAAATACATTAAATTCCTCATTTACAAACACAATCAGACTTGTCTTGCAATAAATGGAATATCAACAAGTCGAAGCATCGTCGACAAGTGGAGGCCTTATGTTTGGTGCTAGGCATGACTGATGGCGTGCATCTCCATAGCCCCTACGTCAAAGAGTACCTCACGTGAAGGTATCCTCAGCCGCTCTTTAGCTGCAGTCAATACTTGCATGTCGTGTGCCTTTTCCGCATTCAACCCCCACCTCTTCCGGGCTCGACGGGCATGGGCATGTGCAGACGGCTGCCTGTGGCGCCTGAGTCTCCAGGCCATTGACCGCCTGCCCAGGTGGCCTCGTCCCTTGAAGTACCTCCACTAACAAGGGTCCTCCAGCGGATCTGCCTACTGCGGGACGCAATCGGTCAGCGACTCATTCGCTGATAAGCCCCGTCCATCTGCCATCTGCCGCCTCGCCTCATGACCTCTCTTGTACCTTTCTAACGTTTGACGTTCAGCCATCCATCTACAACGCTGCCGTGATTTTTTGCCTTTTTCATTATCTGCAGGTTTTATCCCCTCGAAACTTTCCCCCTTGCATTCACCCGCCCTCGAACACTGCGACACGACAATCCGACCAAACGTCATTGTAGACGCTTACACGACGAATACCTCTGGTTGCCTATTATCGCCTTTACGTCACGTCCGAGTTCAACCTACAACAAGGACTGGTCCTTACGTGCTTACGTGCACGTGAGGTGGAAGGAGTCGAAAGGGCGCGATGTTTTCGGAGTGTATGTACAGTGATTTATATCTTTGACGTCTCGCAAGCACGCTGACTTGACTCGTCTAGACGCATCGAGGTTCTTAGCCCAGTCGCAGTCGAGGCTATCGAACTTCGGCCAAGCCGACAACCAAGACAACCCTCCACGACAACCCGACTGGACATCACGTTCGACACGGAATCAGCGCGACACAGGACGAGGGAATGGGCCTAGTAGGTCTTTCCTAGGTCGAGGTTATGGAGGGAATCCATATCAGCAGACGGGCGCTGGCTCGAGATTCGGTCAGCTAGCCTTCGCATCACGTATCTCAGCCGCCCAGGATGCTCCGTTATTCCACAGTACTTTGGACGAGTTTCGAGAAGAGGACGACGAGGAAGAGAGGGATAGAGAGGCGGCCGATATGTTTGCTCTCCAAAGGTCAAGACGAGTAGCAGCTGCGAGTAAGCTTGCCGATAGTGTCGACTCAGATGCTCACAGCCGGGGGTCTTTGGAAGACAGTATAAACCATGAAGATCCATATCGAGATATGAGTATGCGCCGCGGCATTCGGAGTAGCTGGAATGGAACGAGAAGCGCACATCGCCCCGGTCTGGCGAGGGATACCGTATTGGAAGAGGCCGAGGATGAACCCCGTTCAAATAGCGACCGAGAAAGCAGCCGTGGAACCGATGTTAAGGGCAAGATGGTCGACGTTGGACTCGAGTCGCAAGAAGACCCGGATGAGGAGCCCCCAGCTTCACTTTTGGGAGGGGAAACTCCACGAGACAGCAGCCCTCCCGCTTTTCAGCAATTTAAGGGCACGGAGACGGAACGAACGCCTTTTATGACCAGACGAGAGTCTACGACCGAAACTGACATGAGTATGCGACGAGATGCTCCCCCCGAAGAGGAGCATGTGCAAACGATCACGCAGTACATAGAGGGCGAAATCTTTCGACATGACCCTTTCTTCGCCTGGATTTTTCTCATCAGTCTTGCCGGTATGCTATCGACGTTCTTCTTGGTATGGCTCCATACCTCACCACGAAAAAGCCCGGTTGGTGACACCATTTACACTACCCTACAAAAGTCATTTCATATGCTTGCGGTGGACACGGTAGTGGCTGTGTTGGTATCGTTCGTTTGGTTAGCCACCCTACGCTCATTTGTGCGGCCTCTGGTCAGCGTCATCTTGATTGCGGTTCCGGTCATCCTGTTTTCCTTCTCACTTTACTCCTTTGTGTCGTCTTTCAAGGGCCGAACGCACGGGACGAGCATTCAGGATGCGGTTATGAGATGGGCTTCTATAATTCCTGCTGCATCATGCATACTCTGGGTCTGGCTTGTGGTGCGAGGACGACGAGCCATTCAACAGGCGATTGAGATTCTTCAGTTTTCCAGCCGCATTTTGGCCCAGAATTCGGCGCTGCTGCTCGTTGGGTTTGGATGTTTGGCCTTGATTGTGGTATGGACTTGGGCATGGCTCGCCATGTTCACTAGAGTCTTTATGGGTGGTCACTTTTCCAAGAAGCTGGTCAAGTTCGTGATTCAGGTTTCGAGCTGGTGGCTTGGGGCTGCCTTTATCTTTTTGTACATGTGGACGGTTTCTGTGATCAACGCTGTTCATCGTGCAACCACGGCCGCGACTGTATCTCAGTGGTACTTTCACCGGAATGCTGGGCCTGCCACGCCCTCGCGAGAGATTGTTACGGCTGCTCTCAACCATGCGCTCACGGCCATCTTTGGCAGCATCTGCGAGTCGACTCTCTTGTCTCTGTTGATTCGAGCGCCATTGATCTTCCTACCAAGGAAGCTAGGTGCTGTTGTTTCAAACATTGCCTCGTTCTGGATCCCAACACCAGTTGTTGCCTTGATGAACCCTCTGACTATTACCTACTCTGCCATACACTCACAAAACCTGGCAGTTTCGGCCAGAGGCCTGGATCAGATGGAACTTGTATCTCCAGCAATTCCAACGACGACGTTGACCCCTCGGGTTTTGCGCCACCGTGGGCAACCCAACGGTCTTTTGCCATACCGACTTGCGAAATTGCTCCTTGTAGCAACACGACTTATCATGGCCACTGCTCTTGGTTTTGCTGGATGGGTGATTACCGCCAAACAGCTTCGTGTTCAACTACCCGATGGTGTAGGCTATCGAGGCTCTGCTTATGCTTACGTCGTTGGTATGATGGCCAGTTTCATCGGTTACTCTGTCATGGGCGCGATGGAAGGTATCTTGAGCGGCATTGTAGATGCAGTCCTGATCTGCTACGGCAGCGAGAGGCGTATGGAGAGAGGACATGGTCGGTTCTGTCTTGAGGCAGCATACTTGTTTGGAGAGCGCCGAGGAGGCGATGCCCTGGAGTATGCATAGTGGGATTTCTTTTGTATGTTTTTTGTTTTCTTTTCTCAGCTGGCGCTTTTGGTTCAATCGGGGTTGGAAGGGATAGATCCGCGTCGCGGAGGTCTCAGGAAATGTCATCAATTCATTATTTGGTGGGGGGTGTTAAGGATGTAAGAACTTAACTTGTAGATTTGAAGTTATGACCAGGTTTGAACAGTCACTCTATCGACTGTTCAAACGAATACAAGGTCTGTTATAACGAGCATTGGCTCAGATGTGACAGGACGTACCAATGATAGATAAGCTATAGGATGCTTGTCACGACTACGCCCTTTTGTAGACAAGAGTCATGATGAAAGGGCTGCAGTGACTCAGCCGTGAAACTCGGCTCTAGGATATGGGGAAGTATCATTGAGTTGTGTTCACTGGTTGTTGATTGGCCCAAATCCTGGATTCAGCTTTGCATGATATCCATCCCGCTTCAACTTTGCAGGAAAGGTCGCGATGAAGTTGACTTGGAAGATAACGTATATAAGAGGCGTAAAGCAGGACAATCTTCTGAAAATCCTTGTCTTCTTTTCATCCCTTTCCCAAGCTATCATATGTCTCTCCGTGGTCTTCGACATATCTTTCGCGTAGGTGGTCGTTGTAAGGCTACGCCGCTTACTTACACGAAACCTCACTCTACTTCCACTATCAATGCATCGCAACACTCATCTATCAACACATCAAAAATGGCACCCGCTAAATCAGTCACCATCATTTCATCCCCTTATCACGTCGGCCTCAAAGGTGTTGCCGTTGGTGGTGGCCCGAACACCCTGCTCAAAGCCGGTTTTGTCGATGCTATTCGCAAGCAGGGCGTAACCGTCAGCCAGATTGAACTTGAACCTGTTGACGAGTTTGAAGGCGATATCGGTCGTCTCTTTGAACTTTTACGTCGCACTTCAAAGACTGTAAAGAAAGTTGTTCAGGAGGATTCGTTCCCTATCATCCTTGCCGGTAACTGCTCGACCACAGTTGGCGTACAAGCTGGCATTGCCGCTGCTTATGGTTCAGTGCCAGCTTGTGTCTGGTTCGACGCTCATGATGACTTCAACACTCCTGATGTCCTTGCCAGCGGATATCTTGACTCAATGCCTGTCGCGATGCTGGCGGGCTTGTGCTGGAAGACCCTTCTGGTCAGCATCCCTGGCTTCAAGGCCCTGGATCTCAAGCGTGATCTTGTACACTGCGGTATGCGCGATGTGACGGATCTTGAACGATCCCGAGTCGTGGAGGCCGGTTTCCCTGTTATTTGGGGCGATGAGAGCAAGCATATTGATTTCGAGACGGAACTGCGCAAAGTGCTTGAGAGCAAGTTCAACGAGACGATGGTACACTTGGATCTCGACGCACTTGATACCTCGGTCGGAAGAGTGAACAAGTTCTCTGCTCCCGGTGGATTACTGGAGGATGATCTGGTAGGCTGTTTGGACATGATCCCTACAAAGACTAAGCCTGTGTCGTTGACGATTGCGTCTTATGATCCCTCGTTTGATGAAAGCGGCAAGATCCCGCCTGTGGCTGTCAAGGGGACTGTTGCTTTTGTCAAGAGCTTGATCGCTCAAGGAGTCTTGGAGGGTTCTTCAAGTTAAATAACAGATGTCTCATATATTTCATGGGGTATCCTGATGCGTTTATAGTAGAATCATATCACCTACTTTGTTTCTCAACTTCCTGACGGACCCGATGCGTCACCCTTACTCATCTTCAAGCTCTCCTCCATTGCTCGCCTGAGTTCTTCGTCGTCCTCATATCCTCCACCTGCTGCGCCTTTGCCCTTGGCCATCTTCTGTCGGTACTCTTCCTCTGCCAAACTCTGCTTTTTAACATACTCCATCACAATATCCTCCTCGGTGCGCTGGCTGGTCTCCTTTTCCATGGCGTCTTTTGAAGCTGCTATCGCGCGCTCAAGTTCATCATTGTCACCATCTCGCGGTGGTAGAGGTGGCGCATTCTTGGAAGCTTCGATGGCCCGTTGAAATTCTTCATCATTCTCGTTATTAGTGGACTCGGCGGGTGCATGAGACACGGAGGCAGTAGTGTCCTTTGCATCGAGCTCTGCGATGCCAGAATGTTGAGGCAATGACACATCATTGCCTAGACTCCTCTGAATTGCTTGCTCGACAAGAGCCTGGTACTCCTCGTCGGTGATTTGATAATCAGCATCTTCAAAGATAGATGGATCCTTCAGAGGAAGCGGCCCAGCCTCGTTAGATTCAACTCTCTGTCGAACAGCCTTGATGCTCTCTCGCATCGCTGCTTCTACTTGAGCATCTTCTTCGGTGTTACCGCGCGATGTTTCTTGAACCGATGCCCGAATAGCTCTTTCGAGTTCAGCATCCTCTGATGAACCCGTCTGTATACTCGAGGTATCACTCGAAGTCGACTGCGGGAGTGGAACGTCGACGTAACCTTTCTTCCATGCCTCCTTGTCAGCATGTAGCTTCTTTCGTTCGTCAAAAGACAAGTTTTTCGTATGCCGCCATCCCGTCCGTGGGCGCTCGAATCCCGAGTCCGCGCTGTCTGGTCGCGGCTCTTCTGGGCGCTTTCCTGCAACTTTTTCCTTCTTCTTCCATTGATAAAAGCTCTTGAGGTCAAACTTGAAGTTGTTCCATCGTTGAACAACGTCATCTCTTTCACCAGGTGTTGCCTCTTGCATTTCATGCTGACCTTGCACAGCTCGTGATGAAATAACGTAGTTCTGAACGCTCTTGGCAAAGTACCTGGAGATCTCGGCATGCACACCCTGCATGGTGTAGGCTGGAATAGCCCAGAAACCTGCAATATGTTAGCAACGTGCTTCATCTTTCTCTTGATAGACTTACCGGCTGCGGGTTTCGCTACTATACCACCAATTCCCTTGCCAAACCCTTTTATCAAGCCCTGGACTCCCTCCTTCTCAGCACCTTTCAGGGGCTGTGTTACCAGACCAGTCACGCCATCAAACAAGCCATAGCCAAATTCCTTACCAGCCACCATAAAGCCAGAACCTACTCCGGTTACTTTCTCAACCGGTCGAATCGTTTCGTCGTTGTAGAGTCTTGGCATGTTTCTAAAGCCTCTAGCCAGTCCGAGGCAAAAGTTCATGGGCGTCCTAGCGCCAGTGGTCACGACACGGCCAACTCCCCTGCCTGTTCCCACGGCCGCGTTCACGTAGTTGACTGGAGATCCACTCCGCTCCTGCTTACTGGTTGCTTGCTTGATTTGGTCTCTCCAGGATCTTTCGTTGACTGATCCTTGAGTGCTCGATTGCCCTGTGGACCAAGGGGCAGAAACGCTGGATGCTGTATCGCTCAATGTGGGCTGTGACGCATTAGAGTGAGCGGTTGTAGGAACCGCAGAGTTCAAAGTTTCTGTGTCTGCGGCACTCGCCACAGACATTGATCTCTGATCCGACTCTTTGCCCTGGGGCATCACCAGCGAGGTCTCGCTCTCCGATGCCGCAGGTTTTTCAGTATTTTGTGCCGCCTGAGCTTGCGGAGAGGTTTCCTTCTTTGGCTGCGACATGCTCTTGAACAGCTCTCTTGGCATGTCGGCGATTGCCATCCCGATACCTCCTATATCTGTGACAAGCGACAAAGTACAAGCAGAGATCGGGTCGGGCGGTTGTTCTTCTGTATTGTACTCTGTCATGCGATATCTAGAACTGTCAGCTTGACTCGCTTATACGCTTCATACCTTGACTTACAGCTTAAGATCAGACCATTGGAGTAAGCCTTGATCGACCAGTACCGCAGCTGCAAAGGCACTTAGCCGTACTTGGGTCCTTCTCACGCGCCAAGCAGCGGCTCGACTCGGTGCTAGAGTGCAACGTAACTTGTCCACGTCCAGATGGTCATGGAAGCTTTTCCCACCTACATCGGTACCTTTTTCTTCTCTAATCTTCTGGCCCAGTACCTTAGCTTGCTCTAGGGTCTCGGGCTTGAGACAGAAGGTAATAGCCTCTGCCAGCTGCTCTGCGGTCAGTTGCTTGTAGGGAATTGGGTCGGGGCCGGCGTTTGCTCTGGCTATCATGGCACCCCAGAATGGCTGATCACCAAAGAAGGGTACCACAATCGTAGGCTTTCCAGCCTTGATACCAGCAGCTGTTGTACCAGCACCTCCGTGATGGACCACACAAGAGACATGTTCGAACAGCCAGTCATGGGGAACATTTCCCAGCATATATACCTCATCTGGTTTACCAAGGTCGTCAGCACCAAGACCGCCCCAGCCCTTGGATACCAGCGCTCGAACACCTGAGAGTCTGACTGCTTCAAATATCATCTCGGTCATGGCATTAGGGTCGTCAACGACAATGGAGCCGAAGCCGATGTAGACCGGAGGTGGGCCATCGCGTAGGAATGCCTCCAGTTCTGGATCTGGTGTATAGGATGACGCGAGGTTGAGAAAGTAAAAGCCAGCAACATCAATATGTCTTCCCCAATCGTTGGGCTTTGGAATCAATGCCGGAGACCTGGGTCAAGTTAGAGATAATCCTTACACACTTTCGAAGTACTAACCAGCAATATGTCCAAGAAATCTTCAGTCTTGCGAGGAGTCCAGGTGCCCAGATAAGCGAGAGCGGAGGAAGATCAAGCGCTTTCTCGCGGAACCTGTTGATAACATCTCCTAAGCCTTGCCATGTCATCATTTCCACTAGCGTATATGACATGTAATTTGTCATGATATCGTCAGTATTCGATGATTGAATATTGGCCAGAGGATGAGGAAATGCTCGCGTTGGTGACCAGGGCATACTAAGGGGCGATTAATTTGTGAGGTAGTGGTAATAAGACGAGGTACTCACGTAAACATCATGTGTACTGGGATACCCATTTTCTCGGCAATGTGAACATGGGCGAAGCTAGGAGGGTTTGCGATGATTGCATCGGCGACAAACGGCTCTTGGCCTGGACCGTCTGATACCAAGGAGACGTCTAAAGGGGCATTTGAGGCATGGGGTTTTGGAGGCGGGCCAAGTCCATCGCCCCCTTCGATACAAGATCGCCAACAGCCCATGAGAATCTCTTGAATACCTTTCCTGCGCTTGCTGACTTCACCACTTGTGATGGCGTCAAAACCAGGCATTAAACCGGGATGCTTGACCATAAAGGCCATCAATTCGGCAGGGTCTCCTCCGATGCTGAAGAACTCGAGGCCATTCTCTTCGACAAAGGTTCGGAAAGTAGGGTGAGTAGCTATTCGCACTCGATGTCCGTATGTCTCCTTGAGAACCTTTCCTAGGGCGACAAAAGGTTGGACATCTCCACGAGAACCCACGATCTGTACGACGACATTGAGCGTTGGTGGTGGTGACTGTCCGGGCAGACCTCCAAGACTTGGGGGGATGTATGCGGGAGGAAGGTCGGGTCGTTCTGGTTCAGGTGCTAGTTGGCCTTGCAGGGTTGGGGCCAGAAGATCGGTAAGTCTCCTGTTCTTGGCATTGATGTTGATATTGACTCGACCATCGCCTAGAGAGTGACATGTGTTAGCATGGGCGTGCTTTTGCTATGGAACATAATGTACCTGTTATCTCTGCACCAGCGTCGAAGCCGGGCTGCGAGAAATGAACTTGATCATGGTTCTCTCCATAGGGAGGCGGAGCGCTATCGTTTTCACCAGGGTTGATATCAGGTAGTTGAAGATCGTCTGAGGCTATAGCAGCGTTGTTATCGCCATCGCGGGTTTGTTGACGCTGCTGCTGCCCCGCAGCAGCTTTCTCGTCAACGATGCCTGCCATCGCGACAAAGGCACAGAAATTGAAAGGTGAGGAATTAAATTGAATCAATCATTCGAGGAACAGATCAAGTGAGTGCAGTGCAGTGCAGTCGATACAAGTAATGAAGGCGATAGAGGCTGTGGGGGGTGGGATTCGGGTTGGTATTCGTGGGGGGAGAGTTGGTATTCGTGGGGGGAGAGTTGGTTGAAACGAACGACGTCAGCGGATACGAATCAGGAACGTAGCGGGGATCTTGAGCTCTACGCCACACCACTTTTAAGGGTGCTAAGGTAGGCACCATTCATTCATTGGCTCTCATCCATGTTTTAACTGACGCTTGTGCTCCTTCATTCTCGGATTCGCATACGATTAAACAAACAACTCATCATCTTGTACGCCCACTGACGCCTACGCCAGCAATAAATAGGTATTAATTTGTTTCAGCCTGAATCAGCGGCTTGGATCTGCCGTGATATGTAGAGTAAAGACAAGACTCGCGAAATATACTCAAAATACAACACGGCGGGAATAAGACGCTGACGATGAGGTGGCTTAGCATGTATACGGAGTAAATAGACCGAGTACCTAGTCCTGCCTATGGCTAAGGTAACACTACAAAAACCGAACGGGATAGCTCCTACGGCATACTCTATCTTAAAGGAAAAACTAATGTCTTAGAAATATTATTAGAATGTGGTTAATTTTAGCCGTCGTTGTGATAATATTTAGATATGTTGCGTTATATTCATGAGGCTCATCTTTGATCTGCGTTGCAGGAGCTTCTGTCTCCACCGAAGCTCCCTGATCATAGCAAGCAACTAGACAGCCTTCTCCTTCGCTATGTGTGAATATGATCATTATCAGCATGACCTACTCGTTCAATTCTGAATTAAAGCTAGAGCTAGATCTATGAAAACGTCAGACTCAAATCATGGCCAGCCGAGTACATGTTGAGCAGGTCTTACAGCTCGCTTATCATCAATAAGTCACTTTGGCCGAGTGGTTAAGGCGATGCCCTGCTATCTCTTGGAGACATCACAGGCATTGTGTTCGCACGCGTAGGTTCGAATCCTGCAGGTGACGTTGACTTTTTTGCTCTTCCTACCTTATGAAATGAAGATTAATCCGGTCACTGAGGTGTTGAGATGTGGTGTTTTGTGAGCATGATGTTGATGCGTAGCTGGGGTTGGGGAGACTGGGTAGGCGAAGCACTGGGAAGTAGAAACCTAGTTGCTGCGCTGTATTGTAACAGAACTGTAGCTTCAGGGACGTATCTGCATTGCATATTTCTTTTTGAAAGGACTTCTGTTATGCGACTTAGAAGATCGCTCTAAAGCAGTTGCTATAGGTGAATATACAGCAAGAGCAGTATGGAACGACTCGCTGTCCAGCGAGAAGGAGAGCCCATTTACTTTCGATGTCTAAGTCCAGATCTCAGCCGTGCTACTAACCTCTAAGATAGGCCAGGAGATTGTCAACCAGTGGGTGTTCCACGTGCTGCGGTTATGAAAGCTTACTGAGATTGAGCTGTTATTGCCCAGCTATCTATAGAAATATATAGGTTGGTATGATGTCTGCGTACTGAGTATCTTAAAGGGATGGGCTTTGAACAATGGACATATTAGTTGTGCTAGTTATATATCTTGAGACTATGTGTTTAGAAATGCATCTTTGACTATAGCTGCAGAGAAATAGGCTGTTGCTTCTCCTCCTAGTTAAGCCTACCTGCTAAGTCTAAGTTATATATATAGTTTCTCTTATAGGAGTAGCCTCGGCTCTATAGTTCTGATAACCCTAATGACTTCTTTACCTTTGTCGGGAATACCCAGATAATAGGATTTACAATAAGGGGATCCAGGCCAGAAAGAAATAATATAGCATTCGTCCACGTAGTCTGACTGTATAGACTTCAGTCTGACGAAAGATATTACTAAATCAAGTAGTCACTTTGGCCGAGTGGTTAAGGCGATGCCCTGCTATCTCTGGATATCTTGATAGGCATTGTGTTCGCACGCGTAGGTTCGAATCCTGCAGGTGACGTTACTTTTGCTCTTTTGTATAATGAAGTGGCAGCATAATTAATTGGGATGATTATTATCGTGGTGTCTTTTTTGAAAGTTGAATTGATATCTTAGTGTTTTAAGAATAAGGTTGTGGGGCCGTCCCGTCTGTCGGCTGCTCCCGCCTTAGAATACCTGAAAGATGAACATTTAAGTTGAATTGCTCGATGAAGCAGCACTTTCCGTGGTATTTTTATAAAGCAGGTATGTTAATATCCTATGTCGCGAATTAGTTATTGGTTTTCCTCTTCCCGTAATATCTTAAAAGTGTGGTGAGGGTGTCTAAGCGCTGCCACCCACCCTACAGGGCTGAACAAGCTTAATTTATTTTCAAGCTGTAACTAGGAAGACGGTGAAATTAACAAATGCTCTTGTCACCTGTGACTGTGTTATAGTAAGCCTCTTTGTTGTATACATGTATTCTTTTTTATAACTTTAGCCGCTCTATGAAGTTTGTCATTGAAGTTTTGTTCTATATGGTATCCTAGCTTCACAAGACATTTGAGATTTCACTTCAAACTTATCCAAGTCATTGAGTTCCACACCGTTACTTTCCCATCTGTGATTTTTTCTAGCTAGACCTTGCGCGAGTCATCGCATTCCTATGAGAAAAAGCAAACTGGTCAGCAAAGCTAATCAAATCCTTCATCCTACAGGAGTAGGAAACATACGATTTCGTGTGCAATGATGACCGTACAACTCCATTGCATTGTCTAAGCTATCTAGTCATTATCAGGTAGATGGGGTTGTTGATTTATCACACAGTGGATAGTTATAAACTGCACCCAAGAGCCCTTTTTGGGTGTGCTTTCTTTTGATGCATGCAACTGGAAACCCACGATCAGATCAGTAAAGATTGATAAGGCGAGCGACAAATCCCCTGGTCTATTGAATCGCCCAGAGATTACATGGGGCTTTGTTACAGAGGATCTTCCGGCGCCATAGTTTCATCTCCAGGCGGGCGGGACGATTCTTAAGCGAGAACCCGGCACTTAAAAGAGTTACCTAAGGCTCAATTAATCACCTTGCGGCAGTGGAAAAAAATTGACCGAGTAAAACTGACCGACAAGAACTGGTTGAGGAAACCTCATCAAGGAAATGTTACCGAGATGAAGGGGACGTTGATGGCAACCCCCACTAGAGCCCACCCCCTGCTATCGCGATATGGCACTTCAACGGCTTAGCCGGATGGCTTGCTCTTTTCCCTGCTTGAGAACATTTCTAGAAGCCGATCTGGTGTGGCTTGGGTGAAATGTGACCAAATGATTTTGTACTCTAGCCTTAAAACTTGTCATTGTCCTTGTCTGCGCCTCAGGAGCAACGTCATGTTCGTGTCTTGATATGACACAACTAAACTAATTACAACGGTAAAACTCTAAACGTACGTACTCCAGCTTATAAAATCAAGGTCGGGCTGCCGAGTGGGATAGTCGAAGAAGCTTAGCTAAGTGACATTCATCCCAGCAGCAAGACCCACGACCCACGACCCCATTTGATCCTGAGCTGAGAGAGATTATCCAGTTTCATGCCTTCTTCATGACGTGAAACAGCAGATTTTTCGTCTGAACGGCAGGATCCGGAAATCTAGGCAAGGTACCTTATGCGTAACAGTGGATTGCCTCATCTCAGTCATGCCTGGTTATGTGAGCATTAGTGATCAGAGACAAACTCGAGCTCGACCCATAACCCTTGTTACCGCGCGTTACCAAAATCCGTCATAGTCGTTGCACTAAATGGTAGGTCTGGCGTGACGATTCTAAGCTTAAACTATGGTCAAACAAATACCTAGGATCGAAACGCAAGGGATAAATCATTGTTCTGTTCTGTTCATATGATGCATTAAACACAGCTCATCAGAAATCAGGGCCAAGATCATCTTGGGTGACAATGCCCGATCTAGTAACGGTGTCCCGCGTTTTAAACTCAACGCCTTCGAGACTATGGGATCTGGATGCACACATACATGGATCATGCCGCCAAGAGAGCGGCCGATATCTAGCCAGCCTTGCTTCTCCATAGTCTCCAGTGTGGCCATTGTGGCCATTGCGATAGCGGACGAACTCTTCACCGGCGGTGCGTTGAGTGCCAAGATTTGAGTGCGCGTACCATCCAGACTCATGAAATCCAATACGCCTGCGGATCTATTAAGCCGTTGTTATTTGCTAACAGCTCATCTTCAGCGTAAATATTAGACCCTTATTTGTAGCAGACCAATTATTGATGCCAAATCACGGAAAATAGATCCACACGGCGTATCGGAGTTCTTGAGTCTATGATATCGTGCCAAGTTGTTGGGCATTCAAGACACAGCATCACAAGACTGTGCAGGAATGTATTCTATGATGGATTCAACAACTTCTGTTCCTCTCGCCAAGTGAAATCCCTCAACTTCAGCGTGATCCTGCATCATCACATACCTGACCAAGCAAACCCCCATACAAGGCATCCACACCTGCCACATAAAACGGATCAGATAAAGCGAAAGGAAGGTGCAACACGCGCAATTTCGGCAGTGGACCCAAGACGGCGGGAGGCCGATATCTGCCGTTGCATCGCATTACGTATAGATGTCATTGGTACTAGTGTTAGTGCAACGAGTCAAGCCTCCCGGTAAAGTCTAAACAGACACAGACCAGACCAGACGGAGCGGATTTCCATCCTGGGTTCCAAGACAGGGAGTTCTTCCAAGACCCTTATCCTTGGAATCCTGTAGCAGTGCCTAGTACGTAGTAGTATTCGGACATGTTTCTGTAAGATCCGTGTTAGTTATGGGTCTTGAATCAAGATGGACGAGCAATCACACTGGAGTTTAAAAGAGCCGCCTCGCCCTCTGATCAACACTTCTTATTCCTTAGATCCAACAAAGATACCCCTTCTCCCACTATATTCACTCTTTTTCTATACATCACATTCATTCCCTAGAAGCCACTATGCGTAGCCAACTCCTCGCCAGCGCCCTCGTCTCGGGGGCCATGGCTGCCCGTCCTTTCCTCGAGCAGCCCGACACCGGTCTCGATCTTGTCCTGGGCGACCTCGCAACTGGCAAGCTCCCTGAGCTTGACCAGATGGTCGGTCTTCCCGACTTTGAGTGGGCTGCTCAGAACTACCTCCCCATCGAGAACTACACCTACTACCGTAACGGTGCTGCCGGCGAGTGGTCGTACCGCAACAACCTCGAGGTCTTCCAGCGCTACCGCTTCAAGCCCCGTACCATGGTTGACATCACCAACGTTGAGAACACTCTGCCGTAGGTTACTTGTCGAGTGTTACCAATTACATGTACTGACGATATGTAGCACCACCATCCTGGGCCACAACTTCTCGGCTCCTTTCTTCATCAGCCCCTGTGCCAAGGGTGGCAACGCCCACCCCGATGCCGAGATCAACTTCGTGAAGGGTGCTGCCGAGGGTGACATCCTGTACATGCCCGCTCTCTACGCCTCCCTCACCATCGAGGAGATTGCCAAGGCCAAGGCCGAGGGCCAGGTCGTCTTCCAGCAGCTCTACCTGTCTTCCAACGACACCGAGACCCAGGAGCTCCTCGACCGCTCCGAGAAGGCTGGCGCCGCCGCCATCGTCTTCACCGTCGACTCTGCCGCCGACGGCAACCGACACCGTGCTGCTCGTTTCGGCGTTGGCTCTGCGTATGTAACATGTCTACGATTAATATGGACACCTGACTAACACATCATTAGTGACTCCGAGTACTCCTACATCACCTGGAACTACTACAAGAAGCTCCAGAAGATGACCAAGCTCCCTGTCATTATCAAGGGTATCGGCTCCGCTGAGGACGCCAAGCTTGCCGTCAAGCACGGTGCTCCTGCTATCATCCTCTCCAACCACGGTGGTCGCCAGCTCGACGGCAGCCCCTCCGGTCTTGAGGTCGCTCTCGAGATCCATGAGGAGGCCCCTGAGGTCTTCAAGAAGATCGAGGTCTACGCTGACGGTGGTGTTCGCTACGGCGCTGATGTCCTCAAGCTTCTGTCCCTCGGTGTCAAGGCTGTTGGTCTTGGCCGCCCTTTCATGTACGCCAACGTCTTCGGTGTTGACGGCGTCAAGAAGGTCATTGAGCTGCTCAAGCACGAGATTGCCATTGACGCTGGTAACCTTGGTGTCCCTGACATTCAGAAGATTAACCCCAGCTACGTAAGTTGAGCCCTTGATGCTGATTTTGAATTACTTACTAACTGTTATGTTTAGGTCAAGTGGAAGTTCAACAACTGGAACCAGTAAATTTTACATATTGCATAGCGATGGCGTGGGAACATTATACCTGTACATACCTTCATTAAGTGTCAATATTTTCTAAGCATAGTTACATAACAAAGATATGCACCATGCTATATCTCGACCAATAAGTGAATTGACTCATGTTTCTTGTGCAATGTACGTCAGGGTAGTTCTAGGGGCATCCTTGCTATTCTGTATCTCCGTCCGTCCAGCTCCGATCTTGCTAAAAAGAACCCCCCAGGACGAGCCTGGCTTGGGAGTTTAGGGAAATCCAACCGATTTATGTGCAATCTGACGACAAGGAAACACACCTGGTTACAAATTGAGGGGTTTAAAGGCTTTAAAGGTTGGTGGCGGGATAGAATTCTCCGTGGTTGATAGTTGCCGACACTGAGAAGAGTAAACGTTGCATAACAGCTTATCAGTTGAAATGCAAAACATGCATTATGTAGACTCAGTTTTGAAACACATAAGACATAGCTTTTCTGCATCATAACGGAGCACTCCTCCCGCCTCACCAGATCTAGACGATGCGGCCAAGTTTCGTTTGTCCAAACATCTCAGATCGGTCGATTGAGTTATTTTTTAACCGAGATCCCAAGCCTAGGAAGACAATTCTTTTAAAAATGTGAGCAAGAAACGTTTGTTTTGTTGACGAGTCTAAGACACAAGCTGAGAAGGCACTTTTCTTTTTGCGGCTCTCATATCTAACTCCGGGCCCGATCCGGCCGGCTCCGGGTATCTCCCTCCCGACTTCAACCGGAGCGGGCATCCGGATCCACGATATTCCTTGCTACATAATGTTTAAGAATGGCACAAACAAAAACAAAACAAGGACGATCTGAGCTGAGCTGAGCTGCAGCTACGAGATGTCCCCTCTCGTGTCATCTCATAACACACCGGCAAAAAGGGCTCCAGCTTTCTGCATCCGGTATTACGTCTCCCGATGCACCGAGGACCAATAGATTTGCGGTTCAAGTGGAACAAAGCCATTCAGCTTTGATGTCGTGCAGCTGTCGACATGGATCATCCATCTACGATCTCGGGGGCGGCCCCACGGGGCGGCATGTCCCTAGTTGCCGTCCGACAGGAATGTACTGTGCATTGTTGTGCTATATAAACATGAGTTATAAATACCTAGACTTGTCCCGAGACCGTATTCATTGGTTTTGGTTTTCTCTGGTTTTGGCATCTGTTGCTCCGCTCTTGTACTCCTCTTGACCATCCCACTTACAACGAGCTCTCTGAGCTCCATCTTGCTCGGGTACGACCTCGACCTCCCTTCACGGAGTGTCTTTGTCAACTCTCACAACAGCCGGTCGTACTCTATCCATCCTTGTCGATACGGCCCTAAATCTCCCGCTGTGCAGGACATCTCTTTGCCGAGCTTTGGTCAAGTTACAGTGACAGACCTCATCCCCTCTCAACTCATCGACACCATCGTGAATTCCTCTCAATATGCCTGGTTCAATTCGATCACTCAAGCGCAGGCCTACGGCCAAGTCGGCTGCCAAACGTATCAGCCGAATCTTCAAACGCACAAACAGCGATGACCCTGAGGCAACCACCCCTACTGAGTCGACATTCCGAAAGGACTCTTTTGATGGGTCTCGAGCTTCAACATCTTCTCGATACTCGACACTCTCGCGTATGACTACAAGGGATGATGGTGATGTGCCTCTACCTCCACCCAAGGATCAGTCACGACCTTTTGCACCAAGATTCGATACTGAACCTCAGATGGAGCCCGAAGTGCTTTCTCCCCCGCCTCTGTTTTCGGCCAATTCTGAGCCAGCTCTTGAGCCTGCCAAACCAGTCGAGCCTCCTAAGCCAGTCGAGTCCGCGAATCCCTTTGAGTCTGCAATCCTGCCCTCTCCTGTACATGATGAGACTCAGGAGAAGGAGAAGGAGGAGCCCAAGATGACGGAGAAAAAGTTTGGAAAGCAGCCTGAATCCGCCAAGAAGCAAGAGGACACCGAGAAGAAGATTGAGAAGCAGCTTGTATCTGAGCATATGCCCAAGCCAGCCAGTCGGCCCTTGCCGCCTCCTCCTACAGTGGAAGCTGTAGCCGATGAGACAGAATCCCCTGTTCTTCCAGTGAAGGAACCCAGAAAGGAACCCAAGGAGGAGCTGAAGCCTACCGCCAAGGCTGAATCAAAGGCCGTCCCCAAACCTACGCCACAGGCTGAACGAAAGATCGAACCCAAGGTCGAGCCGGAGCCCAAGCCCACGCCAAAGGCTGAGGAGAAGATCGCACCTAAGTCAGAGCTCAAGATCGAGGCCAAGCCCAGCACTGAAGAGACCACCAAATCAAAGAGTGAGCCTGTCAAGCAGCCTATTATCCCCCCTCCAACTGTGGAAGATGCACTCGAGTCACCGGCTCTGCCAGTGGAGAAGCCCAAGATTGAATCTAAGCCCAAACCGAGTGTGACACCTGCCAAGAAGCCAGCGGTGCCTCCTCCTACCGTGGAGGATGAGCCGGAGGCTATTATCGAACCCACCAAGGAAGTCAAAGAGCAGCCAAAGACCGAGACCAAAGCTGTGCCAAAGACTGAGGCAAAGCCTACTCCCCAGACTGAACGCAAAATCGAATCCAGAGTTGAGCCCAAGGTCACCCCCAAGGTTGAACGCAAGATCGAGCCCAAGATTGAAACCAAGGTCCAGCCTGAGAACACACAATCAAAGTCTCAGCCCAAGGAAACAAAGCCAAAGGTGCAACCTAAAGTTGAGGCCAGGACTCAGCCGAAGAAAACACAGCCCAAGGAGGCTCAACCCGGGGTCGAGCAAAAGCTTGAATCCAAGATTGAGCCCAAGGTTGAACCAAAGACTCAACCCAAGAAACCACAGGCAAAGGTTGAGCCTAAACCTCAGACCCAAGCTCAAGCTCAGCCAAAGCCTGCTCCCAGGAAGACCACACCCGTGCAGTCTACCCCTATTGTTCCGGAGGTCACTTATGAGCCCGCTCAAGTCAAGCCATCCCCAAGAGCTTCAATTACCCCAATCGCTCAAGTTGCTCCTGAGATGTCTTCCGTCCCAGTGGCATCTTCATCTGTGCCAAGAACTGCTTTTGTTCCTGGTGCCGCCTCGATCCCGACTTACGCCATCGCCCCTAGCACATCTTCGGTCCCGTCGATTGCTTTCCAAGCCTCCCGCTCCGTGTTCGTGCCAAAAACTGCTCCGGCTCCTTACACAGTCCGCGCTCCCATCACAGCTCCAGCTCCTATCATCGCAGCAGCGCCCGAGGTTGTTATGTCAATGCTTGCCTGGGCTGTGCCTGAGCGTGCCCCAGTCCCCAGTATCGCCTCGACTCCGGAGCAGGCCCATTCTCCATCTACCTCGCAGCTCATCTCATCTGCTTGATTGTCAATATTTTGAGCAACTGATGTTTGTGGAAGGAATTTTTTTAGTTGTCTTTGATATCTGTTATGATAGGATGAAAGATTGCAAGTTTGCGTGTAATTACTGTAAGACCGGTCCAGAATAAAACAGTCAAATCAGTGGTGTTTCTTTTGATCGTGATGAATTGCTTTTCTTAACTAACTCCTAGTTTGATACCTATGTCATCACCGAAACCTTGCTAGCTTGTAACACATATTGCTTACTTTTTGTGAAGCAATCGCCAATCTCTGCAGGTCGCCGTGTTAATATATTAACATGCAGATAGTCATTGGCTTGTTGTGCATTAATCACACAAACAACGAGCCAACACGCATCTCCTGTCTCAGCCTCTACCCGCCACCTCTGTTTGTATCTGCAAGTCATCGTAATAGGAGTAAATCTGGAACTCGAACCCAGTGCTATCTATATCCTAACTCTTCAGCCTGGTTTTTTTTTTACTACCGCCAACGACTGACTCTCTCAACTCCCCATACCCTTCGTCACCCCGATCGACTCCGTGTCGCAACTGTGTGGGGGAAATGATAAGACGAGGTCCAAGTCTTCTTTGCTATGACTGGAGGGACAGGAAAGACAAGAAACCGAAACACTGTATAGCCGATATGAATTTTATAAGAAGATTTTGAAAAAGCTGACGCATTAAGCGGGTGATTTCGTTTTTGCTTCGACTGTGGAAGTAGAAGATGAGGATGTCGGCGAGTAAGTATTGATTTGTTATTCTTCATTTTTGGTACTAACACTCACCCCTATTCAGAAAATGAGCGCTGATTGTAGGGAGGCTGCTCGTCAACTCCATGAGAAGGTCATTCAGCATATAACCCATAGCCAGCCAGTAAGTTACCCCGGTACTAGATGCCATAACTTGTTTCTAGTGGAGGTAAAGTAATACTGACACATGTCGGATGATGGCTAGAGTACTTGGACTTGGAATAAAAGACTATACACTTTTGGTAAGGAATTGAGGCCCTGTTTAGTAATGCATTGGCCTACATGCTTCCATATCAATCCTCATTTCTATTATATTCGTCCATGCCTGGTAGCCTTGACAATAGTGCACATATTCAACAATAGTTCAAGACTATCACCTCTAGAAACCTTCCATATTAGAAGTAGAATTCATACCCTTGTTCATATATCGCCTTCCTCTCGGAGTTATCACAAAGGGGTAAGAGCATATTCGGTACTTTATTATTTAAGTAGATCTTTGGTTTACTTGCCAGCCGGCACCAGGTGGCAGAATACAAAAATCCCACCTATAGTGGAACTAAGGTAATGCATTCACTCTACGGCACTGATAGCCACCTGACTAAGTAGTCAGTGAATCAGAGTCAATAGATACTCCGCAGACCTTAAGAGACTTCCTTTTTCCTCCCTCCTTAGTAAATAACTTCATAGCTAGCACCTCTCATCCTCTGGAGGTCTTCCCATCACCAACCATATTAGCTACTCGAGCTTGTAGTAGTCTCGAGCCCTCAAGATGTCTGCTGAACGGCAGAGTCCTTCTTTGCCTGTTCGCAGTTCAAAGCGAAACACGGTCAACAAACACGTAAGATCAGCCTCTCGACATACCATCTGTTCACCCACAGCTAACATACCACCTTATCAAAAGTACGACTTTTCTGACGCCCCTCTTGAGGATGAATACGACAGTGACTATGATGAGGGCCAAGATTCAGGCAGCGGAGACAAGGATGGCCATCCGGCAAAGCGTTCAAGACGTAACCCTACCAAGGGCGAGCCACACCCGGAACCTTGTGTACGCTGCATCAAGAACATGGCAGACCACGGACCTGAGTACTTCTGTCGATCTCAGATTTGTTTGTAACCCGCATACATTCTGGCGCTTGATCTAACCTTCTATACTAGCAAACAAGACCTCAGCTTGTTACAAGTGTGCTTGTGTTGGGCGCAAGTGTAACAAGGTAAGTCAAATCCTGTTCTTGTGAAGTTCGCTCTGACTTGATAGCTTCCTCCCAACGCTGTTGCCATCGGACAAAGCCTTCAGCAGGCAGCACTCTGTATCAAGAACAACCAACCTGTAAGTTTCAGGTTTGCCCTGAGAGTGTTTGTACTACTACTCACCAGGCCAAGGTTGCCAACTGGAGTCAGCTTGCGGCGGAGGCCAAGCGGGCAGTTGGAAAAGACAATGCGATCCCTGACCCTGCTGCTAGAGCTGCAGTTCAGCTTCCTGATGCCTCGGCCATGGTTGCCACTCAAAGCACTGTTGCTCCTCCAAGCATGCTTTCGGGTCCAAGCGTAGCTGTCCCTCAGCTATCTTCCCAGGATCCAACTTTAGGTCAGATTCTTAAGAGTCTTGATACGCTCAACAGACTCTTGGCCCAGATGATTGGAAAGATGGATCGCCTCATTGCTATTAACGACGCCACCAACAGAGATGTTCGTCGGATCCTTCGCGAGATCGGCGCTTTCAATGAAGGAGTAGAGTTGCCTCCCTACGAGTGAATAGCTCATATCACCGATACCTTCTTGAGGGAGTCCGACTTTGGTATCAGAATTTGGAAGGGTCGTTGCCCATTACTTCTTGCTTATACATGTAGGTCAATCTGAAGAGTTACAACGACTTCCTATGCTAATATGCTTCTAGGTTCTCAGGTCTCAAGTAGACACCCCTTTTCTACGACTCGACTGGACTAGGATAGATAGAGAGTATGTATCCAACGATGATGGGTACAAGCATGGAGGGGGTATTTGTGTTAGGATCACATGGATATGTGCCTGAAGATTGTGTGAGTGTATAGTGCTACCGGATAGCAAACCATGGATAGCTTACTTAGAAAACGCATTATGTTTTGCCTTACGATACTTGTTGAGACCACTTCTATATTTAACAGAATAGAGAAAACCTATTCATTAAACTTAGGGCCTTTCTTGATATCTTAAACTTAATTTAGGTTACAAAGGACTTATATTTACCATAATTCGTATGTAAAGTTAAGTATTATTGTCTACACTCATCTGGTCTATATGTGAACTGGGGCTTAGTGCCTCAAGTTTTTCTTCTACCGCGTGACCTGCTGAGTACTCACCTTAGTGAACTCTCCAGGGCTAGACGTGTTCAGTTCTAGCATTGGAACTGCTACCCCTATCCGAACATGTCTTGCAAACGTTTAAACAATCATAATGAGAGTAAAACAAGCAACTATTCCTGTGAGCAGTGCCATAAAACATGATGAGGATGAGTGAACGGCTGCGGTTGGTTCCATTAAGCCCCTTGAAGGCATCCCAGTTAACAGAAACCCGGCAACGGAACGGAGTCTAAAGTACTACGCCCAATCTACACATATCACGGTCGCCTATCACAGGAACTTCCATAAAGTTTGTGCGTCAAAACAGTCAAAGTCCAGATTGCCGGTTTGAACCCTTTTCCGGTGATATAATACAAAGGCTCCCCTCATAAACCGCAATACAACAAACAAAATTTCCGGTGTGGCCGTATTAACCCCATTGTAGATGGCGCATCACATCACTGATGTGTGCAAGGCCTGCGCCACGTTGTGATAAAAAGCGCCTTGAGTTTCCCCTCTCTTTGAGTTTCCCCTCATCTTGTTTCTCGGCCATTTAGCTGGAGAACTTTCGGGTGATCTTGGCAATAACTAGACGCAAAGTTAGAATGCTACGTGGACCCAGGTTACGAGGGGGTGGGCGGGACGTACTGTGAAGGGCAACAACGCTGAAGATAAAGACAAGAGACAGAACAAGAACGACAACAGGGTCGACCTTCAGGCCGGGCGACTCATCGGTGTAAAGTCCTGTAAAGCTTATTAGCATATTTGTCCAATAGCATCAAATTGTCCCAGATATCACGAGACAAAAGGGGGAGGCAACGTACGCAGCATGGTGCTGCTGGAACCACCGGCGCCAGCGGCGCGAGTGCTGCTTGGTCGAGCATTGGCGATCTTCTCCTTCTGGTCGGCGGCAGCGCGTCGTCGAATGGCAGTACGGGGACCACCAGGGATAGCAGGGGATGAAGGTCGGCCGATGTTGGCACCGCTGGCAGCAGCGCCGCCGTTGTCGGGGGAAGAGGGACGAGGAGAAGACTGAAGAGAGGCGTCATGTCAGCAAATTGAGGTCCATTGACAACCAAGGATACAATGGATTCAAGTCCAGAGAGCTCAGTCGCAATGCGACACTAGCTCCGCATTGAATCGCGAATTGCTCGACTCGACTCGACATCCGTGAGAGTGTAGCGTACCATTGTGAAAGAATTAAACCGTTGGGACCTTTAGAGAAGGAGAGTCGACAAAGGAATCACTGCAGGATTCCAAGAGGCGCGAAAGAAGAAAAGGAGAGGATAATGGCGTTGATGGAAACTAAAGATCGAGACGGGAGTACGGTACTAAATTAATGGGTGTTGTGCACTCTCCCCCGTAAATGGGGCCCCGTCAGGGAGTTGAGGCCACCTTCACCAGAAAGAAGGGAGGCGGTGCTATGATTTTCCGGTGGCGTCTGAGCTCCAAAGCTGGCAGCTCTCTCCGCACCAGCCACCCATGGAGGTCAGCTCCACCAGAAGCTAGCGACATACGATAGTTTGCCAATTCAGGTCAAGCTCTCAAAGGAAACATGTGATTCAATAAACCAGTAGATTAAGAAGAGAAGCTCATTATTTTAAAAAGGATTTTACAATTTAGTGAGACTATGTATGGGAGAGATGGCTGTAGCCTCTACACCTGTTGATCCTATCGTC
This sequence comes from Fusarium sp. MBC 119, assembly GCA_030411635.1. Classification (NCBI taxonomy): domain Eukaryota; kingdom Fungi; phylum Ascomycota; class Sordariomycetes; order Hypocreales; family Nectriaceae; genus Fusarium; species Fusarium sp. MBC 119. Next base: position 32,115 of record JAPERM010000046.1, on the reverse strand, counting down.
AGGCGGATTGGATATCAACAACAAACGCTCTCTTGCTCGCTTTCGAGTCCGCTCGCAGACTCGCCATGAATGTATCAGATGGTGTATAATCAAAAAGAAGCAGTAACAAAGACAGATACCATGAGACAAAGGGAATCGAAGAAGAAACAGAAAGAAATAAAACATCCGCGCATCGCTGGCGCGTCATCCGTACAGTTGCTCATTCCTCCTCCAGCTCTTTTATCCCCTCTAGATGGTTTGACAGGCTTGATTTCCCCTTCATGAGCCTGCTTCTGTCTCTTCAGCCCAGCGTATATTGCACTACCCATAACGACATCTCCGTTCTCGGGGATGAAGAGCCTGTGTGTCCCGTGCTTTTTTTTTCTGATGCTGACCCATCTTTTTGCTTCGAATCTGTGAGATGTAATGGCAATGCCTGCTTCAAAAGGCCTCCGTGCTGATGCCGACCAAGAACCGCCAGGTATCTTTTGTATAAAGGAAGTTTGGGCATGTTGGTGAGTTCCGTTTCGTTCCAACCGCTCAATTATGTATGATTAGACAATAGTACATCTACACCAGGAAACGAAAGCTCTCAACCAAACGCCTTCCGCTATGATGGCAACTCTGCAGATCAAGGGTTGTAGTTCGAATCGTTGAAAAGTGTTTTGACAAAGAGAATTATAGTGAAGAAACAGTCATGCTTCAGAGAGTGACATCGAGGACAAGGCTGACATCGGCCACATTAGGCCCTGCCAAGTCTTCGAGAACCGGTATAAGGTCTAGTAGTTCGTTGTCGTGGGCATCAGAGAACCAACTACTAATGGGGACGGCGTGCTGAGGGTGGAAGATGTATGAGGTAGGCGAATTATCAATGATGATGGTGTCCTTCAGGTCTCGGCCAACTTGAGACAGGTCCTTGACGTAGTTTCCTTGGTGATTGTAGCAGCTCTCACGGAACAGTCGATGATGGACGACTTTGTGAATATCGAGCTGGTCCAGTAGCGGATCTCCATACTACGCACCGTTAGTTTACTCGTTGGTCAATCATGATAGAGCAGGACTCACCTTAGAAACAGATGCTGTGAAGACTACAACCTCGTAGAGCTCGCCAACACGCTTCATGAACTCGTCGACACCAGGTCGCTTGATCACGTACACATTGTGGTAGTTACCCTCAATTTCGACAGGGATCGTGAAGTCGGCCTGATGTAGGATCTGGGGCTAATTAGCGCATACCCAATGGTGTGATTTGGTTAAAAACATACCTTGAAAGAGCTGTGGACTAGAGTCTCATCCAGATCGAGAACCAAGCATTTCCGGCCCTTGTGCTCTGGTGCAATCGCAGGCAATAACCACTTCTGCGGCTCAGGCGCGGATGGGCCAGCGTCTGTGAACTGACTAGGTGCCACAACTGATGGACCTGGGCCTGGGGGCGGGGGAGGAGGAGGTATCGTCCTTTGAGCTGGTGCGTCAGCCACAGGGGCTACAGGTGCCTCTTCTGGCTCTTCAACGGCAACATCTTGCATATCCACGTCACCGTTATCGGCCGTCTTATCTGCCACCTGAGGTTCCTCTTCCGTGGGCGTAGGTTTGGGGGGCTCCACTGTGACTGCAGGAGGAACCGATTGCTTCGATTCCTTGTTGTCTGTTCGCTCTGTAGATGTGATTTCGTCGTTGGTACTGCCAGATGAAGTAGGCTCGTCCTTGGGGTCGGATGTGGGTATGGGTGCTTGAGGTTCTTTCTCAACAGCTGGCTTGGGCTGCTCCTGGGGGGTGCTGATTCGTGATCTTGCAGATGTCGGGCGCGGGGGTAGTTGGGTTAACTTGTGAACGTTTTCGTTGTTTTCCCCGTTGCCAGCTGGATCCTCAGGTGTACCGCAACATCCAAGAAAAGCGAACAGGCCACCACGACTTTTCTTCTTCTGGGTGGGAGCAACAGGAGAGTTTGGCTGGGTGTTGGCAGCTGTGTTTGTGGGTTCAGTTTCGCCGCCAGTCCTGTTGCTTGACGTGCTTCCGTTTCGTCGTCGCGCCCGGAAACTACCTTTGGAGTCTTTCGATCGGCTTCCGATGCTGTTCCGGGGATCGCTGACGGTAGCCCCACTCAATCCCGTCGATGTTGGTGACGATTGGTTCCGCTGTGATGATGATCTTGAGGGGACCTGGAGATGACCACGTCCTTTCTTGGAGTTTGTTCCATCCTCTGGTGATAACAGATCCTTGTCCTTGGACATCTCAGCGTCGGTTGATGTCGCCTGAGGTTGAATTTCGTCGGTTGGGTCTGAGATTTGTGGCTTGTCCGACATGTTTGCTATTCTCTGAGACTGGTTAGCTACTGTATTTGCAGGAAATGAGTGACAAGCAGCGATCGTGAAGCCAGTAGATCACACAAGGTGCTGGCGCCTCAAGAGCGCGGGGAACGAGTGCTCGCGCCTGATGCGGCAGGCAGCTCGTCCCAGTATAGCTGATTACCAGCGCGCTGCAAGTTTGAAGACAGACTCTCGCCAGTGTTGTACTGTCCTAGCAATCCCGCAGGTCTTCCAAAGACGCGCGAGAAATGTTGGGTACTCACGTCGTTGACCACGGCCACACAAAACCAGTCTTGAATCTATCGCCCCTAACACTTCAAATACGGCCTATCGAGGCCTAAGTCGCGACAAGAAACGAAGCAGTTCGGTACGGCGTGGATGAAACAGATGATGGAGTCTGTAGGCGCAGAGAGTAAAAGGGCGACGGTGGGAAATTACAGCGCGTTTGAGCCGAGGCAGGGGAGGCTAAAGGTCGGGAAGCGGCACCAAGAGTAGCGAAACTGAGAATCGACCAAAAGGGTCGCAAAAATGATTAAATGAGTGAATGAATGACTTGTCTCAATCGTCGAGACAGCAGCGGCAAACGGGAAACCTGGTCGGGGATTGCGTCGGTCGGGGATGGAGCTCGGTGAAGATGAGGAAGGACGGAGGACGGGCGGAGGACGGAGACGAGAGAGAGGTGCTGTAAGGCGGGCGGATCGGAGGCTGAAAAGACCTGGCGCGCAAGCGAAATGATTGCCTTTAAGACGTGAACTGGGTCTTGGCTGGGCGCTGGCGCTGGGACGAAGAGAAGAGATTGGGAAAACACAGAACAAGCCTGGTACACGCAGGGGCTCTCTCCTGTCCCTAGATATTACAGAGGATGCTGAGAAGGTAAGGTTAGGTTGAACGGATGGTATTGGATTGGATTTGGAAAGGCTCGACGCGCAGTGGAAAGACTTGCTGGGCTGGAAGCCGGGGGGGAACATCCGCTGGAAACAGTGAGCAGCAGGGTCACTGGGGCGGCGGGAGACTGGGAGAGGATAGGATAGAATGGCCGAACAGGACGGGGCTCGACTGGGCTTGACTGGACTTGCTGGGGTGGGTGGGAGAGGAGGTGTGAGTGGAGTTTGACTTGAGATTAGCCCTCCGGGAGCATCCAGCATGCTAGGGGAGTATCGTATACTGTTCAGATATCTGCATATCAACACTGTCCTGACTGCTAGAGTCGGGTGGTTTGTACAGTGTGGGACATCACCTTCAACTCGCTTCACAATAGCGTGGTAGAGCACCCCTTGTCTCTCATCTCCGCTAATAATGGTGCCCGCAAAGCTCATCTTAACCACCCTGTCCTATGGCTGGCAATGGCTGCCCGTGGCCCGCCATGGCTCGTTGCGGCGCCTAAGACCCCTGTCCTGGCCTTGCACATGTACATTTACCTTAATTATGTCAAGAGAATCAATTCAAAGGAGAGATCAGAACATGGACAGTAAATGCTCCATTATCCAATTGAGTTTTGCGAGGCCTTTGTCCTGCAGCTGTTTCGACGATCTCTATCACCCCAGTTTAACCCAAAGATGTCCTGTTAAGGACCTACTCCGTACTAGGTCTGACCTGGTGCCCGCTAAACAAGGGATGGGGTACCTTACTATTCTTTAAACCATGTTCTCGATCAGATTATCAGCAGAGCGGCGGAACAGAGCAGAGGGGAGCTCAATCTCAGGTACTGCATTAACAACACAAAAGTTATGACCACTCACTTCGATGGCCTCGTTGCCCCAAGCTCTCCCCAGCTTTTCAAGCCTCTTCCCTGCCTCGTGCTGGTCTTGAGGCTGCCACCACACAACCGCAAAAAATACTAGGTACCGAGGCCAAGTAAGAAGATTTCGTATAGTTCACCCAAAGTAAACAAATCATAGAGATATATTGCAATATGAACAAGTTTCCAAGCGTTTTATCATGGTGTGATAGTTTGAACAACAGGTTTTGCTTGTTTTATGCTGCATAACCCGTGGCCGGGTAGTATTCTTCAACTGTGTGCCACAATGTCACTCGCACCCGCGTGCTACATGTCCGCTGACGTACGGGATGAGATGCACGCACTTTCATGTTTTCTACGGCATGCAACGTAGAGAGTTTGTTGACGGCCATAGACTTTAGCTTGATTGAATTCTGGCGACATCGGATGTTGCTGGCCCGCGCCCTGCAATTCAATGTCATTCAACTGCTTTGTTCCGTATCGTAAGCTAAGGTACCTACTGTTGCATACGGATACCCTCAGGTGCATTACCGACACTCAATCAGGAGCCATCAAGGCTCCGTCTTAAAGGCATTACCCGTAAAAAGCACTTTTTTGTTTGATGCTCCAGTTCTCAATTCCATGCTGGACTGAGACATAGCAGAACACCACCCCTGTCAGACTGGGAGAGATGTCCTTAATCTGGTGGCATGATTGGTCGCATTGGCGCCCGAATCAGTGATGCCTCCATGCATCGTGGGCCCGTCGGCCTCGACCAGTTGAGAGACCTACATACCCGCTGTGGCCGGTTACAGAGACCGCCTACCACCATTCTGCTGGATGGACCCTTGCATCGCTGATTATGTTGATATGCTTTCCGTTTTCTGCTGTTTGCTGTGTTCAGGGATAACCATGAGCTTGAGAAGCATGGCTTCCTTGAGCACGTTTTGACTGAATCGTAAGCCACCCACATGGCCCAGCAGTGAGGCTAATTAGTCTTGGGCTTCCCAATGGGCCTACAAAAAAGTGACACTGTTCAACCTTGAACTCGGAGTTTGTGGTGGTGACTTCGCCCCTTGAACTAGCGCCTATTGGATGTTGATGCTGAGTCGTGTCGACCCCTGGCTTGGCAACTCACATCACATCAATCCCATCGCAGATCGCCGCTCAGTTTTCGTATCGGGGCTTATGTTACGTGTGAATTCTCATGGACGTATAGGATGAGTAAGATGCACGGGTTTTGTGTTCATCGTTGATAGCTGGGATTATAGTAATTGTGTACTGCTGTGCATGTTAGCTGGCCGATTCTCCTCCAATCTCTAGTGCTGGATCACGATACCTCTGCATGCATTGATAAAACTGACACCGACATAACATGACAGCCATTATTATAAGCCCATCAGTTGCATCCATATATGTTAAGCCAGTTATACAAAAGAGATCATAGGTTTTAGTATGCCATATACAGTGTAACCAGTACCCCATATCGTAATATAGGTATGCTCCGATTGTCTTCTCTAGGGTAGTCTCATGAAGCACAGAAGGTCTCAGCAAGTTGCCCACTTATTCACTGTCATTATAGCCAATCAGAAGCTCATCCCCTCGGGTAGCCACAGACAGATGCTCCCCATGTTTCCCCAGCTTTTCACCCATCATGTGATTGGATGCTGTGGCGTCATTCCCGCTCGCCGCATCCGTCGGCAGCAGCTGAGGTGAGGTTGGAGCAGGCGCAGGCCGTCCCATGTGCCACTTGCCTCGGGTACCCGTGTTTCACATGCTCATACACATACGCAGAGGTCAGCCTCAACCACAACTTGAGCTAACAAAAAGATTCTCATTGAGACAACCACATAATTCATTACTGCCACACGAAAAGTTCATCCACAGCGCCCTGCATTATACTCTCCTGCTAATGGACAAGTAAAGGAAGTGTCCTTGAGGCTCTTGAGAGACTCAGTTGCTGTTGTGGGGAAGCTTCTCCAACTACAATAGTATACAACATTCAAACGTCATCGCCAATTTCCGAATCTCAACATTGCATACTCCCATGGCTGCGCAATCAACATTGCGGCATACTGCCGCCGAGGAGCAGTTAGCCGCCTTCCTCGACAAATGGACCGGCAAAATCAAGACGAGATTGCGTGGGACAACCCGCACAACTCGTCTACTCGCGACGCTGGCCCTTGCTATCTCTATTATTCTCGGCGGAGTCGGAGGACGCCGGTGGTGGAAGAACAGACGACATGAACGAGAGCAAGGTCGCAAACTCGTGCGCACAAACTCATGGCTGCACAACAAAGATGGCTCGCGAACTATCTATGTCCCATACAAGGATAGCACATCAAAGGTTGTCATCAACACAACCAAGCCACTCACATTCGATGCTCATCGGCGCCTGTTCCTGAACCCTCCTCGCGTGTCTGGGCTGCGCGAGGGTACCGTACCAGCAGCGCAAACGAAGCCCGGCCTTAACATTGCCTTCCTGCACCAGTTTCTAAGCCTGATGAGTATCATGATCCCGAGATGGTCAAGCAAAGAAGCCGGCTTGTTGCTTAGCCACGGCGTCTTCTTGATGCTAAGGACATATCTGTCACTAGTTGTCGCCCGTCTGGATGGTGAGATTGTGCGCGATCTGGTTGCTGGCAACGGAAAAGCATTCCTTTGGGGGATTTTAAAGGTAAGAACTCAGCCCGTATATCAATAATTAGCTGCTGACATATACCAGTGGTGCGGCCTTGGAGGCTTCGCCTCTTACACCAACGCCATGATCAAGTTTCTCGAGTCTAAAGTCTCCATCGCCTTCCGGACACGACTCACGCGGTATATACACGACCTCTATCTCAACGACAACCTAAATTATTACAAGCTCTCCAACCTGGACGGAGGTGTTGGCCAAAGTGCCGATCAATTCATCACCCAGGATCTCACTCTGTTTTGTGCCGCGGCAGCCAACATTTACTCGTCACTCGGCAAACCATTTGTCGACCTATGTGTCTTCAATTACCAGCTTTACCGATCACTAGGTCCCCTTGCTCTTACCGGTCTCATGAGTAATTACTTCTTGACTGCGAGCATTCTTCGAAGGCTTTCACCACCCTTCGGTAAGCTAAAGGCGGTTGAAGGTCGCAAGGAGGGCGATTTCCGAAGCTTGCATGCCCGACTGATTGCCAATGCTGAAGAGGTTGCATTCTACGGCGGTGCAGAGACTGAAAAGACGTTCTTGAACCGCGAGTTCAAGTCGCTCAAGTCGTGGATGGAAGGCATCTACATGCTCAAGATTCGCTACAATATCCTCGAGGATTTTATTCTCAAGTATAGCTGGAGTGCTTATGGATATCTGCTGGCGTCGCTTCCCGTCTTCCTGCCGGCATGGGGTGGCGTTGGTGGCCGAGCTGAGATGGTCGATAACTTACGAGGAGGTCGGGAGCGCAACCGCATGAAAGAATTCATCACCAACAAGAGGCTCATGCTCTCGCTTGCAGATGCAGGAGGCCGTATGATGTACTCCATCAAGGACCTATCAGAGCTGGCAGGCTATACCAGCCGTGTGTATACGCTCATCTCTACACTACACCGGGTACATGCCAACGCATATCACGTTCGGAGCGGACAAAACGAACTCTATTCGTTATCCGATGTCTCGGGAACCATTCAGAAGGGATTTGATGGAGTCAGGTTTGAGCAAGTGCCAGTCGTAGCCCCCGGCTTGTGGCCACAAGGAGGCGAGGAGTTGCTTGACTCCTTGTCAATCATTGTCCGGAGGGGTGAACATCTATTAGTAGGCCTGTCCCTGCCATGGCTTGTATGATTGCTAACAATTCCCAGATATCTGGACCAAATGGTGTGGGTAAAACCGCAATATCAAGAATTCTCGCGGGGTTGTGGCCAGTCTATCGAGGATTGGTGAGCCGTCCTAAGGATATTGGCCAAGATGGCATCATGTTCCTTCCTCAACGACCATACCTGAGCCCAGGAACGCTACGTGATCAAGTCATTTACCCCGATGGACATGTGGACATGAAGGAGAAGCGCAAGTCAGAAGATGACCTCAAGAACGTCTTGGAAGCATCGCGACTAGGATATCTCCCTGACCGTGAGGGTGGATGGGATACCCGCAAGGAATGGAAGGACGTACTCAGCGGAGGTGAGAAGCAACGTATGGGATTTGCCCGTCTGCTGTATCATGAGCCTCAGTATGCTATTGTGGACGAGGGCACCAGTGCCGTATCCAGTGATGTGGAGGGCCTACTCTATGAAACATGCAAGGAGAGGGGCATCAGTAAGTCGCAACATGACATTGACTTGATGAATGCATTATGCTAATATTTTACAGCACTCATCACTATCTCAACTCGAGCATCTCTCAAGAAGTACCACACATACAACTTGGTCCTCGGTATGGACGACCATGGCAGTGAAAAATGGGAATTTGAGCGGATTGGTACCGAGCGCGAGAAGATGCAGGTCGAGAAGGAGCTGCAGGACCTGCATGAAAGGTTGGCGCAAGTGAATGAGTGGAAGAAGCGACGAGATGAGATCGAGACGGAGCTTGCAGCGGTTTGGACGGACAAGGGTGAGATATTGGAGGCCCCAACATACGCAGAGAAGGCAGCCGAGGGCCAGGAGCAGGAGGGCCAAGAGGAGGTGAAGGCTTGATTGATTTGACCAGGGAGAGCAATACCCAGGAAGCTAGCTGACGGGGGTGTTTGACGGCTGTATATCCAGAGTTTGGGTACGGATCTACATGTTTGATTTATGATGTCAAGTATAGAAGCGGTCAAGACATAGAATCAGGGTTAGGACCAAGATTAAGTTTAGTTGCATATAATTCGATATCAACACTTTGACCCTGATCTAGGAGGAGAGATATGCTATTCTCCATCTTACCCGCAGATCTCGACCCTTACCAAGGCCCAATCCAATATTTTCCAAGCCAAGCTCCCAGCTCAACGCCACTTTACCAGGGGAGCCCCCAATCACGAGCTTGGAACAACACACCACAACATGCAGACTATTAGCGGCGCGCAGGGGACACTAGCAGACTAGGGAATACAGTAGGAACGCCTAGAACGCCCCCCGGATGCGGACGATGCCGCGATTCTTGCTTTTTTTAATTGAATTGGATTTCTGGACAAACGGTTTAAACGGGGCGGGGGGCAAAAAAGAGGGAAATACGGTAACTACCTTAATACATAGAGGGCAGCTGAACCGATAGTCTAAGGTAGTTGAGGGATGGATGATGTATGCAGACTAGACTATTGGGATCAATTGATGTTGTGTTTCACATCCTTTTTTTCTGGCTGAGTGATAACCAAACTGATTTCCCTCTTTTTCTCTCTCCAATACTCTTCTTCTTGTTCTTTTCTGCCCGATCCTTTGTCAATGTATATTTGGCGGACTCTATCAGGCTGAGCTGACCGGCCAAAGGGAATCCCTCAGCCTGACAATTACATCTCTTACCAAGATCTTGTCCTATTTCATCGTCATCAATTCTGGCAGCAACTGAGGTGCTCGAGACCCTGATCAGCGTCATCGGTCTCACCCCGCAACCTAACTCAGTCCCACACAAAAGAAGCTCAACTACCGTACTCATCTATACTCAAGATATCTCATCTTCAGCCACAGACAGAAACTATCAATTCAACCGCCATGATCAGAGGACAGAGTCGCAGAGCTAATTCCTTCGGCTCCGTCTCCCGTCCTTATCTCCCCTCCATCGACGAGAACGAAATCGCCTCTACGCCCTCATCCCCCGACCCTCCAAGTCCTCCTCTGCGCATCCCCCAAAAGTCTCCTCGTCGCGCTCTACGCAATGCAGCTCCTCCGCCAGCTTATATGCCGCGGACAAGAGCCTACTCTTCTCCGCCGATGGCGTATCATTCGCCGCCGAGTTACACCGAGGCGAAGAGCAAGTTTATTGAGCGCGAGTTGCTAGATGAGGCGAGTTTCAAAGAGAGCAAGTTCTGTGGGATTGATAAGCGCAGAGGATGCTGTTTGTTGGTGATTGCTTTAGTGGCAATGGCTCTCGTTGCGATTGCTTTGGGTGTTGGGTTGGCGATAGGTTTGAAAGACAAGTAAGTCAAATCCCCGACTTGGAATGAGACCGAGACATGAGTAGGCAAACTAACCAGCTTCAGTAACCAAAACTCAATTCAAGAGTCTTCGACTTCAGAGCCTCCTCCTGATTTTCCGGCTGGCTCATTCGCCATCAAAGCAGATCTGCAAAACACCACAACAGAATGTACTTCCAATCCGTCAACCTGGCGCTGCTACCCCTTCACAGACGGCTCCTCAGCCACATTTTTCTGGATCATCACCCCCAACAATGACACCTCATACAATATCTCATCCACTGAGAATCCCTTCGCGCCATCCTTTACAAACCGCACTCTCAATGTCCTGGACAAGGACACATCCAAAGAGCGTCTCCAGTTTTCCTTTTCAATGGATAAGACAGTTGTTCCGGATGATAAGCTCTCGTCGAGTAATCGTGCGGCAAAGTGTATGTTTGATAACACGCTCTTTGAAGCTACGCTTTGGACGCAGAGAAGTGGAGATGGTGATGATGGCGATAGCGGCAAGTTCAAGTCTTGGCCGGGTGATGTTGACATTGTGCAGCGCAAGACGCCCAAGACCGGATCGCCAAATTGTGTGGATAATACGGGGGGCAGTATTGGTGATATCAAGTCTGGCTCAGGGACTTGCGAGTGCCGCTATGCCAACTACGATGTCGACTGAACATAATGGGCAGCCATTCGATATTGTTTTCTTGCGTGGTATTATGAAGGAGTTTTTATGGTTGAGTTCTATAATATGAGGATCACGGTGGATAGGCTGAGGAGTTAATGATACCCAGGAATGATAATACCAGTCTATTGCTTTCAATGAACAAGGATATATCACACATATGTTTACAAGACAAGCCAAAATAAGCAAAAATAATAACAACTAAACCTCAAAGCCTGACCGGAGCCTAAACAAAACTCACACTTTTTCTCTACTCCACGCCGCACCCTTGAAAGCAACGCAACAAAATAAACTTGACCAAACCAAACGCCGTCTAATACTACTCATCTCATGTATGCGTACACAGGAACATCACCCCTTCTAAGTCTCGCATCAAGGTGCTCTGACCGAGTCACCAGGTTACGTATAGCCACAGGCATGCCGGGCAGGGCATTCTGAACATACGTCGCAAGAGCCTTCGACTTCTTGGGAGAACTCCAACGTTGGGGCTTCTTATCCTTTGAAGGACGCTTGCTAATTTTGCTCGACTTGGCGGTTTTCTGAGGTAGGTCGAACTTGATGTGTCTTGATGCCTGAGCAGAGGCTGGGATACGAGTCTCCCCGCCAGACACCTGCTTGGCAGAGCTTTCAGTGGCACGGTTGATGCTCAGGGTCTTAAACTCAGGCGAGTGCAGAGGACGAGACGCAGGCGGAGGAGCGTGGGTAGGAGGCCACATGGGAGAACCAACAGCAGGCGGCGGCTGGATTGGTCGGTACGGATTATCCTCGTCATTGATATCCATGGGATCAACAGACGAATCATATTTCGTTGAACCCGAAAGTCTGTTTGGAGCTCCGAGTTGATATTGCCAATTGTTAGCGGGCCGAAAAGCAAGCGACGTGCTCCGACCGGCCGGGCCAGATCCATGCTCCGGCCTCGGCCTAGAGAACCGTCCACCGACACCCGAACCTCCCTCCGGAACACCATGCTGAGCCTGAGTTGCTCCAGGAGCTCTTTGTGGAAGCAGCAAACCATTGTCAGGGGCGTGGTCTCTTGGAACAGCTGGTTGCAAGAGAGTCTGGTCTCTGTTTCTCCCAGCAATCCTCTGTGGAACGCGTAGGACTTCTGGAACCATCCCTGTGCGCCGTCGAGGAACCTGGTTTCTGGCTTGGGGATTTGCGTCTGGTCGATCTCCCTCCTCAGAGTCCCGGCGTTGTGGTATTGCGTACTTTGAGGGGCCTGTCCCTTCTTGGTCCCCTTTACCAGCAGATCGAGTATCAGGGAGGTTCGGGGATCTGGAGGCAGAATTCGTACCTCCTATTTCAGGATCGACTTGAGCTGCCTTCCACATGTCAAGGGCTGCAGCTAGCTGTCGTTCTGCCTGAGTCTGTGGTTGATGTGGAGGTCTCAGGGGCTGCATGTCCAAGGGCCCCAAATTGTCTGCCACAGCCTGTTGAACAGGACCAACATTTGCCCCGGGATCTCGGACAGGCAGAGACACTTCTTCTCGAGGGCCTACGAAGGAATCCCACCAATTTTTGACCTCCTCTTTAGGCTCACTGAAACCCAGAGACTTGCGCACTTCAATATTCCTCAGCAGCTCAACAACGCTCGGTCGGTCTTGAGGTCGCTCGTAGAGGCATTGGCAGACAATATCGCGTAGTTCGGCGTCGACAAGAGAGTGCTCGGGTCGGTCTAGCTGCCATCCATATGTTTGCGCCGCCGACAAACCATCTTTGGTTTGATGAGGGGCGTTTTGGAACGGAAACCTGGAAAACACGCCAGTGATGACCGATTCCATCTACAAGCTGTTAGAAGGGGACGAATAAAGGAGGCGCACAGAAACTTACAACTCTGCCAATGAGGAATATATTGGTCCAGGTTCCAAAACGCCCGGCAACCACGCATCCGAAGTCGAGATTATCATGTGCAAAAAGCCGCATCGTCTCATTTCGACTGGTCCCGATAGGAAGCTGATCCCACTCCTTGCTTACTTGCTCCTAATCCCTGTTAGCGATTTGTTACATCGTCGAACTTGTAGATGCAATACATACCGGCGTTAAGCCGTGCATTTTGACAGGTTGCCTCATAGCCCAGTAGTTTGCCTCGCTCATTTTCTTCCAAGCATTGTTCATAACCCAACTAAAGGCGCCTAGGTCGTGAATCTAAGTTCTAGTCAATATGTGGCATCATTCGCGTGGGTTGTACGGCATTACCTTGAAAATAGGCTGATCAGGATGAGTATCACTTTCACCCACGAGAACTGAGTAGGCATTAGCAAAGACCCGTAACATCAGCAGACGTGAGTACATACTATTGAGCAATTCCATATCAAGATGGACGTCATGGCTAATTGGCTTCTCTTCGAGGTCGTCCAAGAACTCCCACGTGCAGTCCTCTTCTTTTGCTTTCTGTAGCTCCTTTTCGAAGCTAGTACCCTCCCTGATGAACTCTTGTGAATAGGCCATTGTAGCGATACCTTGTACAACTAAAAGAGGGTCAGTCTATAAGAGAGAACGATTTGAATGAGACGACTTACGGCATTCCCATATTCCCCAGAGGACTCGGTTTGTAAATTCCACATTTCTCTCAGACGCGGACTTCATAAGGTGGTACAAATCGCCGTGTGGACAATACTCAAAGACAACACAATTCAAATGCTCGGCATTCCACACCTGGCCAGCTCTGAAACTGGCGAAAGCCCAGGGATCTTCATCTGCCATCTTTTGTTGTATCTTCATAGCCTCGGTGTGTAGGTTAACGACCTGCGTTGTATGCTCAGAGCCGTTATACCGTAAGTGAAATGCAGATTCTTTTTGGGAATCAAACCAATTACCAAGAGCCCTTTTGATCACCACTTTTCTGCTGGATCCATCATCGAAGGTGACATCCCATAGAGTTACGTATCCGTGACCACCCGTGGCAAGGACTTTGATGAATTTGAAATGGAGACCCAGCCATCTCTTGCCTCCTATGGCCTCTTGGGCATCGGCTGCCAGATCGCCATCGCGGTCTTTGTTGGGGGGGCCGAAACCAACAAACTTGGTGACTTCAACTTTGTTGGGTTCTCTCTCGGAACGACGTATCCCTGACCAAATGTCATCAGGAATAAAATCCCAATTCAAAAGAGTGATTTCTGTGTCTCCGCGCAGTAGTGCTGCTTGAATGGTAGTTTTGTTGCGGTGCCTGATGGTACAGTCGCCTTCCTCCCAATCATCGTCCGGCACCTTGACGGTCTTGATGCGAATATCTCGGGGTTTCATGTCGGGCAGATTGTATAGAATTGGTGTATTTTGTCTCGTGAATGAAGAATGCAGAAACTATACGGGATATCGAGTGGGAGGTTTCGATGGTAATAAGCTTGTTCAACAGAACAAAGGCCAAAGACACTGGTGTCTGGGCTTTGCTCAGCCCATGTGCGTTTCTGTAGTTTCATATTGTAATAGAAAGAGCACGAGGGCATCAAAGAAGGCTCGATGGCAGCATTGTGAGATGATCGAGTCCGAATTTGGGTGTCTTGGGACAAAGAGGTGCGGTGATGCCGTGATGGTGTTTTGGCGGTTTCTTTGTTTACTGACCAAGTGACGCTTTGAACGCCAACACTGCTCTATTTTGGTCGCCGGGGGCCATGCTCACGGTTGCAACTGTGCGAGTATCTGAAAGGGTTCTTTGAAGTCGAAAAGTTCCTTGTCATGATTCAATTTTGTCCAAGTCTATTGTTGGTGTAAGTCGTCATGGTAGTGAAAAGCGAATAGTGACCAGCATTCGAGGTGTATTCTTTGTCGCATATTGACTGAAGGTGTCCATATGGTTAGCGAATGAGTGAAAATGGGTTGATCTCTCAATCAACAATGAATTGAGTGCCATTGAGTTGGTCTTGATCATCTCATGCTTTTTCCTGGACTTTTTTCTCATCATGGGACTTGGGATTAACATGGATGATGGGGTGTCAGAAAGGAAGCTTAGCTTGCAGGTGGAGCCTCAGGTCTCTAGTCTAGTGTCCATGTGCCTGGAGATTACCCGCTCTGTGGGACGACGGGCAGCTCACCCGTGGGGCCCTGGACTTTAGGCTAAATGCTTAGCTTTTGCTTTCTACCGGATGGGACCCTCAACCATATCATGATAGCTATTCAGCCATGAAGACGAGTCCTATGTCTATTCTTCCGCTCAGAAATCCACAATGGAATGGATGTTGGTAAATCTCGTACATTAGACTGGGCCGAGAAAATTGACCACGTCACTCATGACCTGAAAGGAGAGAAAACGGTCATCCGACGAACCGCCTGGACTCTATTACATGGAGGGCCTGACTTTGCGCATCAATCACAGAAGAGTAAAACCCCTACATATGCTTGGCCATATGCTCAGCACTCTCCTTAACCGCGGTACTGGTCCCTACATTTTCCAGCTCAGTTAAACGCACAAATAAGCGTCCGCAATCAGCTTCTCGGGACGGGGGGGACCTGCATCGTCATGTCCCAATTCCAGCTGTCATGAAACGATATGATTACAGCACATCACAGCTTGCGTTACGGCGCATGGGAATGGTTGCTTTTGGCATAGATCCCCTTGTTTGCTTCTTCTTCATCCCACGTCTGGGGTCGTGGCGTGGCTTGGATTTGCGGGGTGGACGCTGCAGCACGACAGGGGATCTTCGACCCTGGATTGGCTAATTGGTTTCTCGAACGACACATAGAGTGATTCTATGGAATTGGATGTTCGGGGAGGCTCGGCCTACGGTGAGTTGCATGTCTCTAGTGGGTTATTTCCCGGTGAGTCCTTATGGCCAGCTAGCTTCGTTTTTTTCTCTTTGATATCCACTGGCAATATGTGGCTTGACAATTTTGTTTCGGGCTGTCGGTCATAACGACCTGATATCATGACGCTTGATACTTGATACTTGAACATCAAGTACCTGTAGGACTATGCTCAGCTTAACCACAGCGATAAGCGATCAAGATCCAATCTAGCCCAGGCTGCTATTTCCAGTCTCAGCCCCCCGTAAAGAACCCTACAGACATGAGAGACTCCCTTGGCCACCGCTCTTCCTATGTCGATATGCCCACCACCCGCCGGATGAATTCGCTTATGCCCCACCAGAGACGGCATTATCTGAGGTAGAGAAACTGGGGCTGGGCTGGTTAATACGACCTCGAATCGTCCTCTCTCGCTCGCATGACGGAGCTTTGCCGCTGTTGCACGCCTCTTGGAGGTTGCACACCCCAGACCAAGGAGGAAATATTGCAATCCCATGATACCACGAAGAGTGACATTCTATGATCCGAGAGGCAAAAAATGGCATTAGATGCTTAACGCTAACTGTTCATGGCTTCTACCCATGAGCCCGAGAAGGCGTCGCGTTATCAAATGCCATGTTTTGCCATGCTATTCCCTTGCTGTCATGCCGCACCCATGAGGCATACGATATGACCATGTCCAGGCCAACAGAGAATATGCGTTCCTCTTAGCATAAATACGTCTATCCCCTCCTCTATCTAGATTTTACTTCTCCTCCCTTCTTCCTCCCATCGTATCAACAATCACTTCCTTCAACACACAATCTCACCAAACACCACCACAATGGCCAACATTCCCACCATCAAGCTTAACAGCGGCTATGAAATGCCCCAGGTCGGCTTCGGTCTCTGGAAGGTCGATGACAACTGCGCCGATGTTGTCTACGAGGCTATCAAGGCTGGATACCGTCTGCTTGACGGTGCTTGCGGTATGTCCTCACTCCCTTACTCAAGATCAGAACATAATAGCTCTCCACATTTTCTATTACACGACATGAACAACACCAAATCTATCTGCCCCTCCCCATATCAATCCCTGCACATTGCCCCTCATTTTCCCTGCCAATTGCACCGAGAAATCAGCCACATTACCCCTGCAAAACTACCCCTCCATCATCCTTACACCACACTCAGAGCCTCACCCCCACAAGGTGATAGCTTCATGACCTCTCTCTTTTAGCCGGAAAGCACCAATCCGAGATGTATACAGTATTCTAATATGAAACCCCTACAGACTACGGCAATGAGAAGGCCTGCGGTGAGGGTGTTGCCCGCGCCATCAAGGAGGGTATCGTGAAGCGAGAGGACCTCTTCATCGTCTCCAAGCTCTGGCAGACTTACCATGAGAAGGAGCGCGTCGAGCCCATCACCCGCCGCCAACTCGCCGACTGGCAGATCGACTACTTCGATCTCTTCCTCATCCACTTCCCCGTCGCCCTCGAGTACATCGACCCCGAGGTCCGCTACCCCCCTGGCTGGCACATCGACGACGCCCAGACCGAGATCCGCTGGGGCAAGGCCACCAACGAGGAGACCTGGGGCGCTATGGAGGGCCTCGTTGAGAAGGGTCTTGCCAAGTCCATTGGTATCTCAAACTTCCAGTCTCAGACCATCTACGATCTCCTCAAGTACGCCAAGATCCGCCCTGCCACCCTCCAGGTCGAGCTTCACCCCTACCACCAGCAGACCGCCCTTGTCCGCCTCGCCAAGGCTGAGGGCATTGCTCTGACTGCCTACTCTTCCTTCGGTCCTGCCGGCTTCATCGAGCTCGACATGGACCTTGCCAAGGATGCCTCTCCTCTCATGGAGCACGAGGTCTTCAAGGGCCTTGCCACCAAGTACAACAAGACCCCTGCCCAGGTCCTCCTCCGATGGGCTACCCAGCAGGGTCTTGCTGTCATCCCCAAGAGCACCAACCCCGAGTACATGCAACAGAACTTCGGCTGTGTTGGCTGGGATATCGACGAGGCCGACATGAAGCGCATCGCCAGAATGAACCTGAACATGAAGTTTAACATGCCTACCAACGTAAGTCCTTACCCCCTATTCCTAGCATGACTATGTCAACGCTAACGCTCATCCGCAGTACTTCCCTACTGAGAAGCTCTGGATCTTCGCTTAAATAATGATATGATATGTGATGAATAGAAAGAAAGAAAGAAAGAGAAGCATAGGAACATGACTGTTTTGGGATATTAGGCGTTTGATGATGATGGTGAGCTGAATTTTGTAGAAACCAAGGAAGGTGATGAGCCACCCTCATAGAATACAAAAGACAGCTAACCCTTCCACAAAATTTGCACACACTTGCGTGATATGAATACTTTGTTCGATAGGCTGCTCAGTGATACGGCTGGAAACTTGATTAGCCAGACAAGTTGATGTAAGGATTCAATCGCCGAATGTTTTGTTTGAAACGTTGTTTACAACTGTAGCTCAAAATCTTCGTCTATCATTGCGAACCATTTATTTGTATGCTCCATGGATGCTGTACCGAGTATGGAAAAAATAAACCCCCTCACCCAACGCCTTGCTTTCTATGTTGATGCCTTCAAAAAGATTGAGCGCTCATGTTCTCACAAATGCTGTACAGCTGTTAGTCAAAGATACTTGGAATAACGACAACTCATAGGAGTAGACTCACTGGCATCAATCTGTTTGACCTGCGGCAACGTTAACCGGATCCTGTTCCTATATGCTACCGGCTCCTGGAGCTGTAGTGGATTTCCTTCGAAATACACGGTTGTCAAACTTTTCTTATCCGCAAGATATTTGGCTACCTCCTTGTAATCGCTGACAAGGTTGTAACTGGCCCACAACTCCTCGAGCTCAGCGAGTGACTCGAGACCCTTGATGCTGGTGATCTTGTTATTTGAGATATCTAGCACGTGAAGCTTGGGGTTGTGCTCCAGTCCCTCCAAAGACTCCAAAGCGTTGTGTGAAATGTACAGCTCCTCAAGTGTGGGAACATCCTTGAGCGGTGATAGATCGGATATACGGTTGGACTGAATACTGAGGAGGCGCAAGTTAGGCATGCCACCAAGACCAGTAAGTTCAGTGATTTTGTTCTTTGCCAGCCACAGCTCTTCGATAGCCTTGAGAGAGTCGAGATTGTTGATTTCGCGGATACGGTTGGATCCGAGCTCAAGCGACGTCAGCTTGTCGAGTCCTTCAAGCCCCTCGATCTTGCTAATCTTGTTGGCGACAAGATACAACTCCTTGAGCTTCGTCAAATGGTTAATGTGCTTAATGTGCTTAATCTTGTTGAAGCTCAGATCGAGACTTGTGAGGTTTGTCAGCTCGTCGAGGCCGCGGACGTGGGAGATGAGGTTATCGTATAGGTCAAGATCCTCAAGGGTCTCGGCTAGGGCAGAAAGACCATCGATCTGCTGGATGCTGTTCTGACGGAGGCATATACGGGCGACGTTCTTGAAGCGCTCGAGGCGAAGGGAGGATATCGAGCCGATGCGGGAGTGAGACAGCATGATTTCATCGGTTTCGGGGTCCTCATCATCGAGGAGGTCTGTAAAGCACGGTGTTAGTCTAGAACTCCTCACATTTTACGTGTAATATGGATGTATATACCCTCATCGGCGTCGATCTTTTCTCCCTCCATAACATTCTCGTCGTCTGAGTACTCAGGATCAGAGAGAGCCTCTGGGTTTGCCACTAAAGCCGACTTTGGGACCCGAAGCTTGCCGTCCCAGCCCTTGCTGTTCCTGAGGCCAGGGCTGGATTCACCCTCTGGGCGAGGAGACGGCAGGTCATCGGGGATATCGATGTGCGCGTGGCCGTCGTTTTCTTTGTCGAGAGAGCTAGGCATGGTGGTGGTGACTGTCGGGCTCAAAGCAAAGAGAGTGGGCGATGATGTAGGTATTTACGTCGGTACCTAGTTAGTAGTTGGTGATGGCGGGGCAGACGGCAGTTTGTAAGCGAATTTTAGGTCCGGTGGAGGGGCTCAGGCGCGTTGAGTAAGGTACGGGATTGTAAGAGTGAGAAAAAGGCTACGGAATAAAAAAGGAGGTAGAGAGTAGATCTTCAGGAACCAGGCGGAAATATGCTGATTAAAGATGAGATAATGCGGGTTTTGTTTGGGTTGGTTCCCGCGGAACGGCAGAGTTTGGCGGGGCGGAAAAGGTGTTGTACCTCGCTGTGATATCAGCGATCAGGCCATAGAACACATGAGATTGTTGATCAAACAAATGCTCAACTCGAAATGTCGTTTTTAATTACTTACTCAATTATTTATTAAAAACTGATATGGAAGCGTTACTACAGAAGAGACATCTCGTTATCTTATAGTTATAAATGTTACCCATGATTACTCTTCCAAGATTCGCTGATCTCGCTATGTCCTCGATTTTACTCGTCTTCTGAACTGTCCCTCAATTTACGCCGCTCATCATATCCCCAATTCGCACAGTTGCATGTTCTTCAAGTCCAGTCGCGAGCGAACATGTCATAGACCTAGACCCCTTGCGCCTAACTACAGCATCCCACGTTTCCTCGTCCCTTGTCAGGTGGTTCTTTGATCTTCGGCCAATTCATTGAATGATTGTACCCACGATTCCCCAATGGCCTTGCGCACAGTTGCCATCTCGGCCACGCGCTCTCGAGCCGTTTGGACAAGGACCCGGCCGCGTATTTGGTCCAACAGATCGGCACTTCCAATTGCGAGGCCTACTCCAGGCTGCATAAGGTCCCTGCATGTTGCGCCTTTTCTGATGCCGCCACTGATATTCAGTGGTCTGTTTGTGGCTCTGTGGTGTTGGAAATGCGCCATGATGGTTTTGTTCCAGAACGCCATCATCTATAATCCATTCTTACCGCCCAATGCGCGGAGCATGCGCATTGATGAGTTTTCTCGCGACTGTGGAGGTGTAAAATGGAGGGAAGAGAGGATCAAGTCGTTGGATGGCACGGAGATCGCGCTTTGTGTATCAGATGTGCCGTCAGTCTCTAAACCAAGTGCTGACAAGGCAAAGTCACCTGTTTATGTTCTCTACTTCCAAGGTTTGCCAATCTCACGAGACTCTTTTATTATATAAACTCACTCAATGATAGGAAACGCATCCTCACTGCCACCTAGGCTGCCGGATCTTTCTTGGATTATCCGCCGCGCATATGATAATGAATCCTCAGTCAGCTACACCATGATCTGCTTGAGTTATCGAGGCTACTGGACGTCCCATGATCGACCATCAGAACCTGGAATAGACCTTGATGCGCAGGCGGCGTTACAATGGATATCTCAATTGCACGAGAGTAGGTCAAAAAGGGCTGAAAAGCCAACAGTACTGCTTTGGGGGCAGAGCATTGGATGCGGTTTTGCTACGAATCTAGCTGCCAAAGGCCAGTTCCCTCCCGATCTGACAGTGGACGGCCTTATTCTGGAAACGCCATTTACAAACGTTCGAGACATGCTACAAGCGTTGTACCCACAGAAGTGGCTTCCATACCAGTATCTTTGGCCATTTCTCCGGAACCACCTGGATAGCTGGACGAACCTCGGCATGATAGCCAAGAGG
This sequence comes from Fusarium sp. MBC 119, assembly GCA_030411635.1. Taxonomy (NCBI): domain Eukaryota; kingdom Fungi; phylum Ascomycota; class Sordariomycetes; order Hypocreales; family Nectriaceae; genus Fusarium; species Fusarium sp. MBC 119. The sequence continues at coordinate 11,062 of JAPERM010000046.1, read as the reverse complement.
TTCCCAGAGACGCCACCGGGGATATTCATCGTGGAAGCCGGAAAGGATGAGCTTGTCCCTGCCAATCACGGCGAGGAGCTGTTTCAACGATGCCAACAGGTCGGGCTCCCTGTGGAGCGACAAAAGGTACGCGGGGCACTTCACAATGAAGCCATGGTGAGAGCCGCGGGCAAACAAGCACTTGCACATTCCATCTCGACGGCTGTTGCACGGGCACATCAACCTGGTTTGTTAGGAAAAGGAGAAGCCGTGAACAGAACAGGGAAAGTGTCAACTTGAAACTGGTTAAGCAAAGGGGCGAAATCTTGACATCTCGAGTTCTCTGGCGTGAATTCGGGACATGTCGGTCATCTGCAGCCGTGGCGGACAGGGATCTTAAGTGTGTGACAGAGAAATGCCGTCACGCTCAAATGCTATTCAAGGGGCAGATCCGTATAAACGGGTAAAGGTCCCGTCGATGCCCTCAAATCTCAGGGAGGTTTTCATCTGAGCCTTGCACTAAGGGTCACTAGAACCCAGCAGACGGTATTGAGTGTGGAGGTGTTGGGAGACCAATGCCAGGTACATCACCTTGGTTCCCCTGCTTAAGTCTTACCCACAGACCAAGGCTAGAGGTCCACCACCAATTAAAAAGCATGGGGTTCAAGGGAAAAAGTTGTTTGCGGCAGAGAGTGTGCTCGGAGGTGAGAAGCTATCATGTCAAGTCGTGAGGATTAGATAGGCGACGACGAGCTTCAACGGCCATACCACTTCACAACAGTTGATTATGAGTGTCAATTGAGCTCAATTGATTCCGTAGGAGCTTACGATTGAAATGATGAAAAAAATGACGACGTTCGATCAAGAATCGAGAGCCTTGCAGCTCCATCGCCGAACATGCGTTATCGTGCAGTCCCAGCAGCTTGAGGGCTTCTGCCTTGTGAAGTTCCCCATTCAGCACGCATGCCCCCATAATTTTGGCGGCGAACCATTCCCACCATGATCAACGCCCACTGTAATTTGTTAGGATTGATCCCCGAGACTTTGGGAAACTTCAATTAAAAAGGAATAACTCAAACTGACTAGCAAGGCCCCTTGCTTTTTCAGTCCATGCTTTTTTCCCAACCCCTTTTCTTTGTGACTCGATTGAGAGACATCCCCTGTAATTATTCCAACGACCGACACCCCAAAATCAATTAAACCACCCTTTTAGGGTCATGTGATTAGGCGTCAATATCGCGCACCACTCTACACACTCTACACGTACCCCCAGCTAGCACACGCGTCGGATTAAAACTTATCATCACCAACGGGGCGGTCGCCTCATGCAAAGGATGAATGCTGGGGGTGCCACTATAGCAGTTGCAGCCTATTCTCTCCCATTCCGCACGGGGCATGCCTCGTAGGTTATAAAGATGGTGCCTCCTCTCGCATTCTGTAGTTTTCCTGTATCCTGAGACGAATCAGAAGAGTGATCACATTTACAGTCACTATTTGAACCTGAGGTAGGTTTCAATTTTCCAATACAAACGATATTCTTCCGGCGTCTTTCAATTTCTCGATCATCGTCTGCCTCATTCTTTACTTTTGCTGCCTCGTTCTGCCTGCTTTGCCATCCACCACATCATCGGCCAAGCACCCACACTCTCGAGTATAAAACGCATCAACGATCCCATCTTTTAATAATAAAATTCGACTTTCACTCGAAACCTCCTTCATAACTCGCCAATATGTTCTCCTCATCCAGACGACATGAAAGCTCCAGCAAGAGCTTCTCAAAAAGCCACAAGGCCAGCAAGTCCAGTTCTTCATTCAGTAAAGACAGCGGCGTCACCAAGCGAAAACACGAATCTCGCCACCATCGTCGACCAACGATGACTTCCATGACCAGTGCCAGTGGTGATACTGTTATGGACAAGTGAGTTTCTCAACCATATCTATTCCCCAGTAACTCGCCACTTACACTTCCCTCAGCAACATGGCTTCGCCCATCGTCACTCTCGTTGTAGGCAGCGAACAACGTCTTTTCGCCGCTCACGAAGACGTTCTTTCCAACAGCCCCTTCTTCAACCACGCTCTACGAAATGGATACATGGACGCCGCCAGCAAACGCATCTCCTTGCCGGACGAGGAGCCCGAGATCTTTAGCTCTGTTCTTGAGTACCTCTACAAGGGTGATTACACTCCTCGTCTCGTACACAACAAGCGTCGTAACTCGTATGAACTCGAGGCTGCTAGCGAGGAACAGCGTGCTGCTGTCGAGAGCACCGTTTATCATCGTGGTATGGACGGTGATCTTCTCAAAGATACTGTCATTTACTGTGCGGCGGAGAAGTATGGTCTTGATGAGCTGAAGAAGTTGTCGCTGCGGAAGCAAGGTCTTCGTGAGTTTTCTCGTCTCTCATATTCATATCTCTTTACTAATGAGTCTTGATAGAATCTGGAATCCAGTGCAGCACCATTCTCGCCTCAGCCAGATACGCCTACGCCAACACTCCCGACACAGACTCCAAGCTTCGAGCTCACTACCTCGCTCTTATCATCCGCTCACGAAGCACTTTCAAGCGAAGTGGTACCATGCAACTCGAGATGTACAACGGCGGCACCCAGCTATTCTTTGATCTTTTTGTCGCTCTCTGCAACCATGTCGACGACATCTCCACTGCACAGTATGTCTTGGGATTTCTAATCAAGCTGATGCTCGAGACTAACAAGTCTACAGAAACACTCCTCGCTCAAACCGCCACTTCTCCTAATACCCATCACATCAACCAGTGGCCTATCTCCTCACCCTTAATGAAACACGATTCTCCTTACTCTTCTTCGATACAAGGCGCCGACTTCACAGTACTGACTCACAATACAAAACAAAGAAAATACCGGCGGGTGGAGTTTAGGTGCCAATATTCTTTTGACTTTTCATTCGCGGAGTTCAACGGTTCAAATTTGGCGAGTGGTTTTTTCTGTATAATTATTCTTCTCACCTGACCCCTAGAGGGTTCTACATTTTGGAGCACAGGGGTTTTGGGAATATGGTCTCGCTGAGAGCGAGCCGGTTGGTTCAGTTTTTCACGATGTTTTTTTGTACTAAGCAGGATACCAAGACTGTCATCTGTGATGGATGGGCTAAAATCTGTATCATTATTCACGACGCTCTTTTTACGAGCCATTTACAAGAGAGCGAACTTTTGAATCAAGCTTAATGTCTTACATAGCGCCATGTTTGTTGGTATCCCGCGAGGAAGATCGTGAAAAGATCCAGTGAGAGGATGCAAATCTGCCCTCAACAAGGTTTGCCAAGCTGGCTTAGTTACATCGTGAAACACTATTCGCTTGTATCGGAAGAAGTCCCCGGTTGTGAGTCACGCTATGGTTGGGGGACAAATACAATCTAGCACAAGCGTGGAAGCGAACCATGCAAACTACGAGTGTGTACTGCGGGGGGGACCAACGCCGCTTCGGATTCGATAAAAACTCGAACCGAGGTGCTAATTCATCCTCCAAAGTAAACACAAGCATACATGTATGGGCATTTTGTTTGAAGCATCAGAAGTTGGGGGCTAACAAGGATGAGTGTGCAAGTCTGAGGTAACGAGGCGCAAGGGTGATGCACGGTGCTGTGCTTGGGCGTGAATATGGTGCAAAGATAACCTCAACCAAGTAAGGAGGTTAAGTCAGCGCAAACATGAGCTCGAGGTGAAAAAGCAAACGTAAAATGGACATCGCTGAAGCTCTCTTATGATTTGTCGACGCCGGCGTCATCCTGACGGTTGCGGTATCTATCCACCCCGTCTCTTGCTACTAGAGTGCATTCATAGTAGTAATAGTGAGTCTAGAGAACCATGGCTGAACTTTCACGGTTCGCATGTATCTTGTGTCAGATCTTGTCTCACCCAACAGCCTTGCCCGTTAGCCTCACAATCCTGTGCCGGGGAAAGCTCCCTTCTTGGATAACACCACAATGCCTCGTTCTCGTGCGATATAGCCTTTCATAAGATCCTATAACAAACACGTCCGTTAGTGACTCAGATCTTTGTAAGGCTGAGATGGAGGGGAGTGTGAATAAACATCGTGAATGCCCCAGGCAGACAGTCGGCAAAGGCAACATTTGGGTGACGAGTATATAGTCAAATGACTGCCACGCGGATGCCAACAAATATTTTCCACCATTTTCCACCATTTTCCACCAAAAGAGGCAGACCGTAGCGTCGAGAGGCAGCCATCACCTTATCGACAGGAAGGAATTGGACAACTCACCTTGTAAATCATGTTGGCCAGCATGCATTCTACTTCATCCGGATCGACCAAATGACCGCTTCCCATACTGATGGCAGCCTGGAACTCGGCTACAGGTACTCTGGTACGACGCACGGGAACTGCGTCGCCCTCCTTTGATTCGTCAAAGCCGCCCGCAATGAAGACCTTACGCAGCAGGTTACGCAAGGCAATATCTCGGCCCCTTTCAAGCGTAAGGTAAATGCGTCGCTTGACGAATTCAGCTTCACCATGCTGCAGGGCCTGATCGAAAGCTTGCAGATTCCCGGATTTGATGCAATTGGCCAGAGGAAGGAATAGTCCTTGTAGTCGAGGATAATTCTCTAGGAGGGCCTTGGTAGGGAGGACGTGGCTGGTGAGGAGACGACAGGGGATGAGGTAGGTTAGGATTCGTCTATCAGTGACGTTAGCATAGATTTTGTTAGTGGCAATGAGATGTATACTCACTCGGACTGAGGGAGAGCATCTTTGTGACATAGTTGCCATGCTTCATTGAGGTGGGATTCGGCCTGAGATGTCATTAGATGTTTTTATCAGCAAAACACCAGAATCCCTTACCTGTATGTAGTTCTCTTCTAGGAAGAGCAAGACGCCCTCGTAGAACTTGAATGTCACACGCTGGGACTTTGGGAACATCTCCAGAGGAGGCATGTCTCCCTTGTCGTTATACACAGCAAGCGTCTTAAGAATAGTTCGCGACAAGGAGGCCGAGTTCAGCTTGAAGTAAGTTTTGAAAAGGAGGTTGATGACAAAGTAAATGCCCCATTTCCGTGACTCCTCAAGCGGTGCTCTGGATGTAATTAGCGATGATCAATATTCCAAATCCGCGACAATCATACCTGTCGTTTAGACAAAGTGAGAATATCCGTTTAAGGTGCCCCTCGCAGTCTCTTAGCTGAAGCTGCTTGTCCGTCTCGGGGTCGAAGTCGTCTGATATCAATGAGGCTCCAGGGCCGGTATCGAAGGCTTTGGCACGGCGCTCTTCATCGGATTTGATGGCAAATAATCGCAAGTACTTCCCCACCATGTAGAGAGACGGTATAGTCCACGCTTCAAATCCATGTGCGTTGTATCCACGAATGAGTACTGAGGTCAGTTCCTTCCATGCCTCGTACACTTTAGTCCATGTAGACTATGGCAAGGGTTAGCAAGATAACCCTCAAACTCAAAGATTGCTTCCCACCTTTCCGCTCTCTCCAGCCAAGATCTCAGCAATAGCCTTCCAGTATGATGTGTACACCTCGGCCCAGCCTGTCGTTTCATCGTGGCTCAGTTTCCGTCGATGAGATGTACTGGACTTGATAAAGTGCTTGATGTCACCCTTGACACTGTGAGAATTCGTACTACGCCAAACAGCCATCAGTCGGTGAGGATCATCTGGCGGAGGAACAGGTGAGAGTGTTTGGGCAAGCTTGTAGCCATTTCGTGAAGCATGAGCTTGCGCGAACTGGTCGAAGGTATCGTTCATGGTTCTTGGTATTAGACACGCGCAGTGTCTTCAGTGAGAGCTCTTGACGCGGTTCAGATTAAGCATCAACAGAAGATACAAGTAAAAATAGTGTTTTTCGTGAAAGTAATAGAATGAAGTGACCAGTGTCGAGCTTCACTGGTAGTATTACCAAAGTTTGTAATCATTCAAGTCGATATTAGCCTCTCACTCTGTCGTTGAAAGCCACCTTCACTCTTTCCTTTCGGCTCTGAACTTCTTTGACCTGACGGTCCTGGCCTGCCTTACATTCTGATTGGGCGCTAGACCCACCTTTCGACAGTCAACTGGAGTGACCCTGCACGTGACAAAAAGTTGGGGTGGGTCGCCTATTGACCAATCGCTGTTGGGGCCCAAGCCCTCCAGAAGCTACGACCCGTCTCATGCCCTCCCACACCTTCGCACAAAAAATTATCGCTTGCGATCTTTCAACTTCGGCCATCTTCACTAACCTTCGCAGAGACCACCGTCACAGTAAGTCAACAACAACAGGTTTATACAAGGAAAACACTGACCAGTATCACAGATGGGTAAGCACATTTCTATTTCTTGCGCTCGATCATGACGATGCCGCCCGCCGGAGGATAATGACGACGAAAATCAATTTCGACATTTTTTTCGACTTGGCCGGGAGGGAGTGAGGACGAAGGATTCAAGTCCCTCAAGGACTACGACGGCCTCGAAAGCAATTCGCTTAGCTTTCGAATGTTTGTCGAGAAGGGTTTTTGGCAAATTTTGACTCGGAAACCCACTCTCGAAATTCGACATAAACATTTCGACCAACGCACAGCACACTCGCCTCTCGAACTTCGACATTGATCCTCCGGCACACGGCATCACGGCAATTTACATCTGGGACATCTCATACTGACAATGAATCCAGGCCGTCTTCAGGAATACGAGGTCATCGGGCGCCACCTGCCCACCGAGGCTAACCCTACCCCCGCCCTCTACCGCATGACCATCTTCGCTCCCAACGAGACGGTCGCCAAGTCCCGATACTGGTACTTCTTGCGCGGTCTCAAGAAGGTCAAGAAGGCCACTGGTGAGATCGTCAGCGTCAAGACTGTACGTAGCAAGCACTCAACTCGAAGGGAAACGAATGGGCCAAGACTAATTGGATACACTAGCTCCACGAGAAGCACCCTCTCAAGGTCAAGAACTTCGGTATCTGGATCCGATACGACTCTCGTTCCGGCACGCACAACATGTACAAGGAGTACCGTGAGCTGTCCCGAACAGATGCCGTCGAGTCCCTCTACTCCGACATGGCTGCCCGCCACCGTGCTCGTTTCAGGTCGATCCACGTACGTCGAACTCGCATCTTGGTTACGTGCCACGCATTACAGTCACTAACATTAATATCCAGGTCCTCCGCGTCGTCGAGCTCGAGAAGACCGAGGACATCAAGCGACCTTACATCCGCCAGCTCACCCAGAAGGGCCTGAGCTTCCCTCTCCCTCACCGTATCACCAAGGAGAACACCAAGAAGGTGTTCAGCGCCAAGCGACCCTCCACTTTCGCTTAGAATGGTTTCGGGTTTAGAGGACGGTTGGGCTTTGCGGGTGTTACAACGGATCATGGAAATATCAACTGACTTTGCTCGATAAAACGGGTAACGAATGAACCAAAAAATTCTGAGCATGCGGATGCTGGCTGGTGTGATGCACAATTGATTGGGTTTTAACTAGCAATGACTACCGATTGTGAACTGTTATGTTGATTCCCCCGTCCCACTGCCTCCAGGGGATGTCTCCATCTGTGTATCGTTGAAAAACTCTGTCCAATATGACCACTCCACAGGTACACCTTGCTCCAATCCTGTTCCAAAGTCGAGATTCAATATTTCTGGTGGGTCGAACAGTATTGAAGGATCCATACTGCTCGTGTCGTATTGCTGCGTCAAGCCTGGTCCTGACGTTGGGAGGCTTGCCATTTGTTGATTCGTGTTGAACTGCAATGACTGAGTCATTGGATCCATTACTGGAGGCATGAAGGATGATGTAGCGCCCATGTCCACGTCGGCATTGAGATTCATACGCCTCATGAGCGCTTCAGTCCTTGCAGCTCTTGCTTTCTTGAGTAGCTTCTTGATAGGTCGCCACAGTGAGCCCTTGGCTGTGTCGGCAATGTGTTCTCGTGATGACGGAAATGTATACTCCACGACAGCCCAAGCCTTGTCCACCAACTCTCCCTCAGTCTGCACGCAAAGCTCAGCTAGCGCCACTGCCAGAGGGTGCCACTGCACATAGGTGTCTGTCCACCAAGCAAAGCGGTCCTCCCACTGGTGCTTCGTCATACGCTCGCGTAGCTCAATAATAGATATTGCGGTGCGTAGCATGGTTTCCTTCGACACTCGAGGTCGATCCGGAGCCGGCCCACCGGTGAAGGGGTATTGAATGTTGAGCCATAACTTGAGAATGACAACACGGGCAATTTCAGAAGCGTAGAGAGAGGGGAGGTGTGAAGGACGGGCAGTGTGAATAAAGTTGTTTTCTAGCCGGCGAATGTGGGAGATGAGTTCGTCTTCTGTGTATAAGAAGTGCTCGGTTTCGCCTCTAGGGTTATGATGGGGGTGCGATATGAAGCCAAAGATGCCTGAACACATGGCCGTACACAGGCAGATGACGTTCTCGGCGGGCGTTGATTTGGGAACAAGCGGGCCTGGTGAGTCAGGTCCAAAATCGTCGTCGTCAATCGGCGTAGGCTCAATGGTATCGAAGCTTGACCGGGTAAGCGTTGCATCAGAGCCTCTATCTTCAGAACCACGGATGTCGAGAACAACAATGAAATGCCATAGGCGACGCCTCATCTCGGCGATGAATGGTGTGAAGCGATGACCATCGCCGTCGCGGTGGAGGCTTTGTCCTTGAGCTATCCGGATGACAAGCGAGGTGAGGACCCAAGACGTCCGGTCATGTACATGAACACGGATCATACTTGCGTAGGCCGTAAAAGCCTGGAGAGTCTCCAGCTTAGTACTGCTGAGATAGTCTGCCTCGGCGAGTGCTCGCTCAATATCGTTACGATATCGTCTTGTCAGAACATCCTTGCTCTCACCCAGCTGCTTCAGACAAGATTCCGGTGACAAACAAGCAGCCGCGCAGAAGTAGATGGCGAACATGACAGCGTTGGTTTCAGGGCTGAAGCTATGAGTTGTCGGTGACTCGGCATGCTCTTGAATGTACTTGTTGATTGTAGGGCGATGTAGGAACTTCATAAGCGGATCGACATTGCGTTGGTATATAGTCCAAAGCCGTATCATCATATCCGAAGGAGGGTGTATTAAAGGCTGCCGCGGGTTGTATTCGGGATTTCCTAATAGGAAACCAGAAGGACCTGTTGACGCCAGATCTAGGGACTCCGGACTATCGCCTTCTTCATCCTCATCCTCGTCCTCAGATGGTTGATTCAACGCTTGTCGAATGCCCTCAACCTCAGTGCACAGGTTTCCCCAGAAACCAGAGCCGAGATACCTCTCTCCAGTCTCTAAATTGGCAGCCTGGGCAGCCACTGCTTGTGACTCCTCACAGTGATCATCCAACGTGGCCGACAAGGCAGCACCCCCTGGTAACGATTGAATCTCGCCTTCATCCAATTGCTTCAGTTTGGCGGGATCTGCCTGGTTGACAATATTCTCAAGACGACTGATTCTATCGAGAAGTTCGCTCTGGCGCGGCCTCGGCGCGCGTCGCGTTGGTTTCCTCGAGGGGAAAACACAATCGAGACCAAAGCGAGAACATTGGCCGCAAGCGGGTTGTATCTTATCGCATTTAATTTTGCGTGTGCGACAGTTGGAACAACTGAGCACTTTGGCCGTGCGACCTTCGCGGGCGCTCATCTTGAATGAACAAGGCCTGATTAGACCTGAGATAAGCGAAAATGATAGCCTCTTAAGGCGCCCGTATCGCAGTTAGTGAGTCTGTCACGATGTTCTTGGCGTGGGAGACAGTCTATGTCGTGAGATTAGAGCAGAGCGTTCTGTAGCGAAGGAGCTGCCGGCCCCACCCGATTTTGGACTTGGTGACGTTTCGATTTTTGTGAGTGAAATTTGCGCCCAGATCTCACCCTGAAGTCTAGACCATTAGACCTTCATCCTATCAAGTTTCATGCTTATTCCGCATGCATTTTTAAGGCTGAAGCCAGCCTTGTCGAATCTGCATTGATTGCTTCCTTTGCGTAAGTGAAAGGCGTCATCGGCTGACGACGGGAACTTTTGTCGTGCCTGCAGTGCTTTACTTTAGTAGGAAGCTGAATCGGCTCATAATAGTGAGGAGTCCATCCTCATGACTCACAACAATGTAGACGACTTCCGGATGATAGGAAAAAGAAAAGTTATTTGAGGCGTAATATTCGTCGCATTCAGGAATATTCAGAGTTTCATACGCACCAAACTCACATCTTTTCCGCTCATTCACTCACCTTACCCTGCAACCATGGACCCAGCCGAGAGACCTCCGCTTGACTACATAACAGTCAAGACAACACTCCCCAACTATCCTCTCCCTCCCAATAGCGAGCGAAAGCCATTCCGAACAGAGCGTCTGACTATGCGGCCCATGACTGAGAACGACCTCAACTTTCACCGCAGTCTTCGCTCAGAGCCCGAAGGCATGATGTGGTCGACGCAGGGTAGGCCCGACAAGGACATCGAAGAGACCAAGAAAAGTCTCAGTCTTCGTCTACCGCCAAACGATGTCAAAGGATACGACTGGGTTATTTGTCTTTCTGAGACGGGCGAGCCGATCGGATTAGGAGGTACTGGCATGTGGTCAGGCGAACTTGGCTGGCCGGCTATAGGATACAGCTTCTTGAAGGCGCATTGGGGAAAGGGTTACGCGTCTGAGTTCCTCAAAGGCTTTCTCAATCAATGGTGGTCGTTGCCAAGGACCGAGGTTGAGATCTCAGTGGATGAGAACACTGTCCAAGGTGATAGTGATGTCAAGGAAGAGTGCGTCTCCGCTATTACAGTCGATGACCACGCCGCAAGCCAAAAAGTTCTGAAGAAGGGGGGGATGGTATTCGCAGCGTCGTGGGAAGAACCCGATCTCAGAGACCCCTCTCAAGAAGTTACTCTGTATGGATTTGTTGCACGCAAGGGAAAGCCCGTATAGTTGACAACCGAATATGGTTATAGAAGATACTCACTGGCCAATCGGCCATGCTGACGGATCTGAACCTTGTTGCGGAGACATAACACGGACGAGCCCGGACATCTCAGAAGTCCGTCATAGTTTCCGGTCCGGAGAGGTCCACTTTTGTCCCGGCCAAGCAATTATGTTTATGACGTTGACTTGAATCACAATATATATATATATATAT